>CAOKZL010001010.1:0-446447 GCA_948472985.1 Iguana delicatissima | reverse complement strand
GAGGTTTTTGAGCAGAGGCTGGATGGCCATCTGTTGGGAATGCTTTGATGGGTGTTTCTGCATGGCAGAAGGGGGGTGGACTGGATGGCCCCTGGGGTCTCTTCCAACTCTAGGATTCTAGGATTCTGTGATACTGGTTCTATAGATTAAAGCTTGGAACCCTACTATGGAGCTTATCTTTCCCCCTTACACTTAATAAAATGGGTGCATGTGTGTGGATAACAACACCTTGGTGATCATCTGATACCTGCTGGAGTTTTATATTGCAAAATTGCCATGTTGCTCCGGGCCGAAGCAATGGACCTGACTTAATATTCTGGTGCAAAGCAGGTGACCCTGATCTAATTACCGCAGAGATTTTGCTGTTGTCAGCAGTTGGAAGAGCTGGGGGCAGCGGAGAGGAGAGACGGAAGGAGATGGAGAGGAGCTCGGGTGGAAAAGAAGAAGGCGTGGAAGCAAGGGGTCTGATTTACCTCCATTCCTCCAAAGGGGAACACATCCTGGTGATATTCAGGCCAGGGTGCGGGAAGTGCAGCAACCACCCAAACGAAATTCTGGTGCCATTTCCACCATTGGCGTGGTCTTCAGGTCAGGGGGGAATGCTTTGGAGTTTCTAGATCCTCTTCCTATGCACAGCTGCAAAGTGTGCATGTCTGTATGCAAGAAAGGGGGAATAATCCCAGAACGAAACAGAGCAGTGGCTTTTCAAAGTGGGAGGACGTCTGCGTTCCCTGGGAGTTCATCATTGCTTTGTGCGTGTTTTCCTTAAAATGCACCCGTTTGCATCAGTATTCCCCTGAAATAGGCACTTATCTCAAATACGTGCATTTTGTGTGTGTTTCGTTAAACAAGAGAATGGCTTCAGCTGCAGAATTACTGAGTTCCTATCTCCACATTAGTCTAAGGCCATTTCCACACTAAACTGCTATAGCGCCAGCCGGCCCCTCCCGAAACTGCAAACCCCAGGATGTTGAAAGTGGAATCATCGCGCTATAACAGCCTAGTGCAGAAGCGGCCTAAGTTAGACCAGTTCACTTAAATGCAAATTGAGGCCTTGTTGTTTGTAGTGTATAAAGAGCCTCCATGATCTGGGCCATTTCTGCACTGGACTACTAGCCCTCAAGTTACAAACCTAGCCTCAAACTCCAAACTATCCCTGCCACGGGAACAGAGGCTACAAAGTAGGGCTCCCACTAAAAACTTTGTTGTTGTGTATCTTCAAGTTGACTCTAACTTTTGATGGCTCTCTCTAAGGTTTTCACGAAAATATATGTTCAGATATGTCATGGCCTCCCTCTGCGGCTGAGAGAGTGTGACTTGCACAATTTCCCTTGGTGGATTTCTATAACCAAGAAGAGATTTGAACCCAGAGCCCTCATCCTACACTCAAACCACTATACACTCTTGTTTTCTTGACAAGATTGGTTCAGAATGGGGTTGCTATTGCCTTCCTCTAAGGTTGAGAGAAAGTGACTTCCCTAAGGTCACCCGGTGGGTTTCCAGGGCTGAGTGAGGATTCGAACCCAGGTCTCCCAGAGTTCTAGCTCAGCAGTCAGCCTACTAGCTCTGGTACTGGCCAAAGAAGAAGAGAGATCTTGGGAATTGCAGCCAAGGTGGCGACCCAGCAATACAGCAGCTGTGAAAAGTCAAAGTTTGTGTTGGGGATCATTAGGAAGAAAAGGTACTGAAAATAAAGCTGTCAGTATCGTAATGGCCTCGTATAAATCTCTGGCATGGCTTTGCAGGGAACACTGTGCACCGTTCTGGCCACTGCAGGTCCAGGAAGATATTGTGTCATTTAAGACGTGCAACCCACATTATCAAAGGGCTGGAGCAATTCTCCAGCGGAAAAGGAGACGGCAATGTTTGGGGGGGCTTTAATTATGCAAAAGGTGATTCTGCACAGACCCGAGAGAGGTTTATACCCATGTTGCTGGGAAAGTGGACAGAGAGACATCTCTCCCTCTCTTTCCTGAAACTGGAATTTGACATTATTTGGTGAAGCTGAACGGTGGGACATCGAGGTAACTGAAAGGAAATCCACCAGACAATTCATTATTTCAGCTGCAGAATTCAGTTCCACAAGGTGCAGCAATAACTGTGATAGCAATCATCTCAGAGGACTTTAAAAAGGACTTTAATACATTTATGATGGAAAATGGAGTTATCAGTGGCTACCAGTTAGACCATGGAGTGCAAGAGACCACTTTAAACACGAGAGCCGTTTTCAGATATTTGAAGAGGCGTCACATGGAAGATGGGCCAAACTTGCTCCCAGTAAGAGTATTCCACCAGCAAACTGCTCTTACCGTCAGAAAGTTCTTCCTAACATCTAGATAGAATCTCTTTTCCTGAAGTTTGAGGCCATTGCTGCATGTCCTAGTCTCCAGAGAAGCAGAAAACAGGCTCACTCCATCCCCCATATGACATCCTTTCAATTATTTAAATATAGCCATCATGTTTCCTCTTCATCTGTTCTTTCTCCAGGCTAGACTTATCCAGCTCCCTAAGCTATTCCTCAAAGGGTTTCATAGTTTCCAGACCCTTCACCATGTTGGTCACGCTCTTCTGGACATGTTCCAGCTTGCCCATATCCTTCTGGAACTGTGGTGCCCAGAACTTGATTATTCCAGGTGGGGTCTGACCAAGGCAGAGTGGAGTGGTAGTATTACTTTCCTTGACCAAGAAACTGTATTTCTATTGATGCAGCCTAGAATCACATTGGCTTTTTTAGCTGCCGCATCACACTTTTGGCTCATATTCAGCTTGCGGTCTACTGAATCTCCTCGATCTCTTAAGTCAGGTGTCACCCACCTTGTATCTATACATTTCATTTTTTTTCTGCAAAAAGGTAGTACCTTACACTTCTCCCTGTCGAAATTCATTTTGTTATTTATTTTGAAATTCGTTCCTCCCCTCTGTGGCAGAACCATACATGATTGTGGTGTTGTGCAAGTTGTGGCACCATATTAGTCGATTGGATGGGTGCTCACAGATTTCTTTGCCTCCCAGTTGTTAGTTGGACAGGAGAGGGGGGTGCCACTGGACGGGGAAGATCTACGCAACTGGTGCGTCTGACCAAGACCATAGATTCATGTACACACCGTCATCTCTTGAGGGTGCACCAGAAGAAATGCTTGAGGGGAGAGAGAGAGATGGTAACGGAGAAGGGGTGATCTTGATCGTTGCTCGAACCGAGCTGCCAATCCAACAGGTACACGTGGAATTACTTAATGCAGAAGGGCAGAGGGTAATTGAGCAGAGACAGGAGAGATAATTTAACTAATGACTTGTAATGACTTGTAATGGGAGCCTCTCACCTCTAGTTTATTGGCTTGACTCTTTCTCAGAACGATGAAAACCATCTGTTACCGTCAAGGGCTACTCAATGGCGGCGGCATCAAGGCCATTTCCGCACGAGGCTGTTCTAGCGCGATGATTCCACTTTCAACCTCCTATGGAATCCTGGGGTTTGCAGTTCCGGGAGGGGCCGGCCGGCCCCTCCCGGAACTGCAAACCCCAGGATTCCATAGGAGGTTGAAAGTGGAATCATCGCACTAGAACAGCCTCGTGCGGAAATGGCCTGAGAGGCAGCCTGGAGCTTATCAGAAAGGACTCCACCGCAAAATACTGGTACCTTTGGGGTAACCGTTGAGGACAGCAACGTGGCCGGGGGCAGACGAAAGCCCCAGTGTCACGCCCTCCAACATTTGACAGATGAAAGCTGGACACGTGTGGCCAAATAACATTGGGGCGTGGGTAAGAGGGGAAATGTTGCGACTGAGGAAAAACACAGAAGCTAAAAGAGACTGCAGAAGTTTGCTTTTGCCTGAGCCAACTGGGAAGAGCGAGACGTTGCCCTCTCCTCTCCCATCGCTGAGTTAATTAAATACAAATTACTTTTGCACTTCCAATTCAGTTTGGAACAACTGGAGTATGCCAAAGATGAAGGGGGAAAGTGGAAGGAGGAGAAAGAAAATGGATTGTTTTTTAAAAAAAATTGCTGAAAAATTAGGACAAGAGAGTATTAACTGGCATTGTCTCTGCCCGGCTGGGAAAGCTGGAAGGTAGGATTTCCCGAAGACCAGGTGCTCTAGTTTGGCTACAGTAGTCCACAAACAGCATTGTGTCCACAATCCTGATCTATCTTAATTAATTAATTAATTCCCCATCTTTCTACTGAAAAAGGGTGCTTGAGGCAGCTAATAATCAAATACAGCTTGCAATCTTCACCGAAGCGTCGCACAAAGCAAATCAATTACAGACAGAACGGTAAAAGCCACTGCCAGCATCAAAAACAATTAGACTTCCCTCTGTCTTGGGAGAGAAAGGCCTCTTGTGTGATTTCAGGGCTCCCACCAGCTTTCAAGCTTTGCAGAGACCCCCCCCCCAAACTATGAAAATCCATGATGGTGAGAATCTTGCTGTTCAGTACCTCTTGGTCTTGAGCACCTCTTGCTTTACCTGGATCACCTGGAGCACTATGAATCCCTCCTGTCTCCCTCCACCATCCTTCTAGCGGTGTTTAATTACTGCATCAATGGGGTGATGGAGGTCAGAGGAAGCCACAAATCAGCTTTAGGCAATTTCTGCCCCAAGATCCCCCCAGCCCAGATCAGAGGAGATTGGGATGAGTCTTGTTAGCAGCTGAGGTGGCCTTGGGTTACCCACCCAAGCCCCTTAAGGGGAATTATGGAGGGACCCCAGCTGGAGAAGAGGAGGACTGGCGTGAAGGCAGGAGGGTTTGCCTTTTGGGTGAGGCCAGACGCCCTTCCTGGGGAAGGGAGAGACTAAAGAAGCCAGCTGGCTCCTGTCTTGGAAAGGGCTTTCCTGAGATAAGAATCTGCATCTTGAGAGTGACTCCTTGCAATAGAGTTGGGGGTGGCACAGACTTTATGCCTGCATCTGAACCCACTATTAAGTTGATTCAAATGAGAAGAGAAGAGAAGAGAAGAGAAGAGAAGAGAAGAGAAGAGAAGAGAAGAGAAGAGAAGAGAAGAGAAGAGATTCCCCCAAAATGTTAGGAAGAAATTCCAGACTCTAAGACCTGTTCGATAGGGGAACGGGCCACCTCGAGGAAGTGGATTCTCCTCCTCTGGAGATTTGTAAATAGAGGTTGGATGGCCACATCTCAGGAGTGCTTTAGAGGGTCCTTGTGGCCCTTCCAGCCCGAAGACTTCATGACTCTGTGATTCTATTACACTCGCTGGAGCAGACTCGGTTCAGGAGCAACAGCCCAAAGTAATTCACACAGAAAGATGGAATCATCATCATTAGAATTATAGAATCTTGGAAGAGGCCTCAAGGGCCATTCAGTCCAACCCCGTTCTGCCATGCAAGTCGGAACAGACCAAAACGCTCCCGACAGATAGCCATCCAGCCTCTGATCAAAAACCTCCAAGGAAGGAGACTCCACCACACCCTCTTAAGACAGCAGCATATTCCACTGTCAAACTGCTCTTACCATCTGGAATTTCTTCCTAATGTTTAGCAGGAATCTCTTTTCCCGAAGTTTGAACCCATTGCTCCATGTCCTAGTCTCTGGAGCAACAGAAAACAGGCTTGCTTCATCCTCCATATTGCTCTACTTTTTCAAGATTGGGAGTCAAAGCGGCTCACCATTTGTTTGTTTGCTTGTTTGTTTGTTTATGCTATTTAAAAAGATAAAGAGCTCTTAGAAGCAACCACTAAAACAATACAGCAACCCCAACCTGCCCATTCTTTAGAAACTCTCTATATAGCCTACCTGAATGAAAAAAGTTTTAAGCCTAGTTTCTGGAACTGGAGATACTTGGTACATGAGTGGTTCTTAACCTGGAGGAACCCTTGCTGGGGGTCTGCAAAGCGCTGCCGCTGGATCCCAACAGCAGTGGCAGCAACAAGGATGCGGCGGCAGGGGGCTGCAGGTACCAAAACTGCTCTCTCATTTGCAAATGGGGGAGCAGTTTGGGTGGGTGGACATGCCTGCTGCCATGTCCCTTTTGGCTGGGATGTGACAGCAGAGGTTCATAGAATCATAGAATCACAGAGTTGGAAGAGACCCCAGGGCCATCGAGTCCAGCCCCCTGCTATTCAGGAAGATACCATCAAAGCATTCCCAACAGATGGCCATCCAGCCTCTGCTTAAAATACCTCCAAAGAAGGAGGACACTCCACCACACTCTGCTGAGGCAGCCAATTCCACTGCCGAGGCAGCATCTTCCACTGCCGGACAGCTCTGACTGTCAGGAAGTTCTTCTTGAGGTTCAGGTGGGATCTCCTTTCCTGCAGCTTGACTCCATTGCTCCTTGTCCTGATCTCTGGAGCAGCAGAAAACAAGCCCGCTCCCTCCTCAACATGACACCCCTTCAAATATTTAAACATGGCTCTCTTGTCCCCTCTTAACCTTCTCTTCTGCAGACTGGACATCCCCACCTCCCTCAGCCACTCCTCATAGGGCTTCATGGTTTCCAGACCCTTCACCATTTTGGTGGCCCTCCTTTGGACACGTTCCAGCTTGTTGACATCCTTCTTGAATTGAGGTGCCCAGAACTGGACACAGGATCCCAAATGAGGCCTAACCAATGCAAAATAGAGTGGTACCATTACCTCCCTCGATCTAGACACCATACTCCTATTGATGCAACCAAGAATCACGTTGGCTTTCTTGGATGCCGCATCACACTGCTGCCTCATGTTCAGCTTGTGATCTATCAAGACTCCCAGATCCCTCTGACATGTACTGTTATCCAGCCACCCGTCCCCCATCCTATATTTGTGCCTTCCATTTTTTCTGCCTAAGTGTAGGACCTTACATTTCTCTCTGAAATTCATTTTGTTAGCTTTGGCCCCGCGCTCCTCCAATCTGTCAAGGTCATTTTGCAATTTGATCCTGTCCTCTAGGCTATTAGCAACTCCTCCCATTTCGGTGTCATCTGCAATTTTGGGTGCCAAGGGACACAGAGGCAGGTTTGTGCATGCACCCAAATTGCTCTCTTGTTTGCAAAGAAGTCTCCTTCTTTGGAGGTTTTTAACCAGGGGCTAGATGGCCACCTGTCCAAGGGAGTGCCTTGATTGTGTCTGCCTGCATGGCAGAATGAGGTTGGACTGGAAGGCCCTGGGGGTCTCTTCCAGCTCTATGATTCTGTCTTTCATTGTATGTAAGAAACAGGTTTTGTATGGACTACTCATCTATTCAGAAAGGAGCAGTGCTGTCTGTCAACCAACATTTTAGCTTATACAAGCCCGCTCAAAAATGATGCCGCCGATTGACGGGGCTTTCCCAGAAGAGAAGACGGAGAGGTGACATGACAGCCGTATATCTGAAGGGATGTCACGCAGAAGATGGAACCCGCTTGTTTTCTGCTGCTCCAGGGATTAGAACACAAGGCAATTGATTCAAATTGTAAGCAAAGGGATTCCTCCTAAACATTAGAAAGAACATTTCGACTATAAAAGATGGGGTTTTCTTCGTTTGTCTGTGCATAATCTTTTCCTTTTTTTCTGCTGTTGTGAATTACTTTGTATTCAAATCAATAGGATTTTTTTTTTAAAACGATATTGACTTGATGGCAATTAGAATCAGCAAGAAGTACAAGTAACTCCTGTTTTGCCTTTTCGGGGGATTTCTTTTTTTGTGAGTTATTATTGTACAGATTTGGGGGCACTTATATCAGCGCCAGCTGGCTCTAACTTTAGGCAGACTGAGGCAGAGGCCTCCCGTGGTGACTCCAGGGCATGGTAGCAAACTAAAGACCTTTCCGCACTTCACAACTATTGCAGTATGATTCCACTTTAAGTACCATGGCTGCCTCCTATGGAATTCTAGGCCATTTCCGCACTGGACTGTTATAGCGCTTTGATTCCACCTTCAACATCCTATGGAATCTTGGGGTTTGCAGTTCCGGGAGGGGCCGGCCGGCCCCTCCCGGAACTGCAAACCCCAGGATTCCATAGGATGTTGAAGGTGGAATCAAAGCACTATAACAGTCTAGTGCGGAAATGGCCCTAGGGTTTGTAGTCTTGGGAGGCACTGGAGCTCTCTGGCTGAGACTGCTAAATATCCCTCCCTAAACTGCAAATCCCATGCTCCCACAGAACAGATCCATGGCAGTTAAAGCGGAATCATAGTGCAATAGTCATGTAGTGCAGAAAGGCCCTAAGTGTGGTCTGCAGTTTCTTCTGTAGTCCTTCCTCCTCCAGTTACCTTGTTGTCTTCATGTACGGCGGCAGCAGATATGGATGTTCACCTTCCGTTATACACAACGGCGTAGTAAAAGAATGCCTCTTATATAAAATGATGCACGACTCAAACAAGTGCTGGGGAATGCCCGAGAATCCATGAAACGTCAGGAGAACACAGCAGGGTTACGCCTACACATCAGAGTAGTGCTCAGTGTGCGGTAAATCACGGTTTGATTTTTGGAATGGTTTTTTCTGACTATTTTTGAGTCGCAGTTGGTTGAATCCCTGGCCACCTTCATCCTAAGAAAGCCCCCAAAGTACCGAGAAGTAATGGAAAAGTAATGAGAAGTACAGGAGGAATGCAATCAATCAATCAATCAATCAATCAATCAATAAAAATCCTTGCGTTCATCGTTGTTAAGGAATAACACAAGCTACTTCTAAACAGAGCAGTGAGTAGTGGAAAAAAACTACTTTTCAAGAGCAAATTTCCAAACTCTAGGAGTCAAAAACCAGCATGTGGTCACTGCCGAAATAAGATTCAACTACCACACTTGTTGCCATCTGTATGCAAAATGGGAGAGGGGCACACTTTGCCCTGTACCTCAGGCAGCAAAATAGGATGGGCTGCCCCAACATACCTGTACTGGGGGGGGTCTTCCTGTTCTCAAGCTTCTCTAGAAGCTTTCTCCCCAAGAAAGCAGATCAGTCTTGGCCCTTGTGTTCATAAGCTGCGCACGCTGAGACAAAATGCTAGCAGAGTTGTTGTTTTTTCCTTCTGCCACTCATCACAATATCCAGACAAATAGGTCCGCTGTGTCAAAAAGGGATATTGCAAAGATAAAAAGGAAAGAGGGGGGAACTATCAGGCAGAGAAGAAACTGACAGCAAGATGAAATCAGAAATATTGCAGAGTAGAATGGCTACTTCTCTTAGGGTTGGAAGAACGGGCCTTCTTTTTGTCTGTGCCCATGCTGAATACATTCTGTATGCCTTCTGATTTTGCAATTTTCTCTAGCCTATGCATTTTCTACACTGTTTTCTCTAGCATATGTACTTGTGTTTGTAAACTGCTTCCCCTCTAGCAGGATTGTGCTGAGTTTTGCAGCCAAGAACGGTGCCACAAAATTAAAACAAATGCCCAGTCCAAAAGAGAGCTGAAGAATGCAGATTGGATGAAATTTGTTCCCGTCCCGGGCACCTGCTCAGGGTGCCCTCCAGACTGCCATCCCTTTCTCCAGAATACTCCATGCCATTCAACACTCTTTCCCCTTCCCTTCCAGCTTTCCCTTTGTCATAGGCCATTTCCGCACTAGTCTGTTATAGCGCGATGATTCCACTTTCAACATCCTATGGAATCCTGGGGTTTGCCGTTTCGGGAGGGGCCGAACAGTCTCGTGCGGAAATGGCCATAGTCTCACATAGTCTCACTCCTGATTATTCTTAAGTCCACTCGTCACCTGCTTATGGATGTAACCTAACCAAAATTTGGAAAACGCAACCTATCCCAGGGGCACGCTGGCAGCGTGGATTTTGGGAGTGGGAGCCAGAAAAGAAGCTTTTTCAAATGTCCAGTTTGTCATAAGCTGCTCTTTGTAACAGCTCTCCAATTTTCAAAAGATAAACTACCTCCTTCGTTGCAGGCAAGATATCTTCTCTCTGTCAATGAGCTCTGCCCCATCTTCAAATCTGAAGGTTGGTAGACGCTGGATGGAAGACCGTCGGCCTTATAACCAACCTTCCTTCCTTCCTTCCTTCCTTCCTTCCTTCCTTCCTTCCTTCCTTCCTCTCTCCCTCCACTCTTTCTTCTTTATTTGGCACCTTTTCTCCCAGAGGGGGACCCAACACAGCTTCCCAAAAAGGTTGCACTATAGAATGATGGAATCCCAGGCCATTTCTGTACAAGGCTGTTATAGCGCGATGATTCCACTTTCAACATCCTCTGGAATCCTGGGTTTGCAGTTTCGGGAGGGGCCGGCCGGCCCCTCCCGAAACTGCAAACCCCAGGATTCCAGAGGATGTTGAAAGTGGAATCATCGCGCTATAACAGCCCTGTGCGGAAATGGCTCTAGAGCTGGAAGAGACCCCAAGGGCCATCTAGTCCAACTTCATTCTGCCATGCGTGAAAAGACAATCAAAGCACTCCGACCAGATGGCCATCCAGCCTCTCCAAAGAACAAGTTCAGCGCACAGGCCACGTCCTTGTCAGAACTGAAGGTGAACAGACAGTTTCACATTTTAGAGCACCTCTCACCCCTTCCAGCTCTTTCCTACAGACATATTATTCTCGTGTTCTAGCTCATACTAGTCTCTTGAAGACCCTAGGTTGCCATCCTTTGGGCAATTCTCCCTTCCCATCACCCAAAAATGGCTACGGTTGAGCTAAGCTAGGCATGCTAGAGATGCAGGTGCTTTCTGACCGCTGTGGGCTCTATCTTATCAAAATAAACAGGGACACCTATGTTGGATGTTTCATATCAAATAAAATTATTTTCTTAACAAATAGAGGAACGTGTTTCATTCCATGAAGGTGTCACCAGGAAGGAGGAGCGTCTGTCGGGAGATGCCCCGAGGATCAGGGCCTCAGACTCCTTACCTCTGACTGAGGGCCTTTCCGCACTACACTCTTATAGCGCGATGATTCCACTTTCAACCTCCTATGGAATCCTGGGGTTTTGCATTTTTGGGAGGGGCATTTAGGATCCTCAGCCAGAGAGTTCTTTGGCCTCAGGAAACTACAAACCCCAGAATTCCGCAGGAGGTTGAAAGTGGAATAATAGCACCAGAACAATCTAGTGCGGAAACGCCTGCCAGGGCAGCTCTCCTGTCTTCCCACTCAAAAGACGGGGAGACAAATAGCAAGAAACAGCTCCTGCAGTTTCAAACCCTTCCTTTATTTATTTCTTTTTCAGACTTTCCCTTCAGCTAAAACTCTTCTCTCACTTTATTTCTTTAAAAGCCACTTTAAACCCTGATCGAACGTGTTGTCCCTTTAAGAGCCGGGAAGACGGCCCAGCCGAGCAGAAAATGGCAAGCGGAGTGTAAATAACGCCTTGAGATTCTCCCATCTTCATATGGGTTTATTTTGTAAACCTGAACTTTACAAATGTCACGGAATAAGCAAATGGGAGGCCCGGGAATAACTAAATCTCTATTAGGACTCCTTGTGATAACGTCCTTTTGCTGCCTCTCCTGGTATTCGTGGGCTGCGGATAATCCCCGCTTAGGCAGAGAAGATCTCGGGCACAACTGAACAAGAGAGCGAGGGATTTAATTAATTGCTGTCAGAAATAAATGTTGGGGAGCAAGCGTGGGGTAGTGGTTTCAGCACGGGACTAGACTCTGAAGCGCTTTCCGCACTAGACTGTTCTAGCGCGATTGTTCCACTTTCAACATCCTATGGAATCCTGGGGCTTGCAGTTTAGGGAGGGGCCTGGCCAGGCTCCTCCCTAAACTGCAAACCCCAGGATTCCACAGGATGTTGAAAGTGGAATAATAGCACTAGAACAGTCCAGTGCGGAAATGGCTTGAGTTATTGCTGTGTGCTTTCCAGCCATTTCCAACTTATAGCAACCCTACAGCAAATCTATCACAGGTTTTTCTGGGGCTGAGAGTGTGTGACACACCCAGGGTCACCGAGTGGGTTTCCATGGCCAAGCGGGGACCCAAATCCTGGTCTCCAAGATCATTGTCCAATGCTCAAACCACTATAACATGCCAACTCTCAACAGGATTCCAATCCCTGCTCTGCCATGAAAACCCTGGGTGGCCTTGGGCATGTTATACTCTCTCAGCCTCAGAGGAAGGCAAAGGCAAACTCCCTCTGAACAAATCTTGCCAAGACAAGCCGGATATTGACAAGCTGGAATGTATCCAGAGTAGGGCAGCCAGAATGGGAAAAGGCCTGGAAACCCTAAAACCCATAAGGAGTGGCTTAGGGAGCTGGGAATGTTTAGCTTGGAGCAGGCTGAGAGGTGGCACAATAGCTATATTTGAAGGGATGTCATATGGGGGATGGAGCAAGCCTGTTTTCTGCTGCTCCAGAGACTAGGACATGGAGCAATGGATTCAAACTACAGGAAAAGAAATTCCCACAAACATTAGAAAGAACTTCCCCAAAATTAGAGCAGTTCAACAGTGGAATATGCTGCTGCTTCAGTGGAATATTATGGTGGAGTCTACTTCTTCGGATGCTTTTAAACAGAGGCTGGATGGCCATCTGTCAAAGGGAGTGCTTTGATTGTGCCTTCCTGCATGGCAGAAGGGGGTTGGACGGGATGGCTCTTGGGGGTCTCTTCCAAAGTTAGGATTGTATGATTCAAGCTTCAGGAAAAGAGATTCCACCTCAACATTAGGAAGAACTTCCAGTTTTCACCTTGGAGTTTGGTGGTGTCTCTTTCTTTGGAGGTTTTTAAACAGAGGCTGCATGGCCCTGTCCAAGGGAATGCTTTGGTGATGTCCTGCTCCATGGCAGAATGGGGTTGGACTGGATGGCCTTTGGGAGTCCCTAAAGTGGAATCATCGCGCTATAACAGTCCAGTGCGGAAATGGTGAAGGCTTTGCTGAGGCACTATCCCTGGCAAGCTTCTCAGCCTGCATGTGGGTCGTCTTCCCTCCCTGCTCCTTCCCTCTGCCCCCCTCTCTCTCTCTTTTTTCTGAGACCCACGAGCGAGCCCGGTGCTCAAGCAAGAGCAGGAGGGAAGAGGGGCAGAGAAAAGGGAAGAATCACGCCAGCCTGGGCTTCAAAGCCCTGAGCCATGTGAAGCCCTGCCTGGGCTTTGTTTCAGACAATAGCCTTGGGCTGCAGCCACCCCCCTGAGGTCCCCGTGGCTTTGAACAAACAGAGGCCTCTCTCGCTCTCGGCGGAGCTGGAATAATTTGTGGTTTCTTCAGACACTTGGCAGTCTCTTCAGTTTTGGGGTCAGAGCTGCTTTGAAAAGTAAACAAGGCAGTACAAGAGGTGCCCAAATGCGAGGCCGGTTTTGAAAGAGATTTGTCTGAGTTTTGAACCCGAGAGCAGATAATGTGTTGAAACAATGAATAAAAACATTTTTTAAAAAAAAAAAAAAGATCAGCTACTAAGAAAGAAGCGGCTGGGAGATGCCAAATGAGAAAGCTGCAAGAAACAGAGCTTGGAAGTAGCTAAGCAAAGAATGAGTTCTTTGTAATTAATTCCCTTTTTTTGCAATAACTAAGGTGTTGAGACTACTCTCACTTACAATAGGAATGAGAAATAATGTTACACCTTTTGCGGCATTAACGGCAAGATTTTAGCCGCTTTCATGGTTCCGCGGGTGTTTAGTCTCACCATGTTTGTTATTTTCAATGCTGAACCATTTAGACGCCTGTAAAAATTGCATGGTTTTAGTGAGCGCAGCGCAGCTCTTTGCCACGGAAAGTTCCACCACGTTCCCACGGTGCAATGTTTAAGGCTGCAAGAGTTGACCAAGTTGAGCTGCTTTGCTGTGCTGAGAACATCACAGAAAGTTCCTGGCAGCAGTGGGAACTTTCCAAGCACTGTGTTTCTTCCCGTTTCCCCAGTGGTTGGGAACACCGAATTTTATCACATTTGGGAAACTGTCAAATACCCATTCCATCTCTGATTTGTGTTCACAACAGTGGTGCCACAATCATAAATGTAAACACAAAACAGTTATGATGTTGGAAGCCTGGCTGATGGCATTGTAACCACCTAATAGATGCCAGTCTCCATTTTCTTCAAATTTCAGATTATTTTTAATAAAAAAGTCAAGTTCTATCCATCTTGTTTTTGAAAAAAGGAGCAACTTTTGATGAGTTTTCAGAAGGAAGTGGAGTACATATCCCACCCACTAGTGCCATGTGTTCCTCTGCTCCTCTTCCTAGGAATAAACAGTTGTCCTTTGTAATTCTGAAAAAAGACCCCCCCCCCCAAAATACAGGATGCTCAAAAGAGACCCTTAGACACAGCGTTTGTGCGCAGCATCAGGAACCTCTGATCCGATTCCAGGCTTGGCAGCTGCCCCTTCTGCCTCAAATGTGATTACGCCTCGGAAGCCTTGGCCACCGGCTTGATCTGACATTTTTGGTACCATCTTCTCCAACTTCTCCAGCTCAGGTCTTTCTCCCTCTCATTCAGTTGCCCTCAGCTGCAAAACGGAGTTGCCAGAGAGAAAAGCCAAGAAAAATATCCTCAGCAAATGTGCTATGATTCAGAGGAAAAAAGGCTGGAAGAAGAGTGTGCGTGCGGATTTTTATAGAAGGAAATTCTTTTGGTCTTCCAGGGCAGGAGCAGAAAACTTCCATGTTCTCTAGATGGTCCCCATTTCCCACAGTGTCATCACTGGTTGGTTTCCCACCTTTCATGTCTCTTTGTTTTTCTCCCGTTCTAAAAGATTGGATTCATTCTCTTAAGGCTTAGGCCATTTCCGCACTAGACTGTTATAGTGGTATTATTCTACTTTCAACATCCTATGGAATCCTGGGGTTCCTCAAAGGCCTCTCCCTAAACTGCAAACCCCGGGATTCCATAGGATGTTGAAAGTGGAATAATAGCACTGTAACAGTCTAGTGCGGAAATGGCCTTGGGTTGTTGTTGTTATGCAGCTTCAAGTCATTTCCAAATTATGGCAACCCAAATTAGGAGGGAGAGCTAATACTTCAGAGGACAGGATCAGAATTCAAGATGACCATAACAGATTAGATTGCTGGACCAAAACTTACAAAATGAACTTCAACAGGGAGAAATGTACGGTACTACACTTGAGTAGGAAAAAAATGGAATTCATAGACACCTGAGATAGATGGTTGACACCTGGCTTGATCACAGTCCATGTGAAAGGGATCTAGGAGTCTTAGAAGACCACAAGAGAACATGAGCCAAAAGTGTGATGCAGCAGCTAAAAAAGCCAATGTGATTCTGGGCTATATCAGTAGGAGTATAGTGTCTAGGTCAAGGAAACTAACAATACCACTCCATTCTGCTTTGGTCAGGCTTCAGCTGGGGTACAGAAGCCCCCACCTTTTGATGCCCTGTTATCTGACACTGCGCTCTTTTGACACTTCCAAATTAAGGACAAGTTCTATTAATCCTACAAGGGTTCTGCTCTTTCATCAGTTCTTCCTGCCTATGGAGGTTTCACGTGTATGCTGTCTGCAAAGCAAGGTGTGGGGGAAGGTATTAAACTGGCCGAGAGACTTTGCAAGCAGCATGCATGTGCAGTCTGTCCCCAGTGGGCCTCTGGAAGTCCTTCATGCTCCCTCCAGTACAGTGCATGCATTCTGCTTTTCTATCAATTGTGTTTTCTGACAGTGCTCCAGTCCCTAACTTGTCATGTAAGTCGGGGAAGCCTGTACAGTTCTGGCCACCACAATTCAGGAAGGATATTGGCAACCTGGAACATGTCCAGATGAAGGCAACCAGAACGGAAGAAGGCCTGGAAACCATGAAGCCCTGGGAGAAAAAGCTTAGGGAGCTGGATATGTTGAGCCTGGAGAAGAGAAGGTAAAGAGGTGACATTGGCCATTGGTTAAATATTTGGAAGGATGTCAGAAGGGATCCCAGAAGAATACCATGGTTCATGATATCAAAAGCTGCCAAGAGGTCCAGCAGAACCAACAGGGACACACTCCTCCTTTCCAGTTCATAAAATCGTAGAGCCTGATGGGGTCACAAGAGCCATCTAGTCCAACCCATGCAGGAAAACACAACTAAAGCAATCCTGGAACATCATCTAACCTGGCACAGGTCATCCACAAAGGGGCCAAAGCTATCTCTGTCCTACAGCTTAGAGCCAGATTGAGCTGGTCTAGGTGGGTACACCTGTGTCCATCCAGGTGCTGTTGAGCTCCAATTCCCATCAATCCTAGCTAGCTGGACCAAGGGAGAGGTTTAAGGGGAGCTGCAGTTCACCAACCCTTGAAGAGCCAAAAGTGCCACTGTCCTGCATGTGAACGGAAACCCCAATACATCTTATCACAGCTGACCCTGTTTTGGTGCAGAGTTTAGACTGCGTGTTCAAAGGTTGCTTAAAGCAGCGGGGCTCAGTGAGGAAAATCAAAGAATTCCAAGACGTCGTCCAAGAACCGGGTGTGTCCTGGTTTGAGGTGGGCCAGGGCCAGGTCCGTAGTCATACCACCCCAAAACAGGTAGGGGTTACCCAAAGCTGGCATCCAAGGAACAGAACCAAGATCAAACCTATCCAAAACATACTCAAGAATCCGGTGAGGGCACGTCGAAAGAAGAAAAAGACTCAGAAAATGCCAGGTTTTATTCCTTACAAACTGATTTTGGGGATGGGCGGGGATCCACATGATGTTTTCTTCGTTCCAAAGTATCCCTGGGAGCTTCTGGCGTTACCAAAGACTTTTTAAATTCCCACTCTCCAGGTTGGTTTAAATTAACCCAGTATTTTCCAAAACAAAATGTAGCTGTACTGGCCTATTTGTATTATTCCCTGAGATGGCAGCCACTGAGCAAACGCAGCCATTGTTTCCGTTTCAGATTCCACAGAGATCGAGAGAGAGAAAGAGAAATGTTAGCGCTCATGCAGAAGACCCTAATGCTTAATTAGCATACTATTGCTGAAGCACAGTAACACAGGGGTCCAAAGGCACAGCTGGCAATACAGCATTCCCATGATCGGGGGTCTCGGATTCTTCTTTGCTGGAAAAGTCTCTAAGCGAGGGTGTAACAAGATCTTGGAAATAGCATTTTATTTGCAAAATGCACGATTTAGACCGGTTCCTTACCTACGTGGTTGTTAAACCATAACAAGCGGTGAACTGATGAACATCAAACGCCAGTGGAACTCTCTTTCTTAGACCCTCCATCAGCCTGATGTGGACACGGCACACGGCCTGGGCTTGGAAAAGTTACTTTTGGGGACTACAGCTCCTAGAATCTACCAACCAACGTGGCCACTGTCCACGGTCTTGGAGGTTATATAGTCCAAACAAAGTAACTTTCCACAGCACTGCATATAACTTCTCCACACGGGCAAAGTTTAACGGTACACCCAAAGACCACAATCATTTCAAGGCACCTTGAGATACAGGGTTTTATATCCATTTCTGCCATTTTTACCCAGGCCTGAGGTGTTAACCTGCCCCAAGCACTCCAGACAATGACAAGCTAAAAAAATCAGAACGAGGTATTGAATGTCAAATTAATTGAATTTTTGTTAAATCAGATCAGTTTCCTCGCTGCATGCTGCAGGATTAATTAGGCAAATGAAGGCAGATAAGTAAGTTTAATTTGGCTACCCGACAAGACAATCGAAGAATCAAATACCAAACACGGAACTAATAGGACGACAAGATTGTGAATTAATCAGCCTCAGAACTTGACATTATTAAAAAGGGATCATTGAAGAGGATTCTGCTGTTAGGCTGGCATGGGGGATGGAATGGGATCTGGCTTCTCTATGGCGTATTGCTCCCACAGAATCCCAGAGCTGGAAGGGGTCCCAGAGGACATCAAGTCTAACCCCAAGCTCAGTGGAGGACCTCCAGCTACCTAGAGCATCCCTAGCACATAGATCACAGAACCATAGAGTTGGAAGAGACTCCAGGGGCCATCCAGCCCAACCCGCTTCCACCATGCAGGAAGACACCATCAAAGCACTCCAGACAGATGGGACATCCAGCCTCCATTTTAGAAACCTCCAAAGAAGGACGAGGCTCCATCACACTCCACCGAGGCAGCAGGGGATTCCACTGTCAAATTGCTCTTACCTTCAAGACGTTCTTCCTAATGTTTAGGTGGAATCTCTTTGATGGCCACCTGGCCTCTGTTTAAAAACCTTCAAAGAAGGAGACTTTACCACACCCCCAGGCAGTGTATTCCGCTGCCAAACAGCTCTTACTATCAGGAAGTTCTTCCTAATGTTTAGGTGGAATCGTTCTTCTTGTAATTTGAAGCTATTGCTCTGTGTCCTTGCTCCATCTTCAACATCACATCAATATCCAAAGGATTGTCATATGGCGGATGGAGGAAGCCTGTTTTCTGCTGCTCCAGAGACTAGGACACGGAGCAATGGCTTCAAACTTCAGGAAAAGAGATTCCACCTAAACATTAGGAAGAACTTCCTGATGGTGAGAGCCGTTCAACAGTGGAATATGTTGCCTGGGAGTGTGGTGGAGTCTCCACTTTCTTTGGAGGTTTTTAAACAGAGGCTAGATGGCCATCCATTGGGAGTGCTTTGATTCTGCCTTCCTGATTGGCAGAATGAAGTTGCACTGGATGGCCCTCTGGGTCTCCTCCAACTCTAGAATAATGTAAGTGGCCAAGATAAGGAAGGAACAGACCTTGGAGTAATCACTTCAAAATGGTCACACTCCTTTCTGGAAGCTAGGTCAAAGAAAACGGGGACTTGATCGTTCAATATGGCACGTTCTAATATTTATATCTTAAATGCAAATTTGGATGGAGATACCATAATTGAAATAGAAATACAGCTACAATAATAGTTGAGGGATTCACATACCTAGTCATGAGCGATGGGAACTGTACCCCGACAACATCTGTCCAGTCACAGATCGCACAGAGATTCTGCAATGGGCCATCCCAGTTTAGCAGTCAGGACCAAATTTATATAGCCCTGCAAAATAAAATGAGATCCTTGCAAGATTGCTTCTTCAAAAGAGCTGGGAGATTTAGTTCACCCCTTGGCACCCAGCAAACCTCTGCTGCAATGTTCTTGGTTTCTTTCAGATGGCTGCACCACTGTAAAGAATGTTCCCACTTTTTCTCATCTTTGGCCATGTCTGCACTAGACTATTATAGCGCTATGATTCCGGCTGGCCCCTCCCGGAACTGCAAACCCCAGGATTCCATAGGAGGTTGAAAGTGGAATCATAGCGCTATAAGAGTGTCAAGAGGAAATGTTCTTGGTTCCACCGCCATCCCGAGACCTTCTGGTGAGGACATGGTAAGCAGGTCCTTCTCAGTGGCTGCTCCCAATCTTTGGAACTCGCTTCCCCAGGAAGCTAAGCTGGCCCCCTCTCCGCTCTCCTTTCTCTGGCAGGCAAATACATTCTTATTTTAAGCAGGCTTTTAATATATAAGCACGTGGCCTTTTAATTTATCAAGATGTTTTTTATAATTTTTGGAGAGTTTTTAAATACTTTTATATGTTTGTCTAATGTTTTTGATTGTTTCAAATGTTTTATTAACATTTCTAACTTTATTGGGAGCTACCTTGGGTCTCACTCTATCATAGAATCATAGAGTTGAAAGAGACCCCAAAGGCCATCCAGTCCAACCCTACTCTACCATGCAGGAAGACACAATCAAAGCATTCCTGACAAATGGCCCTCCAGCCTCTGATTATAAACCGCCAAAGAAGGAGAATCTAACATGATCCCAGGCAGCAGCAGATTCCACTCTCCAACTATTCTTACCATCAGGAACTTCTTTCTGATGTTTAGGTGGAATCTCTTTTCCTCTAGTTTGAATCCGCTGCTCCATGTCCTAGTCACTGGAGCAACAGGAAACAGGCTTGCTCCATCTTCAACATGACATCCTTTCCAACATTTAAACATGGCTGTCATGTCCCCTCTTAACCTTTTCCTTAGGCTAAACGTACCTATATAATATAATAAACAAGCAAAGGAACAAATGCTCCACGGCTGCTGGAAACAATGGCAATCGCCCACACTGTGACGGGGATCCAAGCCAGCTCAGAGACTTGGCCTTGTTCCTGAATCCGGGCTATTCTTCTGCATGCATCCTTCAGTCGGTTTTGGTTCCCTGGCTTCCGGCTGATAGCTTGCCTTTCCACCTTCAGGCTGCTAGTGGACCTCCCGGCTCCTCATTTCCCCGTTGAAAGTGCTGGTTTTGATCTATAAAGTCCGATACAGCTGAAGTCCGGACTACCTGAAATCCCCTTATTTCTCCCATACAAGCCAACCCAAGTCTTATGCTCTTCGGGGGGGGGGGGCTTCCTCTCTATCCCACCAGCTTGTAAGGAAACAGGAAAGAGCTTTGACATTCCCTCCCGAGGAAGCTTCAGTCTCTTGGCTGTCTTTTTGGTGGCAGGGAAAGAAAGACCTTCTTCGTTAAATGGGCCTTGCAAATTGGCTGACCAGCAAGGAGCGCTGTGCAATTAAGCCCATTTCCACACTAAACTGTTATAGCGCTATTATTCCACTTTCAACATCCTATGGAATCCTGGAGTTTGCAGTTTAGGGAGGGGCCTTGGAGGCTGCAAACCCCAGGATTCCATAGGACGTTGAAAGTGGAATCATCCTGCTATAACAGTCTAGTGTGGAAATGGCCTAAGTCTGTTGTTTTCAGCATGCAATATGTATTGCAAATATTGTTTTACATGTTCTGTTTTATTGTAAGCTGCTTTGAGTGCCATTTGGAAGAAAAGCGGGACATAAATCAAATATGATAAATACTAAGAACCTGCCAAAAACACTAACTGAGAGATTTCTATCTTTTCAAAACAGTAAGATCAGCATTTTTTTTTTCCTCCAGGTAGCCGCAGCAATAGCAGAAACATCTTATTTAGTGCAGTCTGTTTTCCATAGAAAAAAAGGTTCATGAAATTTTCCAAAACGTGAAAAATAACTTTTATTTTTTTATTCATATTTTTAATAAGATTTACATCAATTAAAATTGCAATTTCTTCCATTTTTTTACGTACATATTCCATTCTTCCTTTGTTCTCCCCCCTAACATTCCATTTTAAATGCACTTCCCCAAAGTTACACCTTAATCTTAACATTTTCTTTATCCGTTCCCAGAAACATTCTTTTCTATTCTCTATACTTATTAGCAATCATTACTGAAAATAGTTTTGTTTTTCTAGATAGCATTATTTTGCTTCCTTACATCGTCTTTGACCTGTATCGTTTTCTTTTATCGCTTTATCTATTTTATCCCTTTTTCTGTCTTTTCTTTATCCAGTCTATTATCGGTTTCCATTCTCTTTCAGTTGGCTGAATCATCTTATCCTTTAACAAACATGCTAATTTATCTGTTTCCATAACGGATAACTTTTGAAAAATGTGGGAAAACCCTTTCCTAATCTTACAGGGCAAAAAAGTTGTATTTTTTTTTTCCTTTTCACAAGCGAAATAAACTAATATTTAACATCTCTGTGCCAGTGCCAACCTCACAACAACCTTTGTTGGATTGGGCCCATGAGGTTCAATTCGGCACCCGTTTAATTCAAGGGCAAAACTCATAAGAAACTGTGTGGAGCCATGGTGCCAAACGGCAGAGAATAAATGAGAATTTGGATTATGCAAGGCCTGGCTAAGCAACGCTTTGCAGTCGTTTCATCTCCCCTGGAAATTATCTATGCATTCAAGTCTCTTTAAATGTAAAGCAGGTGTGTTAATGGCAACAAATTCCCAAGTTTAATTTACCAATTCAGTTCCGCGCTCAGCCCAAGCTGTCGGAGTGGGCCTCGTCTTCGAGTGGATGGAAATTGAATCAGAAGCGTGTAGTCTTTCCAAATGGCTGCTCAGCGTAGCTTGCTTAAGCATCTCTGCAGCCTAATACGGCAAATGCAATCTTCACGGCCTAACGTGGACAGAAAAGTACAGCAGGGGTCCCCTGCCGTGCCCAGAAGAAAGTGGGGAGGGGGCACTGCTGGTTTCGCATTTTCCCTGTGAAATCACCGATTTCGCATGTCCTGAGATTGGAACAAAGTGCCTTCGGCTTTGGAAAAACTGGACGCTTCTGCGGCTTGCCACGAATTTCAGCAAGAGCAAAAGGGGAGCAGAGCTACATCAGACGACTTGCACACTTTTTAAAAAATGTGCATTTTGAATGACAGCGGGATAACCGCAACATAACATGGAACGGGAGAGGGAAAAGCATGTTCAAACATGAGATGTAACATTGCATTGTGAAACACAAATGTAATAAGCGGAGTGAATTTCGTGAAATGAAGACCAGATCAGAGTGGAAGATCAGAAATAATCCATGTAAAACTACAGGTTAAAGAACCTTTTTTTTATTCTGTGAAACTTGATAAAATTATTTTTTTTAAAAATGTGCATTTTTTCATTAAGAAATCATAGAATCATAGAATCATAGAAATGTAGAGTTGGAAGAGACCCCAGGGGCCATCCAGTCCAACCCCCCGCCATGCAAGAACACCCTCAAAGCACTCCCGACAGATGGCCATCCAGCCTCTGCTTAAAAACCTCCAAGGAAGGAGACTCCACTACACTCCGAGGCAGCAGATTCCACTGCCGGACAGCCCTGACTGTCAGGAAGTTCTTCCTGAGGCTCAGGTGGAATCTCCTTTCCTGCACCTTGAATCCATTGCTCCTTGTCCTGGTCTCTGGAGCAGTGGAAAACAAGCCCTCTCCTTCCTCTACATGGCATCCCTTCAAATATTTAAACATGGCTATCGTGTCCCCTCTTAACCTTCTCTTCTGCAGACTAAACATACCCAGCTCCCTAAGTCTGTCCTCATAGGGCTTCATGGCTTCCAGGCCTCTCACCATTTTGGTCGCCCTTCTCTGGACTTGCTCCAGCTTGACCGTGTCCTTCTTGAATTGGGGTGCCCAGAACTGGACACAGGATTCAAGATGAGGTCTAACCAAAGCAGAGTAGAGTGGTACCAGGACCCCCCTCGATCTAGACACCATACTCCTGTTGATGCAGCCGAGAATTGCATTGGCTTTCTTGGCTGCCGCATCACACTGCTGACTCATGTTCAGCTTGTGCTCTATGAAGACTCCGAGATCCCTTTCACACGTACTGCTATCCAGCCACGTGTCCCCCATCCTATATTTCTGTGTTCCATTTTTTCTACCTAAGTGTAGGACCTTACACTTCTCTCTGTTGAATTTCATTTTGTTAGCCTTGGCCCAGCTCTCCAATCTATCCAGGTCATTTTGCATTTTGATCCTGTCCTCTGGCGTGTTAGCAACCCCTCCCAATTTGGTGTCATCTGCGAATTTGATGAAATATAGGAAGAAACATTATTCTCTACATTGTCTTAGTACCATGTAAAAAAAAGAGACTATCGGTATTTTCCCCAACAAAGTGCATAAATGCCATATGACAGTAGTTTACTCAACAATTAATGATTAATTGTTAAATGTAAATTCGAAAAAACAATAATCACCGCTTAAGTTGGATTACCAAAATTTAAACTTCTTCTTCCCTTGTTGAATAATCAGATATTGAATATGTATGAATATATTTCTTACCTAAGTTCTTCAAAGTGTCTAATTAGGACTATTCATGACCTTTAACAAAACATCTTAAATTTGCCTTATTATTATTAATTAAAATGCCAGATTTTAAACCATTTACATTCTAAACTACCTCAGAAAAATACATGTTAAAAAAATGGGCAGACAGGAGGAAGATGGGCAAGTAAATGTTTCTTTTAGGGGAAACTGTGCCAAAATTCTTATACAGGAAGAGAGAAGATTCTCAGCCCAATGAGGACTTCAGTCATTTCTGCACTAGCTTGTTATAGCACTATGATTCCACTTGCAACATCCTATGGAATCCCGGGGTTTGCAGTTTCAGGAGGGGCCGGCCGGCCCCTCCCGAAACTGCAAACCCCAGGATTCCATAGGATGTTGCAAGTGGAATCATAGTGCTATAAAAGTCTAGTGCGGAAATGGCCTAAGGAAGTGATAGTACCACTCTGGTCAGACCCCACCTGGAATACCGTGTCCAGTTCGGGCACCTCAATCCAAGGAGACTGACAGGCTGGAAAGGACAACCAAAATGGTCAAAGACCTGGAAACCATGAAGCCCTCGGAGGAGCAGCTTAGGGAGATGGGTCTGTTTAGCCTGGGAAAGAGAAGGTTAAGAGGGGACATGACAGCCATATTTAAACATTTGAAAGGATGTCTTATGGAAGATGGAGAAAGCCTGTTTTCTGCTGCTCCAGAGACTAGGACATGGAGCAATGGCTTCCAACTACAGGAAAAGGGATTCCATATAAACACAAGGAAGAACTTGACGGTATCTTGGCAGAGCCCACTGGGAAGGGCAGGGTACTGCTTCCTTCTCTCCAGTCCCTCCTGTTTAGTGCAAACTACTTTTCTATTTTGAAAACATTTTGGAGCAACTGAAGACAAAGGGGAGGAAGAGATAGAAACCGGAGCATGTTAAAAACAGCTGAAAAATGGGATTTACAGAGAATTGGTCAGGACTGTCCTTGCCAAATCAGAGCAGGTGGATGATACGGAAAAATGGCACTAACTCTGTTTCTGAAACTGAAAGCAGGCAATAATGTGGTTAAGTTCACATGTGGCCCTTGAGGGCATCTGTCTGGGCCCCCCCATCCATTCTCAGAACTCACAAAAACATTTGCAAATTGAGAATTGTACTTCTCACACTAGGGAGTGTGACTCTGGCCAAAAAGAAAGATTTCTCCAGGAACAACCTACGACTGTGAGCAATAATCTCTGTTACTATGCAAAGGATTTTGTGTTGGCTTGATTTTGAATGGGCAATTAAGACTCATTAATTTTACATAGCACCTGCTTCCAGGAAAGGCAAAATCTGCTAGAAGTGCTTTGTCGATATGGAGTTTCTGTCTGCTGTAATGAGAACTGCAGCTGAGCTCAGAGCAAAGAGAGAAAGGTTGCAGATTTGTTGGCCTTGGCCTCTCAGTGGCCCCTTAAACTACAGGTTGATAGCACTATTACTCCACTTTGATTGCCATGGTTCTGACCTATGGACTCCTGGGATTTGCAGTTTAACAAGCAACACTTAGAATTTGCAGCTAGGGAGCTCCAGTGCTCCCAACAAGCTGCAGGATTCCATAGGATGCAGCCATGGCAGATAACATGGAACCACAGGGTTATAACTATGGAATGTCAAAAGGTCCCCATTGGGTTGCATTAGCAAAAACAAATTTTTAGATGTTATGTAAGGAGGTATTCAGTACCTCCTTTTACAATGTTTTTCCCTGGCTGCACTGTTACCCTGACTTCTGGGGGTCCCGTGGGGGACACCTTGATTCGCTCCAAGTTATAAAGGTTGGGGAAATTAGTGGAGCACTAGCATTAGGAAAACGAGGGGCAGGGTAACCCAGCAGGATCTTTTACCCAACCTTACAGAGTCAGGCCAAGCAAAAAGCCAGACAAATGTACCAAATGGATGAATTTTATGAAATGGATATAGTATCACACACCAACGCACTCACTCACTCGCGCACGCAAGGCCAATCGAGAAGGAAAAGAGGTGAAAAATGGATAGGGGATATAGCGAAAGGGAATGTAGAGACGGTGATACTGCACCTATCCTGAAGTCTTTGGTCCGGGAAGCAGTGAGAAGAACGGAGCTCAGCGAAGAGACGGCTGAGGGGATCACTCAGCTGACAGAGTGCCAGTCTGCTAGTGTGGCGGGGAGTTCTCCAAAGAGACCCTCAAAACCTAGGACTACTTATAGGGCAGAGCGTACCTCGAGGTCAGGCCCTCTCCCGGGAAGAAGAATGGCCAAAATAAAGCAAGGAATGCCATACAATGGCAAGTGGGTTGCAGTGTTGTTTCAAGTAGGGTTGCAGTATCGGTTTAGAATTTCTCCAGAGTCAAAGTTGCTCAACCCGGGGAAAACACACTAATCCCCTCAAGTTGCCTATTCTTGGCTGAGGACCCTTTCTTTATGGGGATGTGTATAGCCTGAGGTCTCCTTGGGCTACATGACTGGGGATTTTTCTGGTCTTGCCCTATTTTCAGTTGTGCGACCTCTTTGCCTATGTGCCCACCTGGGCAACCTCCCTGGCATGGTGGGCATATTTGATATCAAATTTATATCTCCCTGGGAAGGGGTATGCCAGCGGGGTAAAAAGCACAACAACTGTTGGAATAACAATACAGACCAGCTCCATCATCACTATCTTCCAAGATGTTGGGCCAGTAAGTGTGCTAGGAGATCTCCGGTCACCACAATGCTCTCCTGGACCTCTCCACAAGAACACTGGTACAGCTTTCTCCTCCACCAGAAACAAGCAGAACCTTGGCCTCTGTCGGCACCCTTGCTGATCAGAAATCGCCAGCATTTTGGTCTTGTGAACTCTTGCCCCACTGGAATAACCCACAAAGTCTTTTATCCGATTCTGCTTCATGTCTCTCTGCTGTTCTCCTTGCCTTGGTTTCTTCCCAAAAGGAAAACAATGCTCTGCCTTGGGAAAATGGAGCAGATGATTCAGTAGGGGAAATGCAGTACAGTATAAGTAAAGAGCTCATACAGGAATACCTGGCTACTCGAAATGAATTCACGTCTCCAGGACCAGATTAACTACATCCAAGGGTATTAAAAGAACTGGCAGAAGTAATCTCAGAGTCCCTGGCAATAATCTTGAGAATTCCTGGAGAATGGGAGAAGTACCAGCAGACCGGAGGAGGGGAAATATTGTCCCCATCTTCAAAAAGGGGAAAAAAGGAAGACCCAAACAGTTACCACCTAATCAGCCTGACATCAAAAGATTCTAGAGGAGATCATTTAAAGAGACAGTCTGTAGGCACTTAGAAAGGAATGAGGTGATCACTAAATATCAACGTGGGTTTCTCAAAAACAAGTTATGCCAGACTGATCTTATCCCTTTTCTTGACAGAGTTACTAGCTTGGTAGATGAAGAAATGTTGCGGATTTTGCATATCTTGCCTAATACAGTCCACTGACCCATGCTGGCTCTCTCTTTATGCTTCGTTGTATGAACTGACCAAGGGGCCCCAGCCTTTCTCTGAGGCTGAGAGAGTGTGCCACCCACCCAGTGGCTTTCCTTGGATGGGCAGAGAGGTGGGCCCTGGGCGCCTGGAGTGCTAACCCGGCACTTCACCACACTGGCTCTCTCTTTTTCCCATTAACGGGACTTAAGGGAGTTTACAAAAATTTAAACAAGTAACAGTTAACTAGGGCATAATATCTACAGCACGTTGCCTTCCGTGGAGGCTGGTGACTCTGATGTCAATGGGATGGTGAATCCACTGCAGCTTTTAGTCTGAACTGCAGAGGCACTATCCAAGGGGTTGCTGAACAGCACTCCTGTTGGAACCGAAATGAGTGAAAGAAGAAAAAAGTATTATTTTCTGTGTAGAAAAATCTATTTCCTGCACAGAAAATCCTGGGAGAGGTGTAAAAATTGTAAAGTCAAAGGTTTTCACAGCTGGAATCCATAGCTTGTTGTGGGTTTTCTGGGCGTTGAGGCCGTGTTCTATTAGTATTTGCTCCTGACGTTTCACCTGCATCTGTGGCTGGCATCTTCAGAGGATATGGTGGCAAAATTTGTAAAAATTGTTTCACAAAAAATCCTGAATTGTGAATAGCCTTTGAAAACTGCAGTGTTTTTAGCAATAGCATGTATATTTCTATACCGCTTATCAGCTAAGTGTTCTCTAAGCAGTTTACAATGTGTTTTCTCCCAGTGGGGAGAAAATTGCTAAAATTATTCATTCAAGGATAAACTTAATGAAGAATTTCTGCACATTGCACACAGCTCAGCTTGCAAAAAAAAAAAAAAAAAAGGTGTTGCTTTCCTTAGAAAAGGTGCTGAACTGGATTCTCTGCTCCCCATCTCCCCAATTCTTAGTTTGCACGCTGGTTCAGCATCTGGATTAGCTTCTTCAAAGTCTGGAACAGAGCCCAGGGCAAGTTCACCAACCCGTCTGCCACCGGAGCCCCCATTGTCACCAGTATCTGGGGCTGCTTATTGAAATGCGTGCAGCTATGCCTTGCTGCCTCTTCCCATCCCTAATCCCATCTCAGATGCCATCGGGAGGATGCTGAAGGGATGCGCTTGGAATGGCAAAGGATGTGCTGGGGCGCAGAGAATGAAAACGAGGGAGAAACTGAACCGTCTCCAGAGAGCTCTGTGTCTCTCTCTCTGTGCATGTTTTAAATTACCCTTAGTTGCATTAGTATATTGGGGGGGGTCGGTGGGAGAAGAAACAGGGCTCCTCCTTCCTGAGATGCTGTTGATTAAGGAGATACCCCCGCGGCTGTGGTTTCAAAATTAAATTACAGAATGAAAGCAAAAGTTATTTCCAGCAGATGAAAATACCTGGTGCAGAGGCGGGAGACAGAAGTCTAGACTGCAATCCGGTTGGTGACTGTTAGGCTCTCTAGATCTTAAAAAGAAGGCCATTTCCACACTAGACTGTTATAGCGCTATCATTCCACTTTCAACATCCTATGGAATCCTGGGGTTTGCGGTAAGCTGCAAACCCCGGGATTCCATGGCATGTTGAAAGTGGACTGATAGTGCTGTAACAGTCTAGTGCAGAAACGGCCCAAGTTTTGTGAAGAAGAAGACAGTCCATGAATACAGAGAACAAAACAGGGTAAAATATCCCATAGGAACTGGAAAGCAGGGGAAACAGGCAGGGGGGAAGAGAGCAGCATTGCACAATGTCCCCCTTGCCATTGCCACCCAGGGCAGGCAGGTCGTACTGAGCAACTCGGAAGGAGTTCCAAAGTGACATGCACACTAAAAAATTATTATCAGTGTGTGTGTGTGTGTGTGTCTGTGATGTGATGAAATTTTTGCAGACTTAAAAGGAGTGTAACAAAGTTACTTTATTGGTGTTCTGAAGATTTCAGAAGCATGTAAAAAAAAAATCTTTGGGAAAGGTTCAAAGGCACCCCACTCCTCAAACGCCAGTGAGGACTGAATGACGCTGATTGATGACCGACAGGGGTAGAAATCAGCTAGAAAGCAGACCAGGAGCATCCTATACTGCAACACTTTGTTGCAGTCTGTTGTTTCTATTAATGTGGTTAAAGGCAGAAGAGTATGGATGAGTCCTTCCATGGAACCATGGAATCTTAGAGACCGAAGGGGACACAAAGGGTATCTGATCCATCTCCCTGCCGTGCAGGGACGTGCAAGTAAAGCATTCCTGAGAGATGCCCCCTGGGTGGGCAAAAATTGTACATTGCGTTCTGGAGGGCTGCGGCACAAGAACAGACCTGTCCAAGGATGTGGATAAAGGACCTATCAGAGGATCTGTTGTGTTATCTATCGTTCAGCACCCTGGAGAGCGGCTTTAAAGCTCACATAAAAACCTCCACTCGTTAGAAAAGACGGTGATTTTTGTCAAGAAGAAAGAAAGGAGGAAAAGAGAGAGAATGCTACAGTCAAAAGTATCCATGCCGTGGCATTTCCCATATTTCCATGTATGGTTGAGAATGCCGGGCAATGAAGAAAGCTGGCGGGAAGAAAAACAACTCATGAGAAATGTGCAGAACTTTTCTCCAGCACCACACTTCTCATGAGTTGTTTTTCTTCCTATCAGCTTTCTGGACTGGTAAAAACCTGGACTGCTAAAAAGACAAAGGAATGGGTCCTGGAGCACATCAAGCCCAAACTCTCCTGGAAGCCAAGATGACTAAGCTGAGGCTGTTGTACTTTGGCCACGTCCTGAGAAGACATGAGTCACTAGAAAAGAAAATAATGCTTGCGAAGGTGGAAGGCAGTAAGAAAGAGGAAGACAGCGTTAGAGACAGATAGATTCAATCTAGGAAGCCACATCCCCGAATCTTCAAGACCTGAGCAGGGCTTTTGAGGAGAGGGTGGCTTAGAAGACTCTCCTCCATAGGGTCACCATAAGTCGAAGTCGATGTGACAGCAATTAACAACAAAGCTGGAGGAGAGTTCTTTGGACACTATGCACTGTTTAAAAGACAAAAAAAAAAAATGGCTTTTAGAACAAGCCAAGCCTGAACATAATTTATGTAATTCACATGCAATCATATTTCCAATTTCTATGTATGGTTGCACAAGATGGAGAGTGAGGAAAGATGATGGGAAGAAAATCAGCTCTGAAATGTGGTGCTGGAGGAGAGTTCTGAGGACACCCTAGACCACTAAAAAGAGAAATGAATGGGTCTGGAGGAAACTAAGCCTGAACCCTCCCTAGAAGCCAAGATGGCTAAACTGAGATTATGGTGCTTTGGAGATGTCATGAGAAGATCTGAGTCCCTAGAAAAGACAATGAGGCTTGGTGGGAGGCAGAAGGAAAAGAGGAAGACTCCATCACAGATGGACAGACTCAGATCAAGGAAGACACGTCCCTGAATCTGCAAGACCTGAGCAGGGTGGTTGAAGGACAGGATGAGTTGGAGGCCTCCATAGGGTGACTGTAAGTTGAAGTGGACTTGACAGCAGTTAATAACAAAGCAGAAAAGAGGAAGACCCCATTACAGATGAATAGATTCAATCAAGGAAGACCCATTCTGGAATCTGCAAGACCTGAGCAGGGTGGCTGAGGATAAGGTGAGTTGGAGGTCTCTCATCCATAGACTTGCTGTAAGTTGAAGTCGACTTGACAGCGATTAACAACAAAGCTGGAGGAGTTCTTTGGATACTGTGGACTGGCGAAAAGACAAAGAAATGGCTTTTAGGACAAACCAAGCCTCAACATACTCTATATATTTTACTGAAGTTAGGATTGTACACGCAATCATATTTCCAGCTTCTGTGTATGAGTGCAAAAGCTGGACAGTGACGAAAAGTGATAGGAACAGAATCAGCTCCTTTCAAATTCAGTGCTGGAGGAGAGTCCTGTGGATATCCTGGACTGCTAAAAAGACAAAGGAATGGGTCCTGGAGCAAACCAAGCCTGAACTCTCTCTAGAAGCCAAGATGACTGAACTGAGGTTATCGTACTTTGGACATGTCATGAGAAGACCTCACTCTCTAGAAAAGACAACGATGCTTGGTGGAAGGCAGAAGGAAAAGAGGAAGACCCCACTGCAGATGGACAGGCTCAGATTAAGGAAGACACGTCCCTGAATCTGCAAGACCTGAGCAGCACAGTTGAGGACGGGGTGATCTGGACGTCTTTCATTGCCACGGTCGCCATAAGTCGAAACCAACTTCAGGGTATTTAACAGCAACCAACTCACCAGCCCACTAACAGGGAAACTATCAGCCGCTGCAGAAACTGAGAACTCCAAGAGGAGTGGCTTGATAGCTGTGGGGATAGTTCTGCTGCCTTTCCCCATGAAACACAGCTCAGCGAAGTTACTTTTTCTTTTCTTTAGACTATCACTCTTTCCTTGGGAACCGTAATCCCCAGAAACAACCTTTCACCAACCATCACCCCCCTCTCCAAATTGGCTCCACCAAATCCATTCTAAACTCTCCAAGAGTGGCTGAATTTCTCACTTTGAACTAGGGGTGGTGGTGGGCGAGGGGGGAGACGGGGAAAAAATGGGGATTTTCTGCTCCCTTGAACACCTCGCCTCTTGCCGTTTTTTGCTCCTACTGTCAGATTTGATCACAGGGAGCTTCACTCCTTCCCAGCTCCCCCTCTCTCTCCAGATTTAATTAACGGCCCTTTCATCTCTCCCCTGAAGGAATCTGCTATCTTCTGTCTTCTTAATTAACGTTCATTAAGCAAATCAGGAGAACGTTTTTTTCTCACTGCCTAGAAGGTTCTTAACCCTTCCTGGATGCTCTCTGCTCAGGATCTCTGCTAAACTGAGAGGGAGGCTGTGCAAAAAGGCAAGGAGCAAGAGGGGGACCCGGGCACCAGGGGTAGGGGGGGACTTTGGAGCCTGGGAGCCAAATTGCAGCCAAGGACTCTGGCGACTGGGGGGGCTGGATTCCAAAAGTGGGTGGAGCTCTGGGCAGGGGGTGTGGCCAAACCGAGAAAGGCGGAATCATATCTAAGCGCTATTTCAGAATTATCCAGTGGCGGAGCTTGGAGTGTGTGGGAGGGCGGTGGGAGGGGCGTGGCTACAATGCAGGGGGTGGGGCCACTGTGCACGGGGGTGTGGCCATTGTGCATGGGGGCGTGGCCAGGGCACGCAGGGCAAGGCTACGGGGTGGGACACCCCAAAGACATTGCCGCCTGGGGCAAACCACCTGCCTCAGCCCCGCCATCCCTGCGCAACTGGAATTATCTATAGTCAGCCCTCCATATTTGCAAGTTTTGATTTTCAGGGATTTGGTTATTTGCAAGTTTCTCCAACCTCTGCTCCCCATTAAACATTTTACTATTTAATATTTAGTATTTAGCTTTTTAAATACGTTGTATTTAAAAAATATTTTCAAGCCATGGTTGGTTGAATCTGTGGATACAGAATCCACAGGTATGAAGGGCTAACTGGAGATGTAATCAAAATATACAATATTATAAAACAATATGGAACTAAAATTCCAAAAGCTTTGGAAAACAGAAAAGTTCAGGGAGACAATTCCAAAAGTACGGAGTAGCAAGTGAAAAAGGATGGAGCTGAGCCAACGTGTACTTCTTTCTTCTAAATAATTGCTTTGGAGTGATTATTCTGGGAGATTGGGGACATTTTTTATTTTTTAAAGGTGCTTTTAAAAAGTATGTTAAAGGTAACACTTTAACTATTAACATTTTACTCTTTAAATAAGAAGCAGGGAATGCCAAATATGATAACATAGCGTCCCAAGGGCTTAAAAAAAAATAAAGCTCCTTGCAAAATAACAACAAAACTGTTGTGGGTTGGATTCCTTTCCTACCTCCCAGCCAGTGTTGCTCCTCAGTTGCTCCTTCTCATTAAAATGTGGAGAACAATTCTACGTCTCTTCACACACTCCTGCCCAGCTGGTGCTGCGAAGACCGCTGGAAATATTGAGCATCTCTTGTTTACACAACTGAACTCCAACAAGACGCTGAGCCAGCCAAATCTCTTTGACGGGAGCGCGATTCATTTCAATAGCAGAAATAAGCCTGGGTGTAAGGAACGACGCGGATTGTTGTTCTTGCATAGTTCAAGTCATTCCTAGCGTGACCTTAAGGCAAACTTATCACGGGGTTTTCTTGCAACATTTGCTCAGAGGGGGGGCTGCCTTCGCCTTCCCTCTGAGGCTGAGAGAGTGTGACTTTCCTAAGGTTGGTGGGTTTCCATGGCCAAGTGGGGATTGAAGGCCTGGTCTCCGGAGTTGTCCAACACTCAAAGAATAAGACCACGAGGGCTCTCAACTTTGGCCTTTTTCCGCACTAGCCTGTTATAGCGCTATGATTCCACTTTCAACATCCTATGGAATCTGGGGGTTTGCAGTTTCGGGAGGGCCCGACCGGCGGAAATACGGAAATGGCCACAGTCCTGGTTAATCCTCAATCATTCCACTTTTTCAGCTGCTTTTAAAATGCCCCCGTTTCTCTCTCCAACGTGGCCGAAAGTGGTTGGACTGGATGGCCCTTGGAGTCTCTTCCAAATCTAGGATTCTACAATTCCAACAAGTTAAAAAGATATAACTAAACTAAATTTACAAATATTGCATAACTGTACTTCCAATAACAAGAAAAAAAAAGTTCTAATTAAATTCTTTGTTCCCGATTTAACCTAACAAATCAGCATTCAGTATTCCGCATTATATAAATCATTGCATAGTATTGCTTATACACCTTATCAAATGTAGTTTGTTATTCTTTTCTCTGTTTTATATTTTTTAATAAAAATTATATATACATATATAACTAAACTGCCAATAAGATAAAAAGCAGTTAAAAGGAAATAAAGATAATAATGGGAAAGGCCCTTTCCAGCTGAGCACGTGGCACCAGTCTAACCTTTATAAGAAAGGAATTCTGGAGCCTGGGGGCAAGCGCTGAGAAGCCCCTCTCTCGCATTTCCACCACAGTGGCCTGTGAGGGACATGGAACACAGAGAAGGCCCTCTGAAAAGATGGGAGATCTGTAAGGGAGAATATGGTCCCTCCAGATAACCTGGACCTGAGCCATGTACAGCCTTATAGATTATCGGCAGCAGTTTGAATCAAGTGTGCAAACAGACTCGCCACTCATGGAGACGCAGCAACAACGGAGTTGCTCTGCAGTACTGTCACTAGGGTGGTATCAGCCCCATGGAGACTTTTCCATCCAGGAGCCAGAATTATGGGGGTCCCGGTCTGGGAGTCCTATTTCCCCAACCTAGGGGTCCTGATCTACTTGCCTGGCTCTGAGTGTGCAACGTCACTGAGGATCTCATCCGGCCATAAGAAAACAGGGGCTGGTGGTCCTACATGAGGCTATATGGGCTCTCTTGGAGGAGAAGGGGCAGGCAGTCGTTTTGGTGTTACCCCCCTCCAATGGTGTCACACAGAGTGGTCTGCACCCGCTCACCCCCATAGTGACAGCACTGGTTCTGTGCTCCATGAAGCCAGCCCCAGTTATCAATCTGGGCAACACCCAGGATGGAGGGACGGAAGAGGTGGTTCACCCCAGGCGGCAATGTTTTGAGGGCCCCCGCACGCCCTAGCCATGTCCCCACACGCTGCAGCCACGGCCCCACGGCCCCCGCTTGCCACACTCCAAAGCCATTTCCGCACTAGACTATTAAGCGCCATGATCCCACTTGCAACATCCTATGGAATCCTGGGGTTTGCAGTTTCGGGAGGGGCCGGCCAGCCCCTCCCGAAACTGCAAACCCCAGGATTCCATAGGATGTTGCAAGTGGGATCATGGCGCTATAATAGTCTAGTGTGGAAACGGCCCAAGCTCCGCCACTGCCGACACCCTTTGGATCACTGCTTCAAAACCACGCATGCCTATGAAAAAGGCACACGGAAGAAATGAATTCTTATGAAAGGCACGCAAAAGCACACTTCAACGGACACAAACATGCATGCGAAGACGGACACGTTTGCAGAAGAAAAAGTTTTTAAAAATGTGAACAGAAAGAAATGCCAGGAAAGCTCGTGTTTGTTGCGGGGCAAGGATGGCATGCGAATAGAGGCAACATCAGAACATCTACGAAATTGAACTTGACAGGTTTGCCCATCTCGAGCTGTGATGCGTCACCATGTCTAATTAGTGTGCACCACTGTTACTCCATCAGACCGTATGCGGTCGAGCTATTGTGTACCCATTGATTCTAATTAAGGTTCAGTATCATTTCCAGTTAAGAGACTGAATGGCTGTTGTTCTTGGTACTATGCTATCGTTCCTCGTCAAACTCCATTCTAAAGGGGAAGCCGGCTTGTTGTTGTTCAATGTTATCGCTTGGCAGATCACTCCTTTGTTCCACCACCCCACTCTGTGGGTCTGGATGATTGTACAACATGCTGTGTGAACAAGCAGCTTTTCTCCTTTTAACATCTGTGTTAACTGCGTAGCAAGAACGGGTGACATCTGGCCCCTGAGTATGCAGTGCTGATCCCCCAGAAGAATCATAGAATCCTAGAGTTGGAAGAGACTCAAAGGTCCATCCAGTCCAACCCCCTTCTGCCGTGCAGGAAGACACCATCCAAGCATCCAGCCTCAGTTTAAAAACCTACAAAGAAGGACACTCCATCACACTCCGTTGAGGCAGCAGCAGATTCCGCTGTCAAACTGCTCTGAGCTTCAGAAAATTCTTCCTAGCGTTTAGGTGGAATCTCTTTTCCTGAAGTTGGAAGCCATTGCTCCATGTCCTAGTCTCTGGAGCAGCAGAAAACAGGCTTGCGCCATCTTCCATATGACATCCCTTGAAATATTTAAACACGGCTATGATATCACCTCTTCACCTTCTCTTCTTCAAGCTAAACACCTCCAGCTCCTTAAGCCACTCCTCCCAGGGCTTCATGGTTTCCAGGCCTTCTACCATTTCGGTTGCCCTCCTCTGGACATGTTCCAGCTTGTCCGTCTCCTTCCTGAACTGTATTGCCCAGAACCAAACACAGGCCATTCCCACACTAGCCTGTTATAGCACGATGATTCCACTTGCAACATCCTATGGAATCCTGGGTTTGCAGTTTCGGGAGGGGCCTCCCGGCCCCTCCCGAAACTGCAAACCCCAGGATTCCATAGGATGTTGCAAGTGGAATCATAGCGCTATAACAGTCTAGTGTGGAAATAGTCACAGTATTACTCCAGGTGGGGTCTGACCAAAGCAGAAATAGTGGGTCCATCACTTCCCTTAACTTAGACACTTACACTATTGATTTATTTACGGAGACATGAAGTGCAGCCTTCGTTCTTTTGCCCTGACAGAGGCCTGGTGCTCTCTCCTCTCTTCCCTCCCCAAATCCCAGCCTGTCAGCAGCCATTGCAGCCCCCTGGGCTGCTGCTGGAGGGGAGCAAAAGGGGGAAGAGGAACAGAGCTGCCGGCGAAGAGCGTTAAGCTCTGCCTGCCCCAAAGGGGGGAACCTGCCAAGGAGTGGGAATGATCTTATCTATGGGTGGGATATGAGAAGGATAAAGTGTGGCCCCCAAAGCACTTTTGTGGTCCTCAACCAGGTCCCTTGAGCCATGTGCCGGGGGGGCAGCTCCCAGGAGAATGAATTATTTCTCTTGGAAACTTCTTTTTAAATAGGTTTCATGCTTCCCTTGCACGGTTGAATACCAAAAAAAGGGACACATTTTTGAAGACCAGAAGGGGATTTCTAGCTTCTCCCTATTTTCTTCATTTTTATTGGAGGGTGGTGGTATTTTAAGGCTTTGAGAGGGAATTAAATTTGCCCCCACACCCAGTACAAGTGCTCTCCTCTCCTTTAATGAGTAACCATTTTAGAAGACATTTGGGGGCCTTTTAGAGCCATTTTGACAGGGTTTTTTCAAATTTTATGCCATTCTCATATCAGTCTCAAGGGATGTTTTTTTTTTCCAAAGAGTTTTAAAAAGAAAAAAGCAATGAGTAGTGCAATGCGAGTTTTTTTTTTATAACAATTTAGAAAACTCTTGCAGTGAGTTGGAATGGACTGCCTTGTTTTGAGCTCTTTAAATGGAGTTTGAACAGGCACCTTTGGGGAGTGCATTAGGCCATTTCCGCACTGGCCTGTTCTAGCGCTATGATTCCGCTTTCAACATCCTATGGAATCCTGGGATTTGCAGTTTAGGGAGGGGCAGGTTGGCCCCTCCCAAAACTGCAAACCCCAGGATTCCATAGCATGTTGAAAGCGGAATCATAGTGCTATAACAGGCTAGTGTGGAAATTTCCTTAGTTGTGTATTCCTGCATGGCACATGTCCTTTGTGAGTCCTTCCAATGCAAAGATCCTACAATTCTACAAACTATATTTTGAATGCTACAATGAGTAATTGGAACAAACTACCATTAAATAAAGTAACTTCTCAGGTAGTGCTTCTCCCTCATACTGCCCCTCAGTGGTGATAATCAAGGTTCCTTGAGTTTAGGTTCAAAGCTCCTGACTTGGGGAGAGCGACAGATGCCAATAGCCTTTAGCATCACAGTTTTCCATGGAACTTAAATACCATTCTTCACAAAGCTGATCAATGCTTACTGCATAAATTATGCAAATTCAAGCCGTGTTGCATAATTTCCCATGGCTTTGTATCATCCAAGTGTTTCTGTTTTGCATGATTTATTCTGCTCTGCTCATCATAAGGAAGAGTAAAAGGTGATTACTCAGAAATTGCGTTCAGAAACCCCTCTAGCTTTTGAGATTTGAGGAGGCACCAAGCACATAGTATCATGCACAACACGCATAAAGGCTAGCAACTTGTGTGCACGTTTTTTTCCTCTTAAAAAAACACCAAAGATTTTCAGAAAGATGGATTCTGTAACCAGGATCACATCCTCTCTCTTTTTCAGCGTCGGAGCAAAGTTGGTGTTGGATGCCTGCTGCTGAAGGTGGCAAAGGGGAATGCTTTGCGTGTAATATATCTTGATTTCAGCAAGGTTTTCGGAAAGGCCCCCCCTCATGATATTCTTTCAAGCAAGCCAGAGAATTAAGGGCTAGACAGTGGCTATTTCCGCACTAGCCTGTTACAGCACTATGATTCCACTTGCAACATCCTATGGAATCCTGGGGTTTGCAGTTTCGGGAGGGCCCGGCCGACCCCTCCTGAAACTGCAAACCCCAGGATCCCACAGGATGTTGCAAGTGGAATCATAGCGCTATAAGAGTGCCGTGCGGAAATAGTCAGTGTTACAGTTTGTGGATCTGTAACCGGTTGACAGACTGAACCCAGTGAGTGCTCACCAATGGTTGCTCTTCATCCTGGTAAGACGGGGCCACTTGGGTGCTTCTGTCCAGGGCCTGGTGTTGCATAACATCCTTACAAATGAATTAGATGATGGACTATATGGTAGGCTTATCACAGAATCATATATTTGGGAGAGATCCCAAGGGCCATCCAGTCCAACCCCATTCTGCCATGCAAGGAAGACACCGACAAAGCAGTCCTGATGGACAGCCATCCAGCTTCTCTTTAAAAACCTCCAAAGAAAGAGGAGACTCCACGGCTCTTCCAGACAGCAGCATATTCCAGTGTTGAAATGCTCTTACCATAGGAAGTTCCTCCTCGTTTTCAGGTGGAATCTCTTTTCCTTAGCTTGAATCCATTGCTCCATGTCCTAGCCTCTGGAGCAGCAGAAAACAAGCTTCCCCCATCTTCCTTATGTTGTGGTTGTTGTGTGCCTCCGAGTCATTTTTGACTTATGGAGTTGCTGTCATGGGGTTTCCTGGAGCTGAGAGTATGTGATGCACCCAAGGTCGCCCAGTGGGTTTCCGTAACCAAGTGGGGAACTGAACTCTGGTCTCCAATGCTCAGACCACTGAACTATGCTGGCCCCTTTTTCCATATGACATCCCTTCAGATATTTAAATACAGCTATCATGCCCCTTCTTAACCTTCTCTTCTCCAGGCTAAATATCTCCAGCTTCTCTTACCATCAGGAAGTTCTTCCTAAGGTTCAGTGGAATCTCTTTTCCTGTAGTTTGAAGGCATTGTTCTTTGTCCTAGTCTCTGCAGCAGCAGAAAACAAGCTTGCTCCATCCTCCTCCATATGACATCCCTTCAAATATTTAAACATAGCTATCATGTCCCCTCTTAACCTTCTCTTCTCCAGGCTAAACAGACCCAGCTTCTCTCCCTATCAAGAAGTTCTTCCTAACATTTAGGTGACAGCTCTTTTCCTGTAGGTTGAATCCATTGCTCCGTGTCCTAGTTTCTGGAGCAGCAGAAAACAACTTTGCACGTCACATCAAATCGGTGGGAGGGAGTGTAGCAAATACCCCACAGGATCAGAATTCAAAATGACCTTGACAGATGGGGGAGTGGGGCCAAAATTTTGAAAACGAATTTCTAAATGTAAGGGGTTAAAACTCAGGTACCTTCCCAGTCCAAGGTTCCATGATTTAAATTATCCATGCTGTGGGTTTTGGCCTCCTTCTTCTTGCACAGCTGCTGGGATAGATCTGCATAGGTTATATGGCCCAAGTCCATGCGTCACGGGCTGTTATGCCACCCATGGCTGGCAAGTTGGCAGCAGGCCCTGCAGTCGTCTCGAACGACACATGACGGTTCTGTCAGGCCGACCGGAGTCGGCATCTTGGCCGAAATTCTTTCCCATGTTCCCCAAATGAGCTTTGTCAGGCCTTTGTTGCTTGAGCGACAGTTTGGCTGAGATGCTGAATCTCCTCCACAGCCCTGCTGTTTTCGTCCCATCTCCGACACGCACACGGAAGAAGGAAGGCATCCGGAGATACCGCTTAACGGACGCCAGCTATGGTCACAGGAGGAACGACAGAGGTGCGGAAGCTGCAGGACAAGCAGCGCGGCAATTCTATTCCCCTTCTGAGCAGCAGTTCCTACGGCAGGTTCCGCACTAGACTGTTATAGCGCTATCGTTCCGCTTGCAACATCCTATGGAATCCTGGGGTTTGCAGTTTCGGGAGGGGCCGGCCGGCCCCTCCCGAAACTGCAAACCCCAGGATTCCATAGGATGTTGCAAGCGGAACGATAGCGCTATAACAGTCTAGTGCGAGCTGAATCTCCATCTCATCAAAAACACAGGAAATTTTTGCTCACTTTCCCGGAGCATGAGGATTTTCACGGGAAGTGACCGACCATGTGATCACAACTCTTGGTTGCTTTTGCCTGAGCCTGCTGGGAAGGGCAAGAGTCTCTTCTCCCCCTGCCGAGTCAACTGGGTGCAAACAACTTTTGCATTTAGAACTCAGGGCCTTTCCACACTACACTATCATAGTGCTATTATTCCACCTTCAACCTCCTGTGGAATTCCGGGGTTTGCAGTTTCTGAGGCCAAAGAGCTGCCTGGCTGAGAACGCTAAATGCCCCCCAACTGCAAATCCCAGGATTCCTTAGGAGGTTGAAAGTGGAATGATAGTGCTGTAACAGTGTAGTGTAGAAAGGCCCTCAGTTTGCAGCAACTGGAGTAAGATGAGGACAAAGGGAGAGGAGGAGAGAGAAACTGGGATTTTTTAAAAGCTGCTGGAAAAGTGGAAGGACAGAGAGTTAACTGGGATTGCCCCTGCAAAAATGGGATGGTTAGAGGGAATGCATCAGGGGAAAAAAAGAGACAGGGATGGCCTAGACATCAAAGGAAGTTACTTTGTTGTTGTTAATGGGGGGAAAAAAATTTTTTTGACTGCCCTTTGTCCTCAGTCTGCTTATGTCCTCTGCCTGCATCGACTGTCCCTGGAGACCACCTTTGGACCAACTGAAGCAAAATTTCAAACAGGATGCTGACCTGTGACTCTGGCCTTGTCACTTTCCTTCTCTTCCACGATTCTGAAAATCTTTGCCTGATAAAGAAGCCAGTGAGCTTCAAAAGCGAGTAATGTATTTTGCGCCTTTCGGTTGGCCTCCTAAAGATATCACCGTCCTGCGTACTGGAGATGCACGAATGCCTCTTTCTCTTCACTCCCGTTCTTTTCTCCCCTCTCTCGTCTTCACTCAGAACAGCCACAGAAGGTGGGCACTTTTGTCCAGGGTGGGGTTTAATCTTTCCTTCTGCACAGCAGCCTCATCCAAATGGCCCCCTCCCCAAGCTCTGGCAGATAAGGATCGGGGAAGACATGGCTTCCACTTTCTCCTGCATCCCTCCTTTTTTTAAACTGCAGAAATTTTCCCATCCCTAGTGTGAGAAGATTTGCAAATTGTGGCAAAGAGAAAACTTACAATTCTCTCCCAACTACACTGGCTGGATTCAACAGAAATGGCAATTCCCAACCTCCAGCTCCACCACACTCCATCGAGGCAGCCCAGTATTCCACTGTCAAGCTGCTCTTACCATCACATTCTTCCTAATGTTTAGGTTGAATTTCCTTTCCTGTAGTTTGAAGCCATTGCTCTGCATCCTAATCCCTAGGGCAGCAGAAAACAGGCCTGCCCCATCTTCAATATGTTGTTGTTCTTATGGTGACCCTACCACAGCATTTTCTGGGGGCTGAGAGTGCGTGACATGCCCAAGGTCACCCAATGGGTTTCCATGGCTGAGCGGGGGATCAAACCCTGGTCTCTGGGTTTGTAGTCCAATGTTCAAATATCTACACCATCATTTCCACACTACACTCTTATAGCGCGATTATTCCACTTTCAACATCCTATGGAATCCTGGGGTTTGCAGTTTCGGGAGGAGGATTCCATAGGATGTTGAAAGTGGAATAATCTGGCTCTACTTTGCACCAGTGTAAACCCACAGCAGGCTTCTGTTTTAACTGTACTTGCACTATGTGATTTTTACAGCTAGCCACCTTCAGCAAACCAACAGCCCAAGCAAGCAAATAAATATTAGTTATGTTTTGTTTTTTCAAGATATCTGTGTGGTGTGGAACGGTGAGAGCTGTTGCTGTTTCCACAGACCAACGAGGCTGCAGAAGTTGCTTTGCAGCCTGGACCCCCGGCCAGCTCACCCACAGCCAAACCAGCTCTTTTGTGGTGAAATTGGAACGGCGGAACGCTTGGGGTGCTGGATGCGCGGCTTATTCAGCCATGCTAAAGGAGCGGAGCATGACCGGGAAGCCAAAGAGCCCCGGTGTGGGTCGGAGCGAATTCATATGACACTTTCCACCCACCCACCTGTGCCTTATCAGCTCCTTACCGGCCAGGGCGAAATTTGCATTCGATACAGGAACTGGGGGCACTCTTGAGAAAGAAGAAGCTGCCAGACGGAGAGGCGGTGCATCAGCCCAGAAGCTATGGATGGATTGCTTCACATTCAAGGATAAGAAGAAAACAACAGGTGTGGTTGCCAGAGTAAGAACTGGCAAGGGCTCCTATGCCTTTCATGGCTGTGTCAAGAGGGAATATCAGCACGCAGAGCCAGGTAAGAAGCCAGACCTGCAGGAATTCCCCGTTATTAAAGGTAAAGCGGCCCTCGCCAGTTTTCACTCTGGCAACCCCAACCTTGAGCCATGAGAGTCACTGGGTGACCCTGAAGTCAAATTGCCATATTGAAAAGTGGACAGGGCTCCTGTACCGTTAATCGTATAGAAGATGGAATTTCAGCGGACCAGAGAGCAACCAGAAAGCAAGCAAGAAATTCCCTCTTCTGTGCCGCCATTTATGGTACAGGACCCCTCTAGTTGTGTGTGCTGTTAAAACACTTTCAGCAAGCAATAGTTTTCCCTCTTATGGAGTTTCCATGCAGGGGGAAGCTGTAACTACTGAACTCCTGGCTGTCAAGCAGATTTCAAAGTACTGAGGCCTGCCAACTCCATGACTGCCAACTTCAAATTAGGGTTGCCAGATTTAAAATTGGCAAGGCTCCTATACGTGTTGCCAAAGTGAAAACTGTAGATGGCTCCTATGTTCATTGACATTTTTCTAGAAAAGGGAATTTCAGCAGGAGCTGCTTGTCACAAAACCAGGTAAGAAGCAACTCCTGCCGAAATTCCTTCTTCTACATAATTGTTAAAAGTACAGGAGCCTGTACAGAAAATAGGCTTCCTCCATCTCCCATGTGACATCCTTTCAAGTATTTCAGCGTGGCTCTCATGTCACCTCTTAACCTTCCCATTAACATACCCGTCTTCCTAAACTGCTTCTAGTACAACATGGTTCCCAGGCCTTTTCCCATTTTGGTTACCCTCCTGTGAATGTGTGTTGCAGGTTGCCACCCAGTATTCTTGAATTGTGGTGCCCAGAACTGGACACAGTATTATTCCAGGTGGGGTCTGACCAAAGCAGAACAGAATGGGACTGTCCTTTCCCTGGACCTAGACACTGTACTGCTATTGATGCAGCCCAGAATCACATTCGCTTTTTTAGCTGCTGCATCACAAGAAGGGTAACATATTTTCCTGTCTGAAAATTAAGACACAAATCTTAGCTAAAGACGCTGTTCCCAAATCATGGTGTGGGGAAAGGGGGGATTATTTCTTCTCATCTATTTAGGGAAATGGATTAGAAACTAGAAAATGGATTAGAAATTAGATCTAGCTTATTTGCTTTTAGCCAGAAGGTGAATGTAGAGCAGAGAGTGAGCAACAACTGGGAGGGAACGGGGGAAGCTAAGTAAATACAAGGCCCTCCCCAGAGAATCTTTACGACTTACAGCAGCAAATGAACGGAGCCTTTTAATTTTAGCAAGCTGATTCTTTTTGAGATGAGCCAGAGATCTGCAAACAACTCTTTCCTCTTTCCCTTTGGATACCTGACTGGAGAATTTGCACCTCTGCCTCCTTCTTGGAGACCAACCATGGAAACTGGAGACTCAGGGCCTGCCTCTCCCATCAGCCCCAGCCAGCATGGCTACTTTTGATGGAAGATGGGAGTTGTAGTCCAGCAACATTTATCACAGACATTTGTGTTCTTTTACAGAAGGTGGCCAATCAACACCATCCAAAAGTGAGCACTGGTGGGTGATACTGTGGGAGCCAGGGGCATCACCCTACCCCTTGCTTAGTTATGGATAGTTTTGGCAAGTCAACATAGTCATCAGTCTTTAAACTAACTTTCCAGCCACAGCTCCATTCAGTTCCCAAAGGCAATTCAAAAGTAGTAAGAATTAGCATATCCCCCAACATTTCTTCTTCTAGTCTCTGGAAGAAAAAGTCCTTTCTTCTTCCAGAGTCATATCTCTAGTCATTTCTTATCCTAGCTAGTCTCTGGAGCAGTAGAGAACAAGCCTGCTCCCTCCTCAACATGACATCCCTTTTAAATATTTGAAGGGATGTCATGTTGAGGAGGGAGCAGGCTTGTTCTCTACCACTCCAGGGACTAGGATAAGGAGCAATGGATTCGAGCTGCAGGAAAGGAGATTCCACTTGAACCTCAGGAAGAACTTCCTGACAGTCAGAGCTCTCCGGCAGTGGAATCTGCTGCCTCAGTGGAGTGTGGTGGAGTCTCCTCCTTCTTTGGAGGTTTTTAAGCAGAGGCTGGATGGCCATCTGTTGGGAATGCTTTGATGGGTGTTCCTGTATAGCAGGGGGTTGGACTGGATGGCCCCCTGGGATCTCTTCCACCTCTATGATCCAATGATTCTATGATCCTATGATTTCAGAAATAAAAACCAAAACACATGTGGCCAAGTGTTTGGACCATGGTCAAGAGGGGAAAGTTAGGAATGGGGAAGAACACACAAGCTAGGAGGAAGGGCAGCAGTTTTTTTTCGCCTGACCCTGCTGGGAAGGGCAAGAGTCACTAGAAAAGACAATAATGCCTGGTATGGTGGGAGGCCGTAGGAAATGGCAGATGGCTAGATTCAGTCCATGAGGGCACGTCCCTGAATCTGAAAGACCTGAGCAGGCCGGTGATGACATGGGGACTTAGAGGTTTCCGTTCATAGGGTCACCATAGGTCAAAGTCAACTTGATGGCAGCTAACAAGCACAATGAAATGAGAGGGGCACATTTCTGCTCCTTCTGGTTCTGTCCTCCCATTGAATTAATGGAGGGCAAGCTACCTTTGTACTTTGAACTCAGTTTGCACAAACAGTAGGAAGCTGAGACCAAGGCCATTTCCACACTAGCCTGTTATAGCGCGATGCCGGCTGGCCCCTCCCAAAACTGCAAACCCCAGGATTCCATAGGATGTTGAAAGTGGAATCATCGCGCTATAACAAGCTAGTGCATAAATGGCCCTAGTTGGAAAACAAGAGAAGAAAGAAACCGGGACCTTTTAGATGCAGCTGAAAAAGTGAGATGACATAACGCTAACTGCGATCGTCCCTGCCAAATTGGCTCAGATGGAGTATGCATTGGGTTCAGACATAACCTGGGAGAGGAACTTTTGTGTAGCTACTATTATGACTGCAGGTCCCAGAATCCTCTAGCCAGCAAGGTGGCTCTTAGAGGCAGCCATTGAGCCACCAAGTGGTGGATCTCAGACAGACAACCTGCCCTGGCTGCATCTTTACAAGCGATGGAAGAATGGGGTACCTGTCTGCAAGCTGGTATCCCTCTTAAGTGGAGGATTTGGAGTCAGCAATAACGCAGTACATTTTTTTGCCTGTCTAAGGGAAAACACACATACAGATAAATGCATGCATGCACGCACACTCACACACACACTTTTCTGTTTAAGTAAGAAAGCAAGGGGGGCAAAAGGGAAAGCCAACCTGTCTGGCTGCGGGCCATTTCACTAGAAGCAGCCAACACAAACCTCCTCCGTCCCCGGGAATCCCGCCCTACCTTGCAGATTTGGTTCCAGCTGTCAAAACTCAGGTCAATATATGTTAATGAAGCTTTGAAACTACCCAGCAGTGGGAGTCACTTTTTAGACTTCCTAAGACCTTCATAATTCACGGTTATTCTCCAGTGCTTTCCCCCTGGTGTTTTTAAGAGGAGAAGAGAGAGAGAGAAATATATATAACGAGGGAAGGAGTGAAAAAAGAAGCTTAAATTATAAATGAGGGCTAAGTTTCGAGAACCTTTTGCAGAATGTTTGTTCAGGCAAATTAGCCAAAGCAAGGAAGCCTGCTGGAAGGGACAGCAGGCACAGAGCCAGAGGTGGGGGCCAATTTATATCCATCCATTGACGTATTTCTGGCACCCTCGGGGGAAAAGAACAATAAGAGTGGGCTGTGCTGAACATGATCTTGTTGCCTGCGCTGCAGAATCGCTGGGTGATCTTTAGAAAGTCATTATTTCACCTCCTCCCATTGATGGGGCATGGAGATAACAATACAACTTTGCATTGTATTGTAGCAGCAACGGTGTGGCTGAGTCTCCTTCTTTGGAGGTTTTTAAGCAGAGGCTTGATGGCCATCTGTTGGGAATGCTTTGATGGGTGTTCCTGCATGGCAGGGGGTTGGGCTGGATGGCCCCTGGGGTCTCTTCCAACTCTAGGATTCTAGGATTCTATGGTGCGGTTGATGATCGTTGAGGCTGATGGGGGCCACCTATTTTACATTTCTTGACCTCTTGCTTTATTGTTCTTGCCGTGCTCCTATTCCAGGACACTGAGAGGACCCTTCCCAACAGCCAAACCCCAGAGACATGAGAGGGACAGGACTTACAGCAGCCAGTGCAGGTGGAAAACGGAGAGCCCAAGACTCTGGCAGCATTTATATAAGAAGGACTTGTAGATTAGACAGAGTCGGGCAGGACTCTGAGCCAAAATAACCAGAGGCCGGAATGGGAGGAAGCAGTGGTAGCCAACTGGTTCCATCAGTGGATGCAGCCCAGCTGACCCCTAAATCCCTTGTGTTCTTTGAACCCTTGACCCTCGCCCAGACTACCAGCTTTGTCTACACATCCTGACAAAGTCAATGCAATTCTGAGTGGCATCAATAGGAGTACAGTGTCTGGATCGAGGAAAGTAAGGCCATTTCGATACTGGACTGTTACAGTGCTATTATTCCACTTTCAACATCCTATGGAATCCTGGGGTTTGCAGTTTAGGGAGGGGCCAGGTCCCTCCCTAAACTGCAAACCCCAGGATTCCATAGGATGTTGAAAGTGGAATAATAGCACTGTAACAGTCCAGTGTGTAAATGGCCTAACAGTCTCACTCTATCTTGCTTTGGTCAGACCTCACCTGGAATACCATGTCCAGTTCTGGGCACCACAGCTCAAGAAGGATATTTGGCAAGCTGGAATGTGTCCAGAGGAGGGCAACCACAGAATTAGAAGGGGCCCCATAGGCCATCAAGTCCAATCCCCCGCCCTCCGCTCAAGATGGTCAAAGATCTGGAAACTTCCAAACCCTGTGAGGTATGGATTATGGAGGTGGGTATGTTTCACCTGGCGAAGAGGAGACCGAGAGGAGACATGACAGCCGCCTTTGAGAACCTGAAGGAATATGCTATAGAAGATGGATCCAGCTAGTTTTCTGCTGCTGCGGAGAGCAGAACTCAAACTAATGGATTCAAATTACCAGGAAAGAGCTTCCATCTAAGCATTAGAAAAAACTTCTGGATTGTAAGAGCAACTTGACAGTGGAATAGGTTGCCTCCAAGGGTGGGGACTCTCCTTCTCTGGAGAACAGAAGATAGATGTGCACCTTTCAGGGATGCTTCAGTTCTGGAACAGATGGCCATTTTCATCTTTTCCAACCCTGTAACTGTGCAATCTCCCTGCAGCTGGGAATGGAGGCTGCCCGGGAATATCACATTCCCCTCAGCGAGTAAATAGCTATGACTGCCTTCTCCAGAAATACTTCTTCCTGAAACTCCCCTAGAGAACACACACGTTCTTAACTGTCACGAACATGACCCCAGCTTACATCTTTGTCTGGCCATTTAAAACTGAGTCTGCCAAAAAAAAAAAAAACCCATTGAATTGGCAATATTTGTTTTTATGTGCTATTTACACAGTTTTATTTGTGGCTTACTTGCACTCTCAAACTTCACTGAGAGTCAGAATACAAGTGTTGATTTGGAGCAAAGCAAGCAACACAACAACCTTCCTGAGAAGCTGCTGAGACTACTGCGTATTGGGCGGTTGCACATTTCGTACTTTGTCATACAAATTAAGGCACACCTAGCAGCGATTGATGAAAGTAATAAATATCACATCACACAAACAGTAGAGGCAGTTCCCAGGCCTTTTGTTAATTACATATCTTTCATCCTTGAAGCAAAACTAAAGTCCTATTCCTTATCTTGAATATTGCTTTTTCCCATTACACCTTCCCAATACTTTCATATTCTCCCTTTCAGTCTTCTCCCCACAGCCCAGACATATTGTAGCAATGAACAATAAAGTGCTTCACCATTTTGTGCCCTGGAATACCTTAGGAATTCCAACCTGATACACCATTGCAATTAGTAATTGGCAGTTCATACATGGTAGTGCTTAGCAAACGATAGCCATATCGAAGCTAGCGAAGCTATTCTACTACATGCGCCAATACACACCCAGCACACTTATGAGAGGAGCCACACACCCTGACAATTTGCTGTGTATAGCCTTTTATTCCAATGAGCTCAGGATGGCACATTTCACACTCCACCACAATCTCACAGATGGGGGATATGGGAGAATATGAAAGTATTGGGAAGGTGTTATGGGAACTGGCCATACTTAAGATGACGATGCAGGGACTTGGGCTCACTTCAAGGATAAAAAATATGTAAATACGGAGAGTCTCAGAACAGCTCTGTAAGATAGACCAGACTGAGAATATGACTGGTCCAAAGTCATTTGGTGAGTTCTGCGGATCACCGAGAAATTGAGCTGCGCTCTCACAACATCCCAGCTCAACTCTATATCTCAGCACCACGCTTGTTCTCGCAACCAGCATCATTCAGCCAAAAACGTAGGTCTAAACTTGTAGACTTGAACCAAACCAGATCACCATATAACACTTAGACCACTGAGCGGGTGCCGAAATCTCTCTGTCCCTCCACTTGCCATCTGATAATCCCATAAGTAATCCAAAATGGTTGATGAAAACTAAGTGATGCCTGCCAACCAGGCTTCTGTTTTCGAGCTGACATCTTCTATGTCTTATTTAAACACAAGCTGACATTTTCCCATAAGCACTATTATTTTTCCCTTAACCAAATAAAGCACACTTGAATGTTTACGCGCATTTGTCTCCAGCAACAGGTAGGGTTTTTGCTTTGATGAAGCCATTGGAAGAAAAAGGAATTAAGATGAGATATATTGATATATGAGCAACAACATTTTTCTTCTACTAGAAAGTAGTGTAAGAATAATGTAGGTGCAAAGTATATATTATAATTTGGGCTATGCTACTGACATTTCATTTCTGGTCAGAATTTATTTTACAATTGGCTCTCCACATTTGTGGATTTGACTTTCTCTGATTTGATTATTTGTGAGTTTCTTCACTCTTGCCCCCCCCCCACACCACCTAAAGCACCTTTTCCAGGGGAATTTTCCCTCTTGGCAGCTCTGATCAGACCAGGCAGCCCTTTTAAACCCCCTGTCCTCTTTCTCCTCCATCAGCCTTGCCAGCCTAGGATGGATTGCAGCCCAATTTCTCAGCAGCACAGACCCTCTCCGGATGCCCCCCACACACACCCAAGGAGAGCGATGGGCGAGAGAGAGGAAATATATATATGCCAACCCACCTTCTTTCCCTCTCCTTTCCTCGACCTAGGCCATTTCCGCACTACACTCTTATAGTGCAATTATTCCACTTTCAACATCCTATGGAATCCTGGGTTTGCAGTTTCGGGAGGGGCACTATAAGACTGTAGTGTGGAAATGTTCCTAGTTTGGATCCTGGGTGCCCGCTCTCCCCTCCATGCCTCGGTCCCCTTCCCCCCACTACACACACTTTTTAATATTTGCAATTTTTCCACTTTTGCAAGTGTCTTGCACCCCAACTGTGGAGAATGGGGAGGGCTGACTGTACTTACTTATTTTTAGCTTTTTAAAAACAAAGTCCACCTTTCCTTCCATGAGCTCAAAGCAGTATACATGGCTTTCCTTCTCCCCTCTTTATCCTCATTAAGATTCCTGCAAGGGGGTCAGACTGAGAGGGAATCATTGGCCCAAAATTCCCCAATGAAGGGCTTTTAACAACCTAAAATCAGCCTCCAAATCTTATACTTTTCACTTACAACAGAACACACAACATGGATGGCAATGCAGAGAGAAGACCCTACCACAAAACCAAGGCCATTTCCACACTACACTGTTATAGTGCTATTGTTCCACTTTGGACATCCTGTGGAATTCTGGGATTTGCAGTGTAGGGAGGGGCCTTTAGATTCTCAGCCAGAGAGCTCTTTGGCCTCATGAAGCTACAAATCCCGGAATTCCACAGGAGGTTGAAAGTGGAATAATAGCACCATAACAGTGTAGTGCGGAAGTGGCCCAAATGCCAACTCTGTCCACGTATCCTTTCTTGGAGCAACACTATAGGGGCCAATAAAATCACCCACAACATCAGAGGTACATTTACTTGCTCTTCCTCCAGTGTGGTAGATGCCAGTCCATGCCAGCATTGCCTCTTTACAGTCTGCACTGGACAGTCTCTATGCAAGATGGACAAAAATCTGACCTTAGAAATTACAATATCCCAAAACCAATTGCAGACCATTTTAACTTTACTGGACACACAGTAAGCGATTTGCAGGCTGCAGTCCTTGAACACAAACCGCTCTACCACACTGGCTGGCTATGTTTAGCAGTGCGTTGTTCCCCCAGAACTCTCCTCCATTTCAAATAGGTGGAGTTGTTTTACTCTGATAAAACAGTGGTTCCTCAAACAGGATCTGGGAGTGCTGGCATCCAAACCATCAGCCTGTCGGCAAGTCCTCTTGGGCTTGAGATATCATTTCCTCCCCAAGGAATTGGGATGAACTAGAAAGGGGCCAGATTTGGCCCCAAGGCTTTGTCTTGCTGATCTCTGCAGGGTGGGAACTGGGGATCTAATGAGATTCAACCTCCACCGGCTACGTTGGCATAGGACTGTAACTCTGAAGACCAGGGCTTGATTCCCCGCTCAGCCATGGAAACCCACTGGGCATGTCACACACTCTCAGCCCTCAGAAAACCCTGTGATAGCTTCACCTTAGGGTCACCTTATGACTTGAAGGCACACCACCACCAGAAGAAATTTCTTCCAAACTCTGTCAGTGGGTACCTGCCCTTCCGAAGTGACCGGTACACACCCGCCAGAAGGCATTGTTGTTGTTGTTTTTCAAGTGCCAAGAAACACACTGGAAGAAGGAGCCTGTCCTTTGTGCAGCTACCTGGCTTTGCTGTCGGTTTCTATTTTACCGCTGGATGCACAAACCGGCGTTTCTTCCACCTGGCTGCCTCAGGTGAGCACGGCAACAAGGCTGGAAGATGGCGATACAACCGGACGGTTCCCGCTCTCCTTGGGGAAGCTGAGACAGAGCCATCGGCCATCGCGCCTAACTTGCTCCATCCAAGCATTCCCCCGGGGAAACCCCGGGAGACAGAGCCAGCAGGCAGGCGGGAAGGAAGGACAAGAGCAGGGGGGAAATCACCTTAAAAATTTACACATTTATAGCTGGCCTTTCCTTACTGGCCTGTGCTAAAGTTCTCCTCATATGGAAAGGAATGGGCTATTTTTCTGGAAGGCAGGAGTTGCCTGTTTTCGGCCTACCTCCTCTCTTTAATGTGAGGCAAGAAGCTCCCTTTCTTTAGCAAGGCGCTAGTCCTCAATAATTTCATCAGAAAAAAGCAGTTGTGAGGAAGGGGTTGAGAAAGGGGAATGGTGTCAGAGATGGAGCCTGCCCAAGAGGCAGACCTAAAAAATACAAAAAAAAAAAAAGGCCAAAAAGAAATTGCTAGGGACCACAGAACCCATGTGTCTAGGTCAAGGGAAGTGATAGTACTACTCTATTCTGCTTTGGTCAGACCTCACATGGACTACTGTGTCCAGTTCTGGGCACCACAATTCAAGAAGGATGTTGGGAAGTTGAAACACGTCCAGAGGAGGGTGACCAAAATGGTCGGAGGCCTGGGAACCACAAAGGAGCAGCTTAGGAAGTTGGGGGTGTTTATCCTGGAGAAGGTGACATGATAGCCATGTTTAAACATTTAAAAGAATGCCATCTGGAGGGTGGGGCAAGCTTGTTTTCTGCTGCTCCAGAGACTAGGACATGGAGCAATGGCTTCAAGCTACAGGAAAAGAGATTCCCACTAAACATTAGGAAGAATATCCTGATGGGAAGAGCAGTTTAACAGTGGAATCTGTTGCTGCCTCAGTGGAATGTGGTGGAGTTTTCCTCTTTGGAGATTTTTAAACAGAGACTGGATGGCTATCTGTCAAAGGGAGAGCTTTGATGGTGTCTTCCTGCATGGCAGAAGGGGGGTGGACTGGATGGCCCTTGGGGGTCTCTTCCAAATTTAGGATTCTAGGATTCTATGAAATTGATTTTCGAAACCTTACACACCCAGCTCTGCACAGCAGCCTACATTTTTGGCCTCTCTGTGGAGCAGTGCTTACGCAAACCGAATGAGTGCCCATATTTCCAAATGGATGCCCCGGGGCCATTGCGTAGTGCTTGGCTATGCAGCACCAAAAGGAACAAATGGGCCCTCCTGCTGCCTCAAGACATCCCATTTTGTCAAAAGTGAGCAATTTCGTGAAATACCTTCACACAGCCCTTCTGTTTTTGCAGGTTGCTGTTGAATTGCTGCTGAACGATGCCCATCTTTTCAATTCAACATATGACTTTTCAAAAAGAATATTGGATGCTGTTTTATATGGAGCTGGTTTGTCCAGACAATGAAAGCTGTTGGTTTGGACGTGGTAGACCTAGGAGTGAGTCTCCTCACAGTTTTAATCCAGTTCTAGGAGTCTTAATAGACCACAAGCTGAACATAAGTCAGCAGTGTGATGCGGCAGCCAAGAAAGCCAATGCAATTCTCGGCTGCATCAATAGGAGTATGGTGTCTAGATCGAGGGAGGTACTGGTACCACTCTACTCTGCTTTGGTTAGACCTCACCTTGAATCCTGTGTCCAGTTCTGGGCACCCCAATTCAAGAAGGACATGGTCAAGCTGGAGCAAGTCCAGAGGAGGGCGACCAAAATGGTGGGGGGCCTGGAAGCCATGAAACCCTATGAGGATAGACTTAGGGAGCTGGGGATGTTTAGTCTGTGGAAGAGAAGGTTAAGAGGGGACATGATAGCCTTCTTTAAATATTTGAAGGGATGCCATGTAGAGGAAGCAGAGGGCTTGTTTTCTGCTGCTCCAGAGACCAGGACAAGGAGCAATGGAGTCAAGCTGCAGGAGGGGAGATTCCACCTGAACCTCAGGAAGAACTCCTGACGGTCAGGGCTGTCCAGCAGTGAAATATCCTACCTCGGAGTGTAGTGGAGTCTCCTTCCTTGGAGGTTTTTAGGCAGAGGCTGGATGGCCATCCGTCCAAGGGAGTGCTTTGAGGGTGTTCCTGCATGGCGGGGGTTGGACTGGATGGCCCCTGGGGTCTCTTCCAACTCTATGATTCTATGATTCTATAATTTTTAAAAGAGTTATCCCTAAAACAGTTTCAGCACCCTGGACAGCAGCCTTGGCCAAAATCTGGAGCGGCCTCTTTGCCCTCCTGACTCAGATGCCACCACCCTGTCATGCGTCTCGCTCAACGCCTTCTGTGCCAACCCGCAGCAGATCTCTCGGACTTCTGGCAGCTAGAAGCTGGAGGTTCAAGCCAGTACTATTTGCCTGCAAGACAAGGAATCTTCTGCTGTATCAGCATCCAGAAGGCTGCAAGGATCCAAACGCTGTTTTTGTTCCTTCCCTTGCCCAAGAACCTGATATTAAACCACCAAACCACTCTCAAAAGATGAAACCAGAAGTGTTCAGAGGTCCATGTCTGGCTTTCTGAAAAAGTCAGTACCATTTTTTCTTTCTTTTGAAGGGGGGTGGGATTTAATGTCCTTTATGGTCTTTCCCCAACTCTATGATTCTATGAAATACAGGTTGAGGAGCATTGTTGTTGTTATTAATCTTTATTTTTTATTATTATTATTAATCTTTATTATTATTAATCTTCTGGTAGGCCTACCCAGTCTATTTTTATTTGTACTTTTAATTATACTTTAAATTGTACTTTTAATTATGATATATTTTAAATGGTTTTGTATTTTAATGTGTTTTAACCATAATTTGTTTTTAATTGTATCTATGTTGTACCCCGCCTTGAGCCTTGGGGAGAGGTGGGTCACAAATGAAAACATGACGATAATGATGATTTAACACCCTCCCCCTTTTTTCCCAGGTTGGGGCTCAAAGTGGCTTCCAATTAAAAGACATAGCTAAAACCCATAAATACAGAAGTTAAATCATAGTTAAACAAACAGAAAAGAATTAAAGCAATGTTTAAAAAGATAAGCATTCCTTATCTGGAAATCCAAAATCCAAAAACAGGCAAATACTGCAGCTTTTTTGCTGCCAGCACCTGCTTCCAGCTTTGAGGATGGGGGACTCCGGACTCTTCATCTCTCAGATCCTCAATCTCTCTCTGGCCTCATGTCTCCTACGCTACACAGGTTGAAAACATACAAGACACGAAGCTAGAGAGAGATCGGAGGATGTGTGAAACGGCGGTAATCCAAACATATGTTCAGCATGAGTGTTCCAAAAGCCAAAAAAATCCAAAACACTTCCCAAGCATTTTGGATAAGGGATGCTCAGCCTGTAGCAGCCAGGCAGGTGGGAAGTAATGAGCAGATTCAGGGGGCCATACGCATGGGGGAGGGACTCCATGCAACCAAAGTTGGGGAAGTCCAAAATGCTGGGATTGCAAAGCAAAGTGGCTGGGGGAAGTGGTGAGTGTAGGTCAGTATTCTTTCTCCCTCCAGATGTGTTGGACTGCAAGCCCTGTCATCCCCAGTCCCTATGTCCAAAAGCCTGTGAACCATTTGGGGGCAACCCAGTTGAGGAAGGCTAGCCACCCGCTTCAGATCCTCTTGCCTCTATACAATTTCTCTTCTCCCTCTGTCAAACATTTCCAGCTTTACTGGTATTTGAAAGTGACGCATCTTATGGCTCACACTTATCACATCCAGTTATCATGCTGGCTTATCGTGCTTTTATCATGTGTAGTTTGTCTCTGATCCTGCCCAGCTCCAATAAAACAAGACCCTGCATGACTTCCTATGAACCTCTCCTGGGACTGATCTCATTCACTCCATGTCACAAAACCCCTTGTGGTACTACGGGAGGTTAAACCCCACCATTTCCCTGGGGTTGGCCTCCTGCCCCATGTAGACTCTCTGGGACGCTGATTAGGAATTCCAGCAACCTCCTGTTTCTGCTTTGCAAACAAACGTCCCATCTAGACACAACCTGCTCTGTCTCTGGCTAGCCAGCTCTGCCATTTGCACTCCGCTTTTGCCATCTACTGGAGGAATTGGACGTTGCAATACAATTTGTGCAGAAGGCTGTCCCATAAAAATGGTGGGGGACGGAGATGTTTGGGGATGACTCCCCAAGGCACCTTTGGGTACAATTTCCCCTTGGCAGAATGCACCCCTTTGGACTGAATCTGGTGCTGAATCCAAACAAGGGCAAATGTTTGCCCCCAAATTTGGGGGGATGTGTGGCATCAGCAAAAAAAAAAGCAGGGGGAGAACCAACTTTTCATTGCATTTATTTAAATACTTACCTCTAATCTTACATAACAAGGCCTTAAGGTGGAAAAAAAGCCACTTCAAACAAATTAGGTCAGTTTTAAAACCAATTATACTGGTATAAATTAATCTGAGCCAGCTAAAAAGCACATTGAACCATTTAGCACAAACTAAAATGATTCCAAAATTGAGCATAAGAACAAATCTAGGCAATATCATTAGACTACAAAGGCACTGGGACACGTGTGGCCAAGCAACGTCAGAATATCATCAAAATGGCAAAAATTAGGAATGAGGGAAAACGTACAAGCTGGGGGGTGCTGCCGCAGTTTGCTTTTGCCTGAGTCTTCTGGGAAGGCTGAGTTAACTATGTGCAAATACTTTTTGTACTTCCAATTCATTTGACAGCAATTGGAATAAATTGTGGAATAGGGTTGGGCTGGCTGGTCCTTGGGGTCTCTTCCAATTCTTTGATTACATTTATAGCCCACTTTTTTGCAAAATTGAGACTAAGCCCATTTCCACATGACATCGCTGCACCGTTTCTGCAATGGGACGGCAGCGGTTGGCAGGTTCTGCTTCTGCACGACATTGTCGCTGTCCTTCCGCCATCCCGTCATGAAGCGTCGTGCTCGCATAGTGTTTGAAAAACGGGGAAAAAATCCATTATACCCTTCCCTTCACGCGGCGCTCCCGTACTTGCCGTTGCGTGGAAGCCACGGCTGTGTGATTGCGCTGCTTTCTTCCCCAGAGCAGCAATGGCAAGTGCTCTCAGGCCCCGATTCCTGGAGAAAGATGGCCTACAAATACAATAAATCAAATAAATAAATAAGTGCCCAGGTGAACTGCAGAAGGAAGGGGCAGGGCTATCCCGCTCCCTTCTTCAGGAAGCGGGCAGGTGTGGAGGGGAGCATTGCTGGTGCACCGGACCCGGATTTGCAACGCAATGACGCAGAAGAGCGCCGTCATGCAAAAAGGGCCTTTAAAAAAAAACATACAAAAAGTGACTGTTAATTAAACTATTTAAAGTACTGAAACAATTGCACCTCAGCAAAAGAATAAAATGCAGTTTAAAAGATTTAAAACTCTTTTAAAAAACAATTAAACCAATCACCCCCTAGCCCAGTGGTTCTCAACCTGTGGGTCCCCAGATGTTTTTGGACTTCAGCTCCCAGCAGCCCTGAGCATTGACCATAGTGGCTGGGGCTTCTGGGAGCTGAAGTCCACAAACATCTGGGGACCCACAGGTTGAGAACCACTGCACCAAGCCCATTTTTTTAAAAAAGCTTTGTTTTAAAAGCCTGCCTGAATAAAAAGGTTTCAGCCGCACACAAAAAAGAAACCCAAAGGCACTTTTCTATCTGCTTTTTTTTTAAAGATTTTTTTTTGTTTGTTTGTTTTTTGGAGAAACAGATTAAATATTTTAAAAAATAGACTGGAAACAAAAGCCAAAAATTCATAAAGCCCAAAACAATCAGCTTCAAATGTGTAATTTGAAGAGCTATAAAAGAGCGGCCATCTGATCAGTGAAAGTGAAATATTTATCAATAAGTCCTTCCACAAATTAAGATGAGAGCTGGGAGAGCTATAAAGTTGACTTTTCTCATCTGAGCACAAAATTAATGGACACTACACCGAAGGATAGCTTGTCTCACTTTGATTGCTCCTCCTGCCTTAACCTTGCAACCCGTAAGTCTTCCTGACAATGCAAACTCTTGACTGCCCCAAGGGCGGTGAGAAAGTCTCAGCAGATTCCCAATGAAAAATGACTCCTGGATGCACCACGAGGCAAAGAAAAACTATTAAAGGGCTGCAAAGCACCTGTGGGGACACTTACACAGACCCACTTCAGATGGTTTCTTAATTGTTTGCCCCGCTATTCTGTTAATTTTGTTGAAACACTCCCACCCCAATCCCATTCACTTTAGGACAATGCCACCATAGAGGGCAATAGGCTCTGCAAACAGTCCTCAGGGCTATTTAGAGTTCATAGAATCATAGAAATGTAGAGTTGGAAGAGACCCCAGGGGCCATCCAGTCCAACCCCCTGCCATGCAGGAAAACCCTCAAAGCACTCCCGACAAGTGGCCATCCAGCCTCCGCTTAAAAACCTCCAAGGAAGGAGACTCCACCACACTCTGTGGCAGCACATTCCACTGCCGGACAGCCCTGACCGTCAGGAAATTCCTCCTGAGGTTCAGGCGGAATCTCCTCTCCTGCAGCTTGCATCCATTGCTCCTTGTCCTGGTCTCAAGAGCAGGAGAAAACAAGCCCACTCCCTCCTCGACATGACACCCCTTCAAATATTTAAACATGGCTACCATGTCCCCTCTCAACCTTCTCTTCTGCAGACTAAACATACCCAGCTCTCTAAGTCTGTCCTCATAGGGCATGGCTTCCAGGCCCCTCACCCTTTTGGTTGCCCTCCTCTGGACCTGCTCCAGCTTATCCATATCCTTCTTGAATTGGGGTGCCCAGAATTGGACACAGTATTCAAGATGAGGCCTAACCAAAGCAGAATAAAGTGGTACCAATACCTCCCTCGATCTAGAGTTAACATAGTTAAGTCCTGCAAACATTTCCCGAGGTGTAAATTAGAGCAATGCATACTTCAAATGTAAACCTGCAAGGGAAAGCACACAGCTGAACATTTAAGAGATGGACATTTCCGCACTAGCTTGTTATAGCACTCTGATTCCACTTGCAACATCCTATGGAATCCTGGGGTTTGCAGTTTCGGGAGGGGCCGGCCGGCCCCTGCCTAAACTGCAAACCCCAGGATTCCATAGGATGTTGCAAGTGGAATCAAAGTGCTACAACAGGCTAGTGCGGAAATGGCGAGAAGCAAGGAGGAATAAAAACTGGGCACAGCTGATCATTTTAGACACAATTGTTTTCATCATATTACATTATAGTTTGGGGACAACAGCTATTAAGTATTATTAAGTAATTTAAACAATATTACTACCTAGATAATCTGCACTTGCATCGTTGTCTCTCGTATTTCCTCTCCCCTCACGAGCCTATAACGAGATATTTGTTTATAGAACGCTTAACCAGCAAGTATTCAATGTTAGTCTATTGTTAAAGTCATTGCGTAGGTATAATACTAGATTTAAACAGAAAAACTGGGCACGGCTGACCGAGTCCGGGGTTGCTCTTGCAAAATCCCCTTTTGAGGAAGTTCTGGGGTCGGGTGTGCGGAGTCCCCGTGTCTTGCCCCTCTCAGAGGCTTCCAGGAACGGAAATGGTGCGTGGGTGGCAGATTGCTGTTTTTATTTTTTATTTTTTATGATAACGTAGCAAGAAGAGAAGGTGGAGAGGGGACATGATAGCCATGTTTAAATATTTGAAGGGATGTCATGTCGAGGAGGGAGTGGGCTTGTTTTCTCCTGCTCTTGAGACCAGGACAAGGAGCAATGGATGCAAGCTGCAGGAGGGGAGATTCCACCTGAACCTCGGGAGGAATTTCCTGACGGTCAGGGCTGTCCGGCAGTGGAATGTGCTGCCTCCATGGAGTGTGGTGGAGTCTCCTTCCTTGGAGGTTTTTAGGCAGAGGCTGGATGGCCATCCGTCCAAGGGAGTGCTTTGAGGCTTTCCCTGCATGGCAGGGGGTTGGACTGGATGGCCCTTGTGGTCTCTTCCAACTCTACATTTCCATGATTCTGTGATTCTAAGAGGAGCAGGGGCCATAAAAGATAACATGGTTGCCCACTTTCAAAGCTGGAACGTTCTTGCGGGTAGCTAGCCAGTTCCACAGTTTAGGCAGGTAGAGGGTAGACAAGGTGCTCCTTACAGCTAAGCGTCCGAAAGAACTCAAGCTTAAAGCTTTTCCCGAGGCCCACGGCGTCACCCATTCTGTATCTCCACATTTCATTTTTCCTGCCTAGATGTAATATCTTACATTTCTCTCAGTTGAAATGGCCTTTCTCAGTTTTATTTGGGAGCTATGTAACTCCCCAAATCTGGTTATAAAGACCTAAAGTAATTCCGTGCTTTGCAAATGGGCAGTTGCTAGTCATTAGTTACTTTTTGTTCCAACCAAAATACAACTCGGGTACACAGTGGTTGAAACTCGCGTAGTCCTTTCACATTCTTTTTCATTTCATTTCATTACGGTCAACAGACCATTAACCTTTCACATTCTGTTCTTATCATAATTTTATGTATAAGAAAATAATTTAATAAAGATTATACTTTAAAAAAAGAAAGAAATAATGTAGTCCAAAAATACACTGAAGTAACTTTTCCAAGCTCTCTGACTACAATGTTCAAGGGATGTGCAGCAGGCCCCCTGGTTTTAAATGTGCATTTATTTCATGAGTCTTGCATTAGAATGGATTTTATTACATATTTCACTGATTCTTCTTTACCATCTTCACAAGAGAGAGGGACTGAAAGGGCTGGAAACCGTGAAGCCCTCTGAGGCCAGGCTGGGAGAACTGAGCGTCTTTAGCCTGGAGATGAGAAGGTTTATGAGGGAACACGACAGCCATGTTTGAATATCTGAAAGGGTGTCCTGTGGAGGATGGAGCAAGCTCATTTTCTGCTGCTCCGGAGACCAGGACATGGAGCAATGGCTCCAAACTTCAGAAAAAGAGGTTCCACGTGAACACTAGGAAGAACTTCCTGACAGAAAGAGCTGTTTGGCAGCAGAATCTGCTGCTGCCTCAGTGGAGCGTGGTGGAGTCTCCTTCTTTGGAGGTTTTTGAACATAATCTGGATAGCCATCTGTCCAGAGTGTTTCCATCGTGTTGTTCCCACACAGTGGAATGGGGCTGGACCGGATGGCCCTTGGAGCCTCTTCCAGTTTGGGAATTCTGTGATTCCATGAGGACTTTGTTTTGTTTGTTTTTTTAATAATGTTTATTCTAAACATTTAATAATACATATCCCAATATTACATCATGTACACAATTGATTCCATCTATCAAGGATAAACAAATTGTCTTTATACGATTAGCACAATTATTTGAGATTTAAGTCTTACCAAACATTTTGGATATATAAAACCTATTTCTCTCTCTCCCATCCTTAAATCTATTATCCCTTGTATCGATATTTATATTCTCTCCCCTCTTCTCTCCCACCCCATCCTCCCTTGCTACCCCCTTTCGCTCTACCTACTTTCTTTTACCCGTGCTTTCTTCAGGTCTAACCTGCTTTCCAATCTTTCTACCGAACCTACAATTTGTGCACTATTTTTTTTATTGTCATGTGTCCAGATTACATTATTTTAGAGTTCTTAATACCAAAAGAAAACTCCACTTGTCTAAATATATATTGACTATTATTAATTATCTAATACACATTATCTAATAGAGTCCTATAGTTCTCCCCCTCATAAAACAGACCTGCTATATCCCATCTTGTCGTATTGTCTGTCCTGCTTATTGTGAATGCCTTCCTTTTACCCAGTCTATAACTGGCTTCCAATTCCTTTCAAACTGTTGGTTTGCAGCTCCCTTCGTCGAAATTGACAGCTTCTCCATTTCCAAAAGGTCTTCCATGAGGACTTTGAGGACCGTGAGGATTTCGGGCACCCCAGTTCAAGAAGGATATGGACAAGCTGGAGCGTGTCCGAAGGAGGGCGACCAAAGTGGTGGAGGGTCTGGAAGCCATGAAGCCCTCTGAGGAGCATCTTAGAGAGCTGGGCATGTTTAGTCTGCAGAAGAGAAGGTCAAGAGGGGAGATGATACCCATGTTTAAATATCCTCATGTGGAGGATGGAGCAAGCATGTTTTCCGCTGCTCCAGAGACTAGGACAAGGAGCAATGGATTCAAGCTGCAAGAAAGGAGATTCCACCTGAACCTCAAGAAGAACTTTCTGACGGTCAGGGCTGTCCGGCAGTGGAAAATGGTGCTGCCTCCGTGGAGTGTGGTGGAGTCTCCTCCTTCTTTGGAAGCAGAGTCTGGATGGCCATCTGTTGAGAACGCTTTGATGTGTGTTCCTGTATCGCAGGGGATTGGACTCGATGGCCCCTGGGGTCTCTTCCAGTTCTGTGATTCTGTGATTCTGCTTCATACTCCATTGATTCAGCCGGTGGGAGAAAAGAAGAAGGGGCAGAATTTGGCCCTTCCCCGGAGGCTCAGCAAACGCAAATTTCTGCAGCCTCTTCTATCTTGTCTGTTCTTCCTCATTCATAACTTTAGCCACCTGGACCGCACTCAGACGCCGCATGACCACATGTGTTCTGGTTTTTACGTACGAAATGCTGTAAAGTATGCTTCTAATGTTACATTCACAAACAAATGTATTTTTGTATGCACTTTCCCAAAACACATTAATTTTTCTTCTAATTCCTGGTTGGGGAACTCCACTGCAAAATTTGGAGAGGTCCACAGTTTGAAAAACAGCCAAGCTTCAGTTTCACAGATCTGCTCAGAAGTACAGAATTAGGTTAAGTTTGCAAGTGCATACGGAAGAAATTTCTCCCGATGTCTATGCATCGCCGTCAGCCTCTTAGGGAAGAGACAGGTCAGTCCGCCCTTGGTGGTACGTCTGGCATTATGTGATCTCACAGCACTGATCCCTTACCTCATTGTCTCTGCTTCTCAGTTCTTATTATGATAACTTCCTCCTGAACTCTTCGAGTGATGAAACGCCCACAACAGCAGTCTTCCAAGGGAGAGATCCTGCTACACATGTGCAGGGAATATTTTGGCTTTGCTGAGGCCACTTCCTTTCAAAGCTGATAGAAAAAGGAGTCAGTCTAAAAAGAGCTGAACTCAGCAAATCCAGCCAAGTTCCCAGCCTGGGACTCACCAAAATTCACACTGCCACCCCTTTCTTCCAAAAGTGGCTGGCCGCGCAATTCTTCCCCAAAAGAAGAAGCGAGCCTATCTGTTTTCATCTGTTCAGGGAACTGGCCCTCTCAGCTTGGAGCAACGTGAAGGAGACCCCATCCATTCTCCCTTCACCCTTGGGGAGGTTGCATTTCACATCGCCCTTTTCCTTCTCAGCCACAAACAATGTAGGCCTCTGAAGTGGATGGGAAATAGGATGGAGGGTCTTTTCACTTCATCGTCTCACCAACAAATCTGCCTTCTGTGCAGAGATAAGTGAGAAACAGATGAATAGATAGAATCACAGAGCTGGAAGGGACTACAAGGGCCATCTAATCCAGCCCCCTGCCATGCAGGAACACACAGCTAAAGCGCTCCTGAAAGATGCTCATCCAAAATCCGTTGGATCACCAGAGAGGGAGAAACTGCTCCACTCCACTACCACCCTGGTAATCTTTTCCACTGTCAAAGAGCCTTTGCAGTAAAGAATTTCTTCCTAATGCTCAGGTGGGGTCTCTTTTCTTGTCACTTGAATCCATTGGTTTGTGTTCCGGTCTCTGGAGCAGCAGAAAACAAGCTTCCTCCATCTTCTACATGATGCTGCTTCAGGTATGTCAATATGGCTCTCATCCCACTTTTCAGTCTTCTCCAGACTAAACCTATGCAAATCTGTAAGCTGTTCCTCATAAGGCTTTATCTCCTGACCTCCGACCATCTTCGCTGCACTCCTCTGGACACATTCCAGCTTGCCAATACCCAGCTATGGTGCCCAGAACTGGACACAGGAATTCCAGGTGAGGCCTGACCAAAGCAGAGTAGGGGGCACTGCTATTTCCCTCCGTTTGGGCACTATTCCTTTCTTGATGTGACCGAGAATTGGAGGTATGCCACCTTTGACTAGTGTGTTTGTGTACCTTCTAGAAACATAGAAAATGGGTTCTGTGCATTTTCAAATGAATATTATGCAGCACGTGTGTTTTTTCTTCTCATCTAAAATATTGTAAGCCTAGAAATTGACAGATTCATGCCCACACATTGCATCCATTCCTGTTTTCAGTCCAAGGGCAAACCTTCCAACTGTCCCAGTTTAGCAAAGACAGTCCCAGTTAATCCTCTGCCATGCCACTTTTTCAGCTGCTTTTAAAAGGTTTCTTTCTCCTCCACTGCTAATAAACTGTCTGGGTTTCTCCCTTCTCCTCCAACTTTCACCCTGGCTTACTTTGATTGCTGCAAACTTAGTTCAAAGTGCAAAAGCAGCTTGTGTGCAGTTAACTTGGTAGGAAGAGAGGTCCTTCCCAGAAAATGTAGGCAAAAGCAAACTACTGCAGCCTCTCCTAGTGTGTGTGTGTTTCCGCATTAATAACTTTTTACTATCTTAACTACACATTCGCATTGCTTTGCCACACATTACTTTGTTTGCATCTGTGAAATGTTGGATGGTCTGCCAGAAACACAGACTGGATAAATCCGTATATTAATAAAAAGCATTAAAAAGATCATCCCTTACATCCCTAGTTTGCTTCTGGTTAGAAGCAAAATATTTGTCACAAGGAATGAAACCCACAGGTCTGAATTTGTTGTATGCTTACTTCATATTCCTTGGTCCTAATTTGCTACCTTCATTCTAGAAACTTTTCCATCTCTGTCCACAAGATGGAACCAGGGGAAAAGAAGAATGGTTGATGTGCGAGTCCATCAGAAAAGGCGGAGAGAAACTTGAGTCTCTGGAGACTGGGGCTGAAGAAAAATCATTCCAGCTGCTCCTCTGAGACTGAACATGGCGGCTCTTCTCTGGTCCTTCTCTTTGGTCTCCCTGGCCCTGCGCCCGGCCCGAGGGGGCATGGATGCCTGCTACGATGCACGAGGGAGGGCACGCCGCTGCATGCCTGTCTTTGAGAATGCCGCCTTCGGGAGGCAGGTGGAGGCGTCGAACACGTGTGGCTCCCCGCCGGAGGATTACTGCTTCCAGATGGGCACCAGGGACTCCAGCACGCTGTGCCACCGCTGCGACGCCAGCGACAGTTTGCTCCACCACAATGCCACCTACCTGACAGACTTCCACAGCCAGGAGGAGCCAACCTGGTGGCAAAGCCAGTCCATGGCCTTTGGGGTTCAGTACCCCAGCTCTGTCAACATCACCCTCCACCTGGGTAAGTGGGACAGACTGGATTTGGATGGCGTCGCGCCACTGCCAACTGGCGTTAAAGAAATTGTATCTCAAAATGCTTTCTTTTGGTTTCTGGTGGTCTGATAGGGAATCCCAGGGACAGGTTTATGGGTCAGATTTCTCCTGGGAAGAGAGTATTAGATGCTTATGGTGCCTTTTGTAATAATATATGTGTCAAGCATATAGGGTGAGAAGATGGAAAGTCAGCAGATGGGTTTCATCTGGACAGGGGAAGGCTTACATTCAATTGCCAAATCTCTTGTAACTGCCCATTTGGACTAGAGCAGTTCATGCCAGCGTGGTTTGGTGGTCTGAGTGTTGGACCACAACTCTAGAGACCAGGGCTCAGTTTCCCAGTCAGCCACGAAAACCCACTGGTTGGCCTTGGGTGTATCACACACCCTCAGCCTCTGGAAAACACTGTGACAGGGTCGCCATAAGTTGGAAAGAACTTGAAGGCACACAATAACAAGTAGTCATGGCACCATGGGCCGCCTTTGAGAAGAGTTCAGGAGCTGAAGTTTGATTCACATTATAGGTTCCAAAATGGGTTGGCTGGAACCAGGAGGCTTGTCAGTTACAACGCTTCTGAGCACATACCCCTCCAGCTCTCCAAATTTGTCAAAGGCAGTCCTGATTAATCCTCTCTGGTCCCACTTTTTCCAATGTTTTCAATATTTTCTTTCCTTCCCTCACTCTTCCCTTTTGTCCTCAGCTAACTTCAGGTGCTGCAAACTGAGCTCAAAGTGCCAAAGTAGATTCTGCACCATTGACTCAGCAGGAGAGAGGGGAGAGGGCAGAATCTTGCCTTTTCAAAAGCAAGATCCCGCAGCCTCTCTTAGCTTGTGCGTTCTTCATTCATAACTCTTACCATCTTGGCTCCACTCTGATGTTGCTTTGCCCCACGTATCCTAGTTTTCATCTGTGAAATGTTGCCTATTAACCTTAAGAGACAACATAATAGTCATGTTTAAATATTTGAAGATGTGTCATATGGAAGACGGAGCCGGTCCTGGTCCAGAAACCAGGACGTGGAAACTGCAAACTTCAGGAAAAGAGATTCTACCTAAACATAAGGAGGAACTTCCTGATGGTGAGAACGGTTAAACGGCAGAATATGCTGCCTCGGAGTGTGGTGACTGTTTTGGTTACTCTGATAATCACAGGAAGGTATGTTTTTGTGCCATGGGCTAGCAGCTTGTAGCATTCTGATTTTTTAAAAGATTTAATATTTATTAATTTTAGTACAGAGATACAAACAGGCTCATTCACAACTACAGAGGGAAAAAAGAAAAGGGAATATATATAAACAATGTATATACATAACTGAAACGAAATTGAACTAAACTAAGAACATTTCCGCACGACACTCTTACAGCGCGATGATTCCACTTTCAACCTCCTATGGAATCCTGGGGTTTGCAGTTCCGGGAGGGGCTGGCCGGCCCCTCCTGAAACTGCAAACCCCAGGATTCCATAGGAGGTTGAAAGTGGAATCATCGTGCTGTAAGAGTGTCGTGCGGAAATGTTCCGAGTGTTGGACGAGGCCCTAGAGACCAGGATTCGATTCCCCACTCAGCCATGGAGACCTGCTGGGTGACCTTGGGCAGTCACACACTCTCAGCTCCAGAAAACCCCTTTATTGGATCACCATAAGTCAGAAACAATTGGAAGGTACACAACAACAAGGCACAACAAACCCGTTACTAAAAGAGTAACCTGTTACGCTAAACTAAATCAACAAAGAGTTCTGATTTTTAAAGGAACTAAAATGAGCTAAATACGTTTGAATAAGACTTCATTTTTAAAAAATGTAACCGCAGCAGCAGCTAGCTACTGGTGAGCGGTGTACTGGAAGTGAAAGTTTAGACAGTCTCATTCCTTGCTCTGCCCACTGGTCTCCTCTCCATCTCCAAGGAAGGCATCATCCGAACGTCCCTGCTGTTGCTTGTGGGCGACGTTTCTGGAGCTGTTGGTGTTTCCAGTGGAACTCAACCAGCAAAACTGGGGGAAGAAGGGCAGGAGGCTCCGGTGGCAGCCACCGGGTCCCAGGGGAAGGTTGGGGAGGCGACGGAGACCCTCCAGGCCAAGAGAGCTTGGAAGGACCCGTCTCTGAGCGAAGGTCGTTTCTTTCCCAGCTCCCTGTGACTCCACAGACATCTGTTCCAAATTGACAGGAAGCTCGGAGGGGGCTTCCTGTTTGGGATGAAAGCCTGCAAGGACTAGAGCTGGAGTCTGTCTAGTCCCAGACTCAAAAAACCCAGAAATCCTTCCCCCGACACCTACACCACCATGTCTCTCTCCTTTGGCATCGGCCCCTGCCTGGGTGGAAGCCCAGCGTGTCTCTTAGGAACGCAGGCGCTCCAGAAACCTCCGGCCGTGACTTTAGGGGGGAACGTAGCATTTCTTCCGTACCTGCCGAGAACCATCCCGTACTGTTGCAATGACGCCGTCATTAGGCCAGCCAAAAAAAGGGCCATCAAAAAGCATGCAAGCAAGAGATTTCCCACAGCTCTCTTCAACAGGGAAGATGTTAGAAAAGGACAGGTCAGGATGGTGGAAGTGGGAGAACTTGAAGTCACTGAGGCCATTTCTGCACTACACTGCTATAGTGCTATTATTCCACTTTCAACATCCTATGGAATTCTGGGGCCCAGGATTCCACAGAAAGTGGAATAATAGCACTATAACAGTGTAGTGCAGAAAGGCCCCTACAAGACATGGACATGATGAAGAAGCTTCTGTAGCCTCCCAAGCGGGGCTTATCGGGAAATGGGGCTGGGTTTCACTCCAAGCAGCCCCTGGCTTGCTGCTGTAGACAGGAGTAGCTATAATGTTTGATTCTCCATTTGCAAAAAGCAAAACTCCCAAGTGTGCTAGACACAGTGGTCCAGATAAGGTCCAATCAAAGCAGAACAGAGTAGTAGTATTACTGCCCTTGATCTAGACCAGGTGTGGGCAAATATTCAGAGACCAAAGGCCAATTTTCCGCTCAGATCTCCCTGATAGCCTCCTGCAATACTCAGTTTCCTTTTATCCTTCTCATAATGGCAACTGGGAATGACATTGTGCCACTTCCTCACACCATTTTGAGCAGGACTCTGACAGAAAACAGAGGTCACAGAATCACAAATGGTCTAAGTGCCCTTACCATCTGGAAGTTCTTCCTAGTGTTTAGGTGGAATCTCATGTCCCAGTCTCTGGAATAGCAGAAAACAAGCCTGCCCCATCTTCCATGGGATGTCTCTTCAACTATTTAAACATGGCTTTGATTTCACCTCTTAACCTTCTCTTCTCCAGGTGAAACACACCCAGCTCCCTAAGCTATTCCTCGGAGGGCTTCATGGTTTCCAGGCCTTCTACCATTTTGGTTGCCCTCCTCTGGACAAGTTCCAGCTTGCCAATATCCATCTTAAACTATGGTGTCCGGAACTGAACACAGGATTCCTCCAGATGTGGTCTGACCTAAGCAGAATAGGGGGGTACTATCACTTCCCTGGACCCCCAGAATCATATTGGGCTTTTGAGCTGCTGCCTCACACTGCTGACTCATGTTCAGCTTGTGGTCTCCTGAGTCTCCTAGGTCCCTTTCACATGTATTATGGTCAGGCCAGGTGTCCCCCATCTTATGTCTGTGTGTCTATATAGAGTGATGGAACAATTCTCACCCAAGCCTGACAGCTGTCACACACACCTCCTCAGAGCTGTCCAGAAGGTGGCTTCTTCTTGTTTTTTGGATGGAAATCCTTAGCAAATGTTGGGAAACTTTCTTGTGGTAGCCCTTGGGTAGCTCAACATGTGTCTCAACCCACACCCACCCCGACAGTGTTCTTTGCCACACCATCCCAGCACCTTCGCAGATGCTGCTCATATGGGTGCAATTAAATCTTTGGAGCATCTCGTTTTTCATCCCAGAAAATTCACTGCTGTCCAACATTCTGGATTCATTACTGTGTCTATCCTCTAAAACAAAGTGAGCTAATTGCATTACATTTTTCGTCGTAAATAATTTTGTGATGCAAGAGTGAGCTTTTCCTATTGGATTCCTTCCCTTGACTCTGCCAAATAACTATTTTGAGGCTGGTGACTTTAAAAACAAGTTCCTAATGCTGGATTAGTCAAATCTCTCCCATGCCTCCTAAGACCTAAAGAATCTCTCTCTTCCCATTATCAAAATGGGAGCTTGAGAACATATATTTTCCTGAAATGCCCAGAAGACCCCAACCAACATGGCTGGGAGTTATAAACTAAAAAGTAACTTTTCTCAGCTCTGGTTGGAGCAGGCATGGGTTCTCCTTTATTTTCCCAACTCAAAATAGTTTGCAGGGCATATGGTGACCCAATTTTGAGGAATGTGTCTAGCAGGCACCATGGCATCAGGCAGAACCCCCAGGCGACTGCTAGTACTCCAATAGGGTTGCCAAGTATCAAGGTCTGGCCCTGAGTCTCCGGTTGTTCTGGGTCTTCTCCAGGTATGAGAACAGGGTGCAAATTCTCCAGCTTTTGGGGTTGGCCAGAAGGAATGGGCTGGGTGCAAATCTCCAGTTAATATTTCCAGCTTGCTACAGTTTACAAAGTTCTTTTATTTGCTGCACCATACAAAGACTCTCCAGGAGACTTATGTACAGGAATAGAATCATAGAATCAGAAGGGACCCCAGGGGCCATCCAATCCAACCCCCTTCTGCCATGCAGGAACCCCCATCAAAGCCCTCCCTTTGACAGGCGGTCATCCAGCCTCTGCTTAAAAACCTCCAGAGAAGGAGGAGACTCCACCACCCTCCATGGAGGCAGCAGCATCTTCCACTGCTGGACAGCTCTGACCATCAGGAAGTTCTTCCTCAGGTTCGGGTGGAATTTTATTCCATTTTATTTTATTTCTACAAAAATATCCCAAATGGTCAAATTCTTGAAGCTAGGTACCCTTCCTGGGAAGCTCAGAAGGTGATGGAAGACAGCTTTTGTCAAGACTGTAGAATTCAGTAAAGTTCTTTCCCATCCTTTGCCTTGCTAAATTAGCTCCAAACATTGGCTTAGCCCAGCATTCTAGTTCCAACAGCACAGCAGCGTTGTATAGTGGTTTGAGCATTGGACTATGACCTTGGAGACCAGCTTCAATTCCCTGATCAGGCATGGAAACCTGTTGGGTGGCCCTGGACGTGTCACACACTCTCAGCCCCCAGAAGAGCCCCCAATAGGTTCACTTTAGGGTCGCCATAGATCGGAAATGACACGCAACAAAAACGACACGACAGCAAATCCCCGAAGGACCAGCACTTGCCTCCCATGACCTGCCCAGTCAAACCCTTTAAAAATTACAGAAAAACCACTTTTCAAAGTATAATGATATTATGATAGTTTAATCTGTTTTTGGCTGCTTTTTAGATGTCTCTTTGGCACAGACCGGGCCCAGTGCAGCCGTGGAGGCGTAATGCTTTCCTTGGATCAGTGGAATTTGTTTGCTGATCTAGGGAGGAAAACTGAGTAGAGGAAATAAACAGTCCAATTTAGACTGAAAAAGACAGAGGGGAAAAGAAAGCAGTCTGGTTTTCATTTCAAGAACAGTAGATGAGCTCTCAGCAGAGATGCTCACAAAAGAATCAGAGCAACGTTCACCTAAAACGGAGACATTTTTGGAAAAATCCAAGTGGGACCTGCAACAAAATGTTGCAGCATGAACTGCTTCCTGTTCTATTCCCCCACTGTTTTGCTGTCCCCACCCAGCGTGTTGTGTCTGTTATGTCCTTAACTGAGGGCTTCTTAGACAAGGAAAAGGAAAAGGAGGGCCCGGAAAACAGGCTTCTGCTGTCCTTTCATGGCACTGGCAAAAGCAGAGCCCACACAATCCCAGGCAGCTCCTGCAAATCATAGAATCCTAGAGTTGGAAGAGACCCCAAGGTCCATCCAGTCCAACCCCCTTCTGCAATGCAGGAAGACAACATCAGAGCATCCCCTTTGACAGATGGCCATCCAGCCTTGCTTAAAAACCTCCAAAGAAGGAGACTCCACCATACTCCATGGAGGCATCAGCAGATTCCACTGTCAAACAGCTCTTTCCTTCAGGAAATTTTTCCTACTGTTTACATGGAATCTCATTTCATGTAGTTTGAAGCCATTGCTCCACATCCTAGTCTCTGGAGCAGCAGAAAACAAGCTTGCTCCATCTACCCAACGACATCCTTTAAAATATTTAAACATAGGTTTTGTGTTACCTATTAACCTTCTCTTGTCCATCCTAAACATACCCAGCCCCCCAAACTGCTCCTCCTGGGGCTTCATGGCTTTCAGAGCATGAGGAAGAGTAAGCCTTCTCTTTCTCTTCTTTCAGGAAAGTCCCACGAAATCACTTACGTGAGGTTAAAATTCCACACCAGCCGCCCAGAAAGCTTTGCTATATATAAGCGGAGCCGTGCCGGTGGCCCCTGGATCCCCTATCAGTACTACAGTGCCTCCTGCCGGAAGACTTATGGCAAGCCAGAACGGCAATACCTGCGGCCGGGTGAAAATGAGCAGGTGGCCTTCTGCACGGCTGAATTCAGCGACATCTCCCCACTGAATGGTGGCAACGTGGCTTTCTCCACCCTAGAAGGCCGGCCCAGTGCATATAGTTTTGACCAGAGTCCTGTTCTCCAGGTGCGTATGTCAAGATGACTTGGTCTCTTAATATGCATGGTTATGTACTTTCCAGCTATCCCAATTTGGCAGGGATTGTCCTGATTAACCATCTACTGTCCCACTTTTCCATCTATTCTTAGAATGACCCAGTTTTTCACAGAATCATAGACTCATAGAGTTGGAAGAGACTCCAGGGGCCATCCAGTCCAACCCTCTTCTGCCATGCAGGAAGAAATAATCAAAGCCCTTGCTTAGGCAGATGGCCATCCAGCCTCTGCTTAAAAATCTCCAAAGAAGGAGGAGACTCCACCACACTCCACAGAGGCAGCAGGAGATTCCACTGCCGGACAGGTCTGATCATCAGGAAGTTCTTCCTGAGGTTCAGGTGGAGTCTCCTTTCCTGCAGCTTAAATACATTGCTCCTTGTCCTAGTCTCTGCAGCAGCAGAAAACAAGCTTGCTCCATCCTCCATATGACATCCCTTCAAATATTCATACATGGTTATCATGTCCCCTCTTCACCTTCTCTTCTGCAGACTGAACATCCCCAGCGCCCTAAGCCGGTCCTCATAGGGCTTCATGGCTTCCAGACCCTCCACCATTTTGGTTACCCTCCTCTGAACATGCTGCAGCTTGTCAATATCCTTTGTGAATTGAGGGGCCCAGAACTGGACACAGGATTATTCCAGATAAGGTCTAACCAAAGCAGAATAGAGTAATGCCATTACCTCCCTTGACTTAGACACCATCCTCCTATTGATGCAACCAAGAATTGCGGTGGCTTTCTTGGCTGCTGCATCGCACTGCTGACTCATGTTCAGCTTGTGGTCCACCAAGACTATGAGATCCCTTTCACACATATTGCCATCCAGCCACGTGTCCCCCATCCTATATTTGTGCATTCTATTTTTTCTGCCTAAGTGCAGGACCTTACATTTCTCTCTGTTGAACTGCATTTTGTTGACTTTGACCCAGCTCTCCAATCTGTCAAGATCCTTTTGAATGTTAATCCTGTCCTCTGGCATATTAGCAACCTCTCCCAGTTTGGTGTCATCTGCAAATTTGATCAGCATCACCTCTGCTCCTTCATCCAATACATTTCTCCCATCCTCCTCCAGCTTTCCCCCTTTGTCCACAGCCTATTTTCTTTTCCGCAAAATGAGTTCAAAGTGCAAAAGTGGCTTGCGCTCCATTAACTCAGCAGGCGAGAGGGTGGAGGGGAGGTTGCACAATCTTGCCCTTCCATGCAGACTCAGGCAAAAGCAAACTACTGCGGTCATTCCTAGCTTATGTGTTCTTCCTTACCGATAACATTTGCAAACTTGACCACATTCTGATGTTGATTGTCCAAACGTGTCCTGGTTTTCATTTGTGAAATGATGGAGGGTATGTAATTATCCATTTGCACCCCTCCAAATATATTGGCTCTCAGCTCCTGGAGGTCCTAGCCAGCTAGGTGAATGGTCAGGAACTGTGGAATTTGAAGCCCAAATCATTTGGATAGCTAAACCCACAGGGACCCTGGGACTGAGAGAAGGCTCAGCATTGGCAAGCAGGTTGTTCCTAATTTTGCCTGCTTGCAAGAGATGGGGAAATTGCTCTTTGCATCCATTATCACCGAAATATCCTTAACTACGAAGACTCTTCCATATCCAATCTGTACTTAGACGTTCTCTCCATATCTTCAGTGTAGCTTACTGAGACATGGCCTAAAAGCTGTTTTTAAATATCTGAAGGGATGTCATGTACTGGATAGAGCAAGCTTGTTTTCTTTGGCTCTAGACAGGAACCAGAGGTTTTAGGAACAAAATAAGAGACTGTACCTAAACATTAGGGAGAACTTTTGTACCGTAAGAGCTGTTCAAGAGCGGAATGGACTGCTTTAAAGCTGATGGGCTCCTATATTTTTATTTATTTTTAGATCTTTAAGCCACACGTGGATGGATATCTTTCAGGAGTGCTCTAGTTGTGTATTCCTGCTGAGCAGAGGGATGGACCCGTGTGGTCCCTTCCCGCTCTAAGATTCTGTGATTCTAAGTCTGCTTTGAATTGACTGAAGACAGGCTTTATAATTCCTTGGAAGGTATAATTTCTTGGAAGCACCTGGTATTTGTTGGTGGTCTCCCATCCCAGTACAAACCATGGCTGCCCACCCTCAGCTTCCAAAATGAGATGGAAAGGGGTGCTCTGTGTGTGTGTATGCTTTTCAAATCACCTGTCAACTTATGGTGACCCCATGAATTTCACAAAGCAGGAGAGCAGCTGGATGAATGGTGTGAGCCACTCACTCCCAGCTTCGATGAGGCTGCTGCGACACTCCTCAGATCCGAGAGATGAAGGAGGAGCTGCAACCTCCACCTCAAGGTTGGAAGCAAGAGGTTGGTGGCAAAAAGAGAGGAAGTAAGGGGTTCTGAAATGGCAGGAGGCATAGATTGACACTGAGCACTGTACTTGGATTCCTGCTGTTTCACAGATCCTCAGCCTCTTTCCAACCTCACCTCTCCTACACAACACAAGTAGCAAACAACAGAGATGCGTGGCTGTTCCAAAAAGGTACAGGCCGCTTATCTGACAGGTTAGGGACTGGAGCACTGTCAGAAAACAGAGTTGGTTGAAAAGCAGAAGCCACGTACGGTACTGTAGGGAGCATGAAGGGCTTACGGAGGCTTGCTTGGAACCAGCCAGACATGCATGCTGCTTGCAAAGTCTCTCAGCCAGCTTAGCAATTTTTGCCTTTCTTGCAATCTTTGCAAGGAGCACGTGCATGCAAAAAGTTCCAAGCGAGCCTCTGTAGACAGGAATAATTGATGAAAGAGCAGAAGCCCTATTGAATTAGTGGAAATTGTGCTCAATTTGGAAGCATCAAAGGAGCAAGTCATCAGATAACGGGGTGTCAAAAGGTATTCTGTACTATATTCCAAAATTAAAAAAAAAAAATCCCAAACACAGAACTCTTCTGGTCCCAAGCATTTCAGGTAAGGGAGGTCCAACCTGTATCTTCTAACAGATTGACCCCAACAATGATCTTGTTCCTCCGCAGGAGTGGGTAACGGGCACCGATCTGCTAATCTCCTTGGACCGGCTCAATACCTTTGGGGATGACATCTTCAAGGATCCCAAAGTGCTGCAGTCTTACTACTATGCCATCTCAGACTTCTCTGTTGGAGGCCGGTAAGACATGGAGGGGGAATGAGAAGGATCCAAAGACGAGCACTAGGGATTTATGCCTTTGGGGGAAGACTACCATAGCTGCACGTGCAAAGACTGCAACCTGAAAATCCTTTACTGAATGTCCAGTAAGATCGAAATGTTCTACAACTGGTCTGTGGGCATTGCCATTTCTAATGTCAGGTTTATGTCCATGTATCCTCTCGTGTAGAGACCATCCTGTTTGTCCAATGTAGAACATAGAGGGGCACTGAAAGAGGAAATTGCCAAGAAAAGATATACATGAGTAGTCAGTATTTGCAGATTAGTTGTAAAACCTCACTGATTTTCAGTGAGCATACTTTATCCGTGGCTAATGTAAGGTATTCCTTCTTTACATTCTTCTATTATAGCACTTTGATACCTCCCTCAACCACCATGACTGCATCCTAGAGAATTCTGGGAGTTGTAGTTTAGTGAAGCTGTCCGGGCAGAAAATTCCAAATATTGCACAAAATTGTTTATGTGCCCATGCATGTGCCATCAAGTTGGCTTATTATGACCCCATGAATTTTATAGAGTATTCTTAGGCACAGAATATCAGACATGGTTTTGCAAGTTCCTTTCTTGAAATACAGCCTCCAGCACCTGGTATTCCTTGGTGTTCCCCCATCCAAGCATGAACTAGAACTAATCCTGCTTAATTTCCAAGATCAGATAGGATCTTGTACCTTTAGGGCATTTAGGCTGGTGTACAAATGACAAATTCCGGGATTCCATAGAATGGAGTCACATCATGATTAAAATGAGATCAGACTGGAATAACTGTATAGTGTGAAAGCGACCCTGAGACTGGATCCGAACTTTCCTCTTCCGCTCATACCATTGCTAAATGGCAACTAGTTACTTTTCTCTTTTTTGCATGCTCAGCTATATGCATTCAGTTATTTTTTCCCCATCCAGTAAAAAAAAGAGAGAAAATATACTTTAAAGACCTTTTCTGGTAAAGAGGCACCCTGGAATGTTTTCATCGTGTGTTAGGACCTACAGATTAAATACACAAACAAGCTCTCGCTTCTTGGGGGAGAGATGAGGGAGTAAGGAAGCATTTCCTGCTTTTATCATCCTAAATGCTCCACTTTGCTGATTTTTGACAAAGCTTGGAGAAGTTACTGTTTTGGACTCCAGTGCCCATGCTGGCAGGAGGATTTTGGACACTGGAGTCCGAAACAGTAATTTTTCATAGCTCCGGATTTTGAGTTTCTGCTGTGGGGTAACAACACACCACACTGAATACAGTAGGGACAAAGAGTGTTCTCATAAAAATATAGTCCCCCCTCAATTATCTTTCTCTCATCTCCCAGACATCTGGAACACATTATCCTCGGAACAGACCACCCTCAAAGGCAGCAACCTCTGCAGCTGCCGAGCGCTAGGACGGCTAGGAATTGTGGTCAAGGGGAAGACCCAGAGACAGAGGAAAAGGCCCCGTAGCTTGATTTGTGCCGCAGGACACAACACTGGTGTATTATTTATTCCCTGGAGGAGAGAGATCTATTTTGTTGCTGACTATTAAGTGAGGAGATAACATAAGGTTGCCTAATGTGATGCACAGACAACTGTCCACCCACGCATTGAAAGAACATGTGACGTGGTGCTTACAGGAGATGACTGAATGGAAGGTTTGGATAATGTTGACAGTTTATAGACCAGGGGCAAGTAAATTCCAGGCATTTGTATTTTGGAAGCATGGTTCCTACAATCCTTTACGTTTTTGCTACTGGCTGGGGCTGATGGGGGTTGCTGTAAGCACACACATTTAGAGAGACAGTTGTTGCAGACAGCTTCATTGTTTTTAAATCAGTTTTAAAAGCTCAGCAGTGGACACAGTAAGGTATGCTCGGATAATCTAGCTCAGGGTTTGGCAGCTTCGGAAGATCTTTAAAGGCTAGTTTTCTGTGGGGTCACAGCTCCAAGTACGTGTGAGAGACAGTATCTAGCAGTGATTTGAGGGGTCTGACCAAATCTGTTAATCTAATCTGTTAAAGTCATTTTGAATTCTGATCCTGTCCTCTAACACCCCAGAGAACAGGCTCAGAATCCAAAAGGACCTTAACAGATTAGAGAGCTGGGCCAAAACTAACAAAATGGATTTCTACATGGAAAAGTGTAAAGTACTACACCTGGGCAGAAAAAACAAAATGCACAGATGTAAGATGGGTGACACTTGGCTTGACCACAGTACATGTGAAAAAAATTTAGGATTCTTAGTCAACTACAAGCTGAACATGAGTCAGCAGTGTGATGCAGCAACTAAAAAGCCCAATGCAATTCTGGGCTGCATCAATAGGAGTATGGTGTCTAGGTGAAGGGAACTGATAGTACTACTCTATTCTGCCTTGGTCAGGCCCCACCTGGAATAATCCTGTGTCCAGTTCTGGGCTCCACAGTTCAGGAAGGATATAGACAAGCTGGAACGTGTCCAGAGGACGGTGAACAAAATGGTACAAGGCCTGGAAACCATGAAGCCCTTGAGGAGCAGCTTAGGGAGCTGGGTATGTTTAGCCTGGAGAAGAGAAGGTGGAGAGGTGATACGATGGTCATGTTTGCACGTTCGAATTCTCTCCCAGGTGTAAGTGCAATGGCCACGCAAGCGAATGCATCCCAAACGAAGAGGACCAGCTGGTTTGCCTTTGCCAGCACAACACCACAGGGGTGGACTGCCAGGCATGCCGGCCATTTTACCAGGACCACCCATGGGCACGAGCAACCACTGAGTCTGCCAACGAGTGTCTCCGTAAGTCACGTATTACCCCAGGGAGCAGTCCTGGTCGGTGCCAGCTAGCACTGCGACCGCTTTGGGCTATGGAGTGCATCTGTACGAAGGCTGGGAGGGAGGAGGATTGTCCCGAATTCTGGAGCCTGGCGGTGGCTTGCCTGAGTAACGTCAGTGAACCAGATCTTTTCTTGCCTATAGCCATAGGCCACTGCAAATGTGCAAGGTAAAGTACAGTACAGTACATTTGACGTGGGCAAATGTATAACCTATTATGTTACATGATATAGGCCATTTCCGCACTGGACTGTTATAGCACTTTTATTCTACTTTCATCATCCTCCCGAAACTGCAAACCCCAGGATTCCGTAGAATGTTGCAAGCGCAATAATAGCGCTATAGGAGTCCAGTGCGGAATGGGTCTTAGTATAAATACTGATATATACTGTGTACAAAATTTAAGAACAAACAAAATCATAGAAACCTAGAGCTGGAAGAGACTCCAGGGACCCTCCAGTCCAGCCCCATTGTGCAGGAATATACAGTCAAAGCTCTCTCGACAGATAGCCATCCAACCTCTTTTTTAAAAAAATCCAGAAAAGGAGACTCCACCATATTCCTAGGCAGCAGCCTCTTCACCTGTCAAATTGCTCTTGCCGTCCTAATGTTTAGGTGAAATCTGTTCTTCTGTGCTTAATTTGTGTTTTCCTACACGGCAGGGGGTTGGATAAGATGACCCTTGTGGTTTCTTCCAGCCCTATGATTCTATAATCAAAACCATAAATGATAAGAAACCACAGATAAACCATTAATAATAGGAACACTTCTCCAGTTAAGTGTATTCATCCATCATGGAATATGCTGAATTCTAAAGCCTCCATTGCTTTCTGCTGTATGGCCGTCTCCAGATCTTGAAACCATAATGAACTGCGCTGTAGTCCTACTGAAGCTCATCTTATGAATTGTTGCCATATCTGCTTATTGTATATGCTTTAAGAAAAACAAGGAGGGATTGGCTCATCTTGTCCCTGGTCTTAATGCTTTTCACCCAAGCGTGCAACTGCAGTGGCAGGTCAGAGGAGTGCTTTTACGACCGGGAGCTGTACCGTCGCACGGGGCACGGAGGTCACTGCCAGAACTGCAGGGACAACACGGACGGACCGCACTGTGAGCGTTGCCGACAAAACTTCTACCGCTGGGATGCCCAGGTGGCATGCCAGCCCTGCAACTGTCACCAAGCAGGTAGGCGGATGCTGGAAGCTGTGTCAGGAAGGGCAAAGGGCCAGCCAACGGGGAGCTTCCACAGCTAGCTTCATGTGGAATTATGAGGGGGGGAATTATATTCCCTTAAATATACAATAATATATGTGGATTTATGCTCTGGCATTCTCCTGGCCGATTAAAGCAACTGCTGAAATGGCCTCGGCTGGAATGTGTCCTTCCATCTTACCAATATCCTTCTTGAACTGCATCCAAAAAATGGAAACAGTTCTTGGAGAGATTGGACCAAAGCGGAACAGATTCCTCCCATTCCTTTCACCATCTTTTTGCTGCCGTTGATTTGGAACGGCTTTGAAGCAGATCTTGGGCCAGTTCATGAAGGAATGAATTCTACAGATCTCAGTCAATAGTCCTCAAAAGAAGTCTCTTCCTTCACGAATATAAAAATGGAGTAGAACTTTCCACATCTGGATAGTGTTTGAAAACTATGTCCCTGAGAAAGGAGATCCTCCCACTCCAGGGAGCCTTTCACCCTATACAGTTTGTACATCTTTAACTGCCATGGCTGTGCCCTCTGGAACCCTGAGGTTCATAGTTTTGTGATGTTCTGAAACTCTCCGACAAAGAATACTAAATATCCCTCCTTTATCTGCAAATCCCAGCATCCCATAGGATGTCGTCATGGCCATCAAAGTGGAATCATAGTTGTATAATTGTGCAGAATGAAAGGAACCCCCCTCCAAAAAAAAGCATCACTGTAATGTACAAATTCTTTGTTTGCAATTTGCAGTGCACATTGACTAACCCAGTCTTCCCCAACTGGGCAACCCATCTGTGTTGGACTATAGCTCCCATAATCCGCCAGGCAGCATAGCTCCTGGCTGGCAAAACACAGAGTGCAGAAGATTAATGCTCCTCTAAATGTTTGGTCACCACACTTCTTACTGCTATCCCTTCTTTTTTCAACCAGGTTCCTTGAATCCCCAGTGTGACAATTCAGGGGCTTGTGAGTGCAAAGCCACAGTGACAGGGTGGAAGTGTGAACGTTGCCGAGATGGATTCCACTCCCTGAGTGAAGGTGGATGCAGGTAAGAAAGAGAGAGGAAAAACCATGTCTGGACCATAGCCTATATTTTCTAGTGTTTAAAGAGTATTGAACCGGGACGTGAGAAGATCCATGCTGAAGGCCCCACTCAACTCAACCATGTGCAGAAAATGCTGTTTCTTGTGCTAAATAAGTGAATAAATTACTGCTTTCTGTGCAAAACAGCCATGTGTGAATTTTGTGCAGAAAAAATCTTGCATTGTGAATAGACTTTGAAAACTTTGAAGACTTTCTTGCAGCAGGAAGAGAACCACTTGTCTTACTTCTTGCTTCCTCTGAGAAGAAACTTTGTGAATAATGACATCCTGACAAAAGCGGCTTCCCTTGTGCTGGTTTTGCTGGCTGGCCGGTCTAATCTTGGTTTCTTCCAACACCTCACAGACAGCTTGTTTGCTTTGGCTCCTCTTTCGCAGACCCTGCGACTGCGATCCAGCCGGCACCGTGGGAACGTGTGACCCCAATACAGGTCGCTGCCCTTGCAAGGAGAGGGTGGAGGGTTACCTGTGCAACAGGTGAGTGAAATGTCTGCTAAGCCCATATCCGTGCCTTCTTCCCTCCCGTGGAGCCTTATCACACCACAGTGTTACAGCACTATTATTCCACTTTAACTGCCATAGCAACATCCTATGGAATCCCAGGATTTGCAGTTTAGGGAGGGATATTAGGAATTCTCAGCCACAGAGGGCCTTGCTAAACTACAAATCCCAGAATTCCACAGGATCTTGTCATGGAATATGGCACTCTAAAAATGTAGTGTAATAAGGCTCTTGTTCCCTCCCCGGTTCAGATGTACTCTGCAAGCTCCTTGGGGCAGATCTCTTTCTTCCCTGCACTGTTACATTACTGGTGTTTACCATAAGAACATTACAGTGTCTTAACTTAGTATTACCTAAATCTTTTTTAAAATCATGACAAAACCAAGAACTTATATTAAGGCACTGTTCCTGAACAGAAGCGAGAACTTTTCACATAGCTAGCTCAGACATAGAACGATTTTTGGGGAGAGAGGGAGATGGAAAAAGAAGGGGGACTCATTAAAATGAAGGCTTCAGCTGACCTGTTGGATTATCAGAATAAGGGGTAGCATCATTCCAGAGTACGGACTATCCTCCTTACTTAGGAGTTTTTAAAATGGGGTGGGGGAAGGAAGTTGGCTTTCTCCATTGGGCAGCATAGCCATAAATGTAGGATGATGGGTGTTTCCATCCAAAAACATCTAAAAGGCCATAAATTGCCCTCTCCTGTTTTGAAAAGGGATTGGATTAATGCTGCAGCAGTTCCTTCAAACTCAGTTTTCTAATTCATGAGGTGACTATGGAGACGGAAAAGTTGAGACTATTTTGGTTATAAAATAAATGGCCCAACCTAGACTTCAGCTGAGCTTCTCTCTGACACCACTGTACAATTTGCAGAATCTACATTTTCTGACAGCCGCTGTCTCTGTTTGGACAATACTTGTGTCAAGGGTGCACTTTTCGGTGGCCTCTCGCTGGACCTTTATTTGGTGCCCTGGAAGCCTCTAAGGCTGTGGTTCTCAACCTGTGGGTCCCCAGATGTTCATGGACTTCAGCTCCCAGAAGCCCCAGCCACTATGGTCAATGCTCAGGGCTTCTGGGAGCTGAAGTCCACAAACATCTGGGGACCCACAGGTTGAGAACCACTGCTCTAAGGAGCCCTTTCACTAAAGATCCCAGTCTGAGCATCATTTGGAAGCTTTTTAAAATCTACTTGCTGTACAGGCTGAAGGTTAAAGCCAACAAGAACGACTCTAGCATTGTTGATACCCTTTCTAAGCTTACAGGGTGGTGTGAATTATACACAGCAGAAGAAAGAGAATCTTTCTTGATTTTAAATTCTAAAAATGGTCTCTTCTGTGAGGGCTGGTATAGTATAGTATTTTGAGTGCTGGACTACGACTCTCGGATAGTGGAGTTCAAATCCCTGCTTGGGAATAGAAACCCACTGGGTGAGTTTGAGCAAGTTACACTCTCAGCGTCTGACAAAGGCAATGCAAACTCCCTCTAGACAAATCTGGCAAAGAAGCCTTGCCATGAGAGGCTGATAGAATCATAGAGCTGGGAGAGACCACAACGGACACTGAGTCCATTTCCGCACAAGTCTGTTATAGCGCGATGATTCCACTTTCAACCTCCTATGGAATCCTGGGGTTTGCAGTTTCTGGCCCCTCCCGAAACTGCAAACCCCAGGATTCCATAGGAGGTTGAAAGTGGAATCATCGTGCTATAACAGACTCGTGCAGAAATGGCCCGAGTCCAACCCCATTCTGCCATGTAGGAACACACACTCAAAGCACCTCCAGCAAATGGCCATCCAGCCTCTGTTTAAAAGCCTACACAGAAGGAGACTCCACCAGACTCCCAGACAGCATCATATTCCACTGTCAAACTGTTATTACCTTCAGGACGTTCTTCCTTATGTTTAGGTAGAATCCCTTTTCCTGTAAAGTCGAAGGCTTTCACAGCTGGAATCCATAGGTTGTTGTGGGTCTTCCGGGCTTTGAGGCCGTGTTCTATTGGTATTTTCTCCTGACACTTTGCCTGCATCTGTGGCTGGCATCTTCAGAGGATCTGAAGAGGATCTTTTCCTGTAGTTTGAAGCCATTGCTCCGTGTCCTAGTCTCTGGAGCAGCAGAAAACAAGCTTGCTCCATCCTCAACATGACATCCCTTCAGATATTTAGATATGGCTATCATATTACCTCATAACCTTCATTTCATCAGGTTAAACATATCTAACTCCCTCCCTTTATGGTCACTCTAATTTGGAAATGAGCTGAAGGCACACAACAACAATGAGGTTTCCTGATCCGTTCTTTGTCATCCAGGTGCCAACCAGGGAGCTTCGACCTACAACTCCACAACCCAGTTGGTTGCACCAGTTGCTTCTGCTACGGCCATTCAACGGCATGCACGGGAGCCCCAGGATATGAAGTCCACGATATCATCTCCCATTTTGATAAAGGTAGCTGGCAAAGGTTTCCACTCTTACCTTTATAATACCACATAACCTCCATTTTTATACCACTTTAAGAGTCACAGTTCTCTGCCCAAGCCACTCCACACACCACTGCTTTTAAAATCTCCCCCTGACTGTGTCCCATTGACTATGCTGATATTCTCATTCAACCAGGGCTTTATAATATGCATGTGGTTTTGCTGGGTGCAGAGTTTTTTAAAAAAAAATACATAGAGATGGGACTAAACAGTCTGCACTGATTAAAATCTACACTGACTCCGTTTGGAATGTGAATGTGAATTGCCACATTAATTTTAATGGCTTCCCTGGGTTTGTATTGGAGCTGGCCTTTACACTGTGAAATTGCTTAGCGTGTGGAATCCAGATGGTTTCTGCTTGGCCACCGAAGGGCAACGTTTTGGAGAGCTTGGATGAAGGTATTTTAGGGGGGGAAGAGAGAGAAAGCTCCTGTTCCACTTATGACATGTGATTAAATGTTCCGTTTTATCGACTTCTCATGATGTAAGAGGATTTGGGAGCTGGCTTGTATTGGGTTGGAGGATTTCTGGGGTAGGACCAAGGGGTAGTAGAGAGGGGAGAGATGGGCCGCCCTAGGACATTTATAATTTTCCAACAATGTCATCTGCTGAAACACCGAGACCAGTGGCAAGTCGATGGAGAGGGAACACAGCTTTCACATTCTACCCTCCACCGTGGCCATTTCCACACTAGCTTGTTATAGCGCGATGATTCCACTTTCAACATCCTCTGGAATCCTGGGGTTTGCAGTTCCGGGAGGGGCCAGCTGGCCCCTCCCGAACTTGCAAACCCCAGGATTCCAGAGGATGTTGAAAGTGGAATCATCGCGCTATAACAGGCTAGTGCAGAAGTGTGATGTCTCAGTGTGTCAGGGACAATCCTGATTAATCTTCTGCCATTCCATCTTTTTGGCTGCTTTTGGAATGCCCCCCTTCATCTCCATTTGAATCAGGCAAGCTTCCTTTGTTTGTTTGTTTGTTTGTTTTTATGCACTCTTTGTGTCTCTTTGGCCGGACCAGGACCTGATGGCTGGAGAGCCGAAACACCAGATGGAAAAGAGGTTCTCCTGCACTGGACCAGAGGGGAGGTCTCCCTGGAGCAAGTTGAACGAGGGTTCCCTGCTTTTTCAGCTCCAGGTATGACTTACAGGTGGAGAGACTCCATCAAGAGTTTGCACGGACCCAAATCATCAGTTTGCATGGGCCCTTTCCGCACGAGGCTGGTGAATCGATTCGTGCCGTTTCTTACTGGATTTTCTGGGCTCGAAACATGGCAGACTTTCCCTCATTTCCTTCCGCACAGCTACTGCGTATGTTCCATTCCGATTCGGAGGAGTGCGAGTTCATGGATCCACCGGCCTCCGCCGTGGCCACTCCCGCTACTCCCCTCACCCCGCCCCATCGGCTGTGATTGGCCCTTTTCCAATTTTTTTTTTTTTTGCATGGTTTAGTACGTCATTGCGCACGTGCGTAAGTCCGTACTACCCCCTGGCCCCTCCCATGAGTCCTCCCCGACCACCAATTCGCATTGGCGCGAATGTACGTATCTGCACCACTGTGAAAGTACGAATCGGATCGATCTGGAAATTGGAAAACCGATTTCATCCGGTTTTCAAATAGCGTGCTTTACCACCACATAGGGACGCATTTAGTCGGAATTAAGTGCGGAACGAAGGTAAATAAACCGAACCTAGTCCGCTCCAATGTGCAGAAGACCTTCGGGGCAAGACGCATTGGCCCGCCTTAATAACCGCGTGCAGAAAGGGCTGTGATCCGAGCAGACCAGCTGATGGTCTTGGAAGTCCCTAACTGAGAGAACTGTCATTAGATTGAAGCAGCTAGCTCAGACATGAGATTTAGAACAATTGTTGGGTAGAGAGGGACACGGGGAAGGAAAGAATTGAACGTGAGAGGAAGAAAAACTGCCAGGCTCATTCATCTCTATCCAGTAGGGATGCTTTATAAGCAGAGTGGAGACTGGAATCCATTTCTTTGCAGTCCAAACCACTAACCACTGCTCCCGACTGCCTCACCCATTATTTCCTCATGAAATGTGTGAAGCGGCTTTCTGGTCTAAATCCAATTTCCTCTTCCAACCACAGAAAGGCACAATGAATTAGTGGGATCTGTGTAACTCTTGACTTAAATATTAACCAATTCATTTAATACAGGGGTGGGGAAAATACAGCTCTGTCGTGTGACTTGGGGACATTTTTTTTTTTGCTTGAAAAAACACACGGAAGGCCTCTGAACATATGAAAACATGCAAAAATACTCCCACTTCATCCTCACAAGAAACGTGGAGCCTTGTGCTACTTCTAAATGCTTCTGTTTTCCTCTGCAATCCATCTCAAAATGGTGACAGGATGCATCGCTTCCTGTCACTCATTTTGAGACCGACTGCATCGCTTCCTGTCTCCAATTTGAGACGGACTGCAGGGGAAAACAGAGGCATTTAGACTTGCTGCAGGGATGGCCCATAGGAGGGTCTGGGGGGGCAAATAGGCCCCTTTTCTCCACACAGTTGGCCACCCTTGATTTAATACAAGGATGGGGGAAATACAGCTCTGTAGTGTGACTTGGGGACATTTTTTTGCTTGAAAAGGCACACAGAAGGCTCCTGAACATATGAAAACATGCAAAACGCTCCCAGCCTCATCCCCACAAGAAACCTGATGTAATAGTTGAAGACAGAAGAATAGGACAGAAGTCTGAGTGAATCTCTGCTGCTCATAGGAATTGTCCTGCCAAACCCCTCAGCCTCACATTGGCATTGCCTTCTCATTTTTTTCCCCACCTCTTAGAAAAATTCCTTGGCGACCAGCGCCTCAGCTACGGCCAGCTGCTGTCTCTGTCCTTTTGTCTTGAGGATGGCACGACAGAGGCCCCTCCGTTCTCCCTCCGGCTGATTTTGGAAGGGGATGGCATCTCAGCGTCTGCAAGCCGCACGACGGCAGAAGGCAGCCGGAACGGCACACGTTGCCAAGAGCACGCACTGGCGTTCAGGTGATTGGCCTTCCTTTCTGCTCAGTCTTGTTTTGTGACGAGAAAATGCCAAGGCAATTCTAGGCTGCATCAATAGGAAGTAATAGTACCACTTCGTTCTGCTTTGGTTGGACCTCATCTGGAATGCTGTGGCCCATTTTGGGCACCACAATTCAAGGAGGATATGGATGAGGGTGACCAAAATGGTAGGAGGCTTGGAGACCATGAACCCCTCTGCGGAGTGGCTTCGGGAGCTCCAGGGCATGTTTAGCCTGGAGGAGAGAAAGTTAAGAGGGGACATGAGAGCCATGTTTAAATATTTGAAGGGATGTCATATGGAGGATGGAGCAAGCCTGTTTTCTGCTGCTCCAGAGACTAGGACATGGAGCAATGGCTTCCAACATCAGGAAAAGAGATTCCACCTAAACATTAAGAAGAACATCCTGAAGCTAAGAGCAGTTCGACAGTTAGAATACGCTGCTGCCTGGGAGTGTGGTGGCTTCTCCTTCTTTGGAGGTTTTTAAGGAGAGGCTGGGTGGCCATCTGTTGGGAGTGCTTTGATTGTGTGTTCCTTCCTGGCAAGAGATTGGACTTGGTGGCCCTTTTGGTCTTTTCCAACTTTGTGATTCTATGACCAGGGATGGGGCTGAAACTTGAGGAGAGGCCCTAAGGGGGCTATGGCCAAAAACAGTTGAGAATGTCTGCCGTTAAGGCACAAAATCCTGTCTGATCTTGGAAACTAAGGATGATCGGGCCTGGTTAGGACTTGGATGGGAGACCACCAATATATACCAGGTGCTGCAGGCTATGTCTCAGAGGACGGAGCTGGCAAAACCACCTCTGAGGATTCCTTGCCTGAGAAATCCTACGAAACGCATGGGGTTGCCATAAGGAGGCTCGAAAGCATGCGCATGTAGATAAGCCTCTGTTAATTAGGTGTAATTGGTCCCAGTTCTGGATTGCTCTCTTACAGGCTCCACGAGGCAGAGGAAGACATGCAGGCGGCCCTGTCCACTTCCCAGTTCCAGCGCCTGCTCTCCAATCTGACAGCACTTCGGATCCAGACTGAAGGCAGCCGTGGGCCGTGTAAGTCCTCAGAGGAGCTGGAGAGGAAATTTGGCTCCTGCTGTCCTTGCCTGTTGGGCAGAAGAACGTGTTCTCCGTTTCTCCCGAGCGTGGGACTGGAGCCAAGCGGTGGAAGTTTCAGGAGAGGAGGCTGGGGCTTACAAATAAGGAGGAAATTCCTCACTTTCCACGGCGTTGGTACAAAGCAGAGGAACACTTTATCTTGGGAGGTCATGAGTGCTCCTTCCTGGGAGTTTGAGGCTGGGTTTGGATGGTTATCCGTCAGCCGTGCTGTTGCTGCAAAGCAAAGCAAGTAGTTATAAGCGAAGAATTCTTGCAAAAAGATTTTTTTGCATTTTAAAATTTTTTTGCATTGCTGCAAAGCAAAGCAAGTAGTTATGAGGGAAGAATTCTTGCAAAAAAAGTTTTTTGCACTTTTTAAAAGTTGAGTAAAAAAACCAACATAATCCAAACATACAAAACAACAAAAAAAACATCCATACAAACAGTAGCAGACATCATGATCGACACATATCTAAAACAAATACTAACAAAACATAACCGAATGTATCTAAAACACTTAACAAAACGTAACTAAAATTGGTTCCTGCCCTTATTCCAAACAGTTCATGTTATTTAAACATTTCAAAATTTCTCATTCTTCATGGCAGAATATGTACTGGCACAACGAGACATGCCCCTGAATAAAGGTTCAACTGATGTCTGATTCTCCCATTTTTCCTTGCAAAAAAAATCTTGGCATAAAAAGGAGGTTGCACAAAAATCTCCTCCCACCCCAAATTTTGTACCAAAAATGCTGAGATTCTGCATTGCACAAATACCCCACTGCTGCTGTCTGTCGCCTGATAGGCAGGACGGAGAGAATCTACTGCCGCACCTTTTCTTTTTTTTCCTTTTTTTCTTCTTTTAATTTTAAACATAAACACAAAAACACCAACACCAACCAAAACAATATGTCCAAAAAGAAAGAAAAAACATTACCATAGCATTAATCACAAATATATACATACACAATGCAATGCAATACAATCCAAATAAATCACAAATAAATACAAATCAAAACATATTTAAGCTAAACTAACAAAACTTAACTAAACAGAAGGGAAAAAACTACAACTAATTAAAAATGATTCCTGCCCTTGTCGCAAACAGCTCCTACGATATAAGTATACTTAATTTGAAGTCACTATTTGCTATTATTATTAAATTTGTTGCTTGTTGTAGTTCTACTCATTATATTTCAAAACTTTTATCCAATATCTAAAATTTAAAAATTTTAAATTCTACATTTCTGAAATTTCTATTTCACACTATAAACAATACGAATTAGTTAATTCTATAGGGCGTTCATTAATTCTTAAGAAATCTATAAAAGCTATTAAACGAGTCAGACCTATATTAAAATAGCAACAACCGACAGTCGTATTCTGCCGTATCAATTTTTCTTAAGCATCCCTGGTTTGAACGAATTGCAACTGCTCTTCCTCTCATTTCCCCTCCTTTCTTCCAGGCCAGATTTCCCTGACGGAGGTCCGACTCGCTTCGGCTCGGCCAGGCCTCTCCCAGCCGGCCTCGTGGGTGGAAGAATGCATATGCCCCCAAGGCTATATGGGCCAATTCTGCGAGTCTTGTGCTCCGGGCTTCAGGCGGGAAGTACCCTTTGGCGGCCCCTTCACCAGCTGCGTCCCCTGCTCCTGCAATCAACACGGCACCTGTGACCCCGACTCAGGTGAGTGTGCTTCTCGCTCTCTCTCACATATCCGCATTGCACTGTTATAGTGCTATTATTCACAGAATAATAGAGTTGGAAGAGACCCCAGGGGCCATCCAGTCCAACCCCCTTCAGCCATGCAGGAACACACAACAAAGCATTCCCAACAAATGGCCATCCAACCTCTGCTTAAAAACCTCCAAAGAAGAAAGAGACTCCACCACACTCCATGGAGGCAGCAGCATCTTCCACTGCTGGACAGCCCTGACCATCGGGAAGTTCTTCCTGAGGTTCAGGTGGAATCTCCTTTCCTGTCGCTTGAATCCATTGCTCCTTGTCCTAGTCTCTGGAGCAGCAGAAAACAAGCTTGCTCCATCTTCAACATGACATCCCTTCAAGTACTTAAACACAGCTATCATGTCCCCTCTCCACCTTCTCTTCTGCAGATTATCCTATGGAATCCTGGACTTTGCAGTTCGGGGAGGGGCATTTAGAAGTCTGAGTCAGGGAGCTCTTTGGCTTCAGGAAACTGCAAACCCCAGAATTCCACAGGAGGTTGAAAATAGAATAATAGCACTATAACAGCATATGCCATTTCTGCACTAGACTGTTATAGTGCTGTGATTCCACTTGCAACATCCTCTGGAATCCTGGTGTTTGCAGTTTCGGGAGGGGCCGGCCGGCCCCTCCCGAAACTGCAAATGCCAGGATTCCAGAGGATGTTGCAAGTGGAATCACAGCGCTATAACAGTCTAGTACGAAAATGCAGATAGTGTGGAAAGGCCCTCTGTCTCTTTCTCACACGCTCACTCCGTTGTCTGAGTCAAAACTACATGTGCGTGTCTTCCAACTATGCCAATTCAGCCTTAATTAATCCTATACCATCTCACTTTTCCTGCAGCTTTTAAAGCGTCCCAGTTTCTCTCTCCTCCTCCCTCGTTCCTCCTTCCACCTTCGCTTTCTTCAGTTGCATCAAACTAGAGTTCAAAGTGCGAAAGTAGTTTGCACTCAATTAACTCTGCAAGCGAGGAGGAGCGGAGGGGGCAAAAGCTTGCCCTTCCCAGTCAGCTCAGGCAAAAGCAAACTGCCGTAACCTCTCCTAGCTTGGGTGCTCTTCCACATTAATCCTTTTTGCCATCTTGGCCACATTCTAATGTGACTTGGCCGCATGTGTCAGGGTTTTAATTTGTGAAATGCTGCCAGGAATGCATGTGAGAGAGAGCCAGTGCGGTGTAATGGTTTGAGCATTGCCGTTCAATTCTCCGCTTGGCCATGGAAACCCACTGGGTAGTTTTGGGTGCGTCTCATACACACACACACACACACAGAGCTCTAAGAAAACCCTGTGATAGTGTTGTGGCCAGGAAAGAGATGAAGACCAGGTTTCCAGGGAAAAATCAAAAAGCCTTTATTGTTTAACAATTACGTGCGCAAGGACAACAGTTATCCCAGAACTGTCGTGTCAATTAATTGAGGTAGCATCACTATATACCTTTTGCCTTCTATGTCAGCAATCAATCATTTATTTAGCCCGCCCATCACTGGAGAAAAAGATCTTTAGTTAACTTTTCCATTACATCATTGACTGGCACAGAGGAGAACAAAGAGTTAGTTAGAAAATGATACAAAATGATGCATGTAGCCAAAATGAGGGAGTATGCTTAACTCCCATTTAGTTCCCAGACCTTTGAGTGTTGCAAGGCCGTTCCTAAAATTTGAGATAAGACAAAGACATCTGCAATTTACTCAGAGGCACAATTCAATTCGCTTATTTTTCCTATTCAAGTGGCATTGGATTTAACCCCTTCAATAGGTTTGTCTTCTACAACAAGGATATTCAAGATCTCCTCCAGCTCTGTACCTCTTGATTCTGAAGATTTCACTACATAAACTTCCATACTATTTTTGGGGGGTGTAGTGAGTTGGTCTCCTACCATTAGGCAGATGGATTTTAGAGGACTTGTTAGCATTGTGGCCAAACATAAACAGCTGTCCAGTTATACTGGCTTGAATGAATACCTTTGTGGGATACTTTTCCCATTAACTTTGCAGGGAAAAGTCAGCTAGGGACTCAGAAGTGAATTTTTCTCTGTTGCTTCTAAAATTCTCATAACTAATGTGAGGTAGGGGGGTGGTCCCACTTGGTTTTTTATATATATATTTTTAATTTATTTATAAAATAAATATATTTTATATTTTATTTTATGTATTTTATTTTTGATATTTTATTTATTTTATCTGTACTATATAACTCTCGGAAACTCACATCCCATGGGCTTTGCCTTGTGGGGGGAACATCCCTGCCCAAGGACTCCCCATATATCCAGCAATGGGAAAATTGGTTACCAACCAGGGATAGTCTGGGCTGAATTCATGGATGAGGGAGCCTGATTTTGGTGTGAGAGGATGCTGGACTCCATCAGTGAAAGGGACGGGATGCTCTTCTCTGTTGGGTACCGTCCGATGCATCAATTTACCACCAACAAAGTTCCGCTACAGCAACTCTGGGGCAGCGAGAGAACTCTTGGGGAGGCCTGGAAATACCCCCAGTTCCAGGTTAAGGGCTTGAGAGTGAAATTTCATTTTGGTGCCTCCTTGAAAACACAGAGGATCCCATTCTGACTCACTCCCCTGCTAGAACATCTGGGTTGTTTGCTGTGGAACAGCTGAGAGGGTGAAAGAACATTTTCTTTCTTTTTTAAGAAATGTTTTAAAGCTTTCTTTTCCTTCGCCAAATGAAAATGGCACAGTGTTTCATTACCCTCCTCTCCTCCACCCCAGCACTCTATTTTTGTTCATGGAATCGCACTCTGTCTGCTCTCCTTTTCTGGTTTCACATCAGCCCAAAACATCTTTCCGAGGCTTTGATCTTCCTGCTCTCATGTCCTCCACGGAGCGCCAGGCCCCACCAGACTTCCTTGCCCTTTGTTATTCCTTCTCCCCCCCACCCCATTTCCTACTTACATCCCAACCTTTCTGGTCTTTCCCGTTGAACCTTTGGCCATTTCTGCATTAGATTGTTATGGCGCTATGAGTCCACTTTCTACATCCTGTGGAATCCTGGGGTTTGCAGTTTAGGGAGGGGCCTTTGAGGATGGTCTTCAAGGCACCTCCCTAAACTGCAAACCCCAGGATTCCACAGGAGGTTGAAAGTGGAATAATAGCGCTATAACAGTATAGTGCGGAAATGGCCTTCCTTTCCCCATCTTCTCCCACTCATGGGGCAACCTGGCCTCCCTACAACAGAACCCTTGTTCCAGTCTGGAGTGTAACTACAGGAGGCCAAAATGAGAATTCTGCCACCACCACCCAAAAACTTCCTCCTTCAGTTTCCAAAATTTCTACCATGGCACAGAAAGAGACACTGAAAATTATTCATGCTTGGAACTCCATCTATTTGCCATGTTCACATTCTCTGGATTGCTTTGCCTGCCCCTTTTCTCTGGATGCCTAAACTGTATTTCTAAGTGCTCAACAGAAGTTTCAAATTTCTGCCATGCTAGAAATCTGGGTGTGCAAGGAAAATTTCATAGGGGGGCAAAGTCTTATTTTAGGAGAGGGCAGTGCCCTCCGTCTTCCCCTTCCCCACTGCCGCACCCCTGCTTCCAGGGTTTATTAAAATTACAACTCACAGGGTTGCAGTTAATAGGACTGTAGTTCTGAAAATAGAATTATAGAATCAAAGAGCTGGCAGAGACCCCAGGGGCCATCCAGTCCAACCCCCTTCCGCCATGCAGGAACAAACACTCAAAGCACCCCCAGCAAATGGCCATCCAGCCTCTGCTTAAAAACCTCCAGAGAAGGAGGAGACTCCACCACACTCCAAGGCAGAAAGTACAAAGGCAGGGTTACAGATGAACATTACGAAAACAAAAATAATGATCACAGATGATTTACATAAATCTAAAGTAGACAACAAAGACCTTGAAATAGTTCAAGATTTTCCATAGTTTGGCTCAGTCATTAACCAGAACGGAAACGGCAGTCAAGAAATCAGAAGAAGGCTGGGAATTGGAAGGGCAGCTGTGAAGGAACGAGACCAGATGCTCCTCAAGTGTAGAGAGACATCACTGAATAACACAATCCGGATTGTCCATGCCATATTTCCAATTTCTGTGTGTGGTTATGAAAGCTGGACAGTGAAGAAAGCTGTCAAGGAAGAGAATTAAATTTCCTCTAATGCTGGAGGAGAGTTCTGTGGATACCGTGATCTGCTAAAAAAGACAAATGAGTTTAGAGCAAATCAAGCCTGATTTCTCTCTAGAAGCCAAGATGGCTAAACTGAGGCTGTTGTACTTTGGCGACATCATGAGAAGACCTGACTCCCTAGAAAAGACAAAAATGCTTGGGAAGGTGGAAGGCAGGAAGAAAAGAGGAAGACAGCATTGCAGATGGATCGACTTGTTCCGTTAAGCCGTGGCTGCCCTGAATCTGCAAAACCTGAGCAGGGCTGTCGATGATAACGTGACCTGCAGATCTCTCATCCGTAGGGTCACCATAAGAAGTCAGTTTGATGGTACTTAACAAGAACAAAGGCAGACCTATTGCAGGGTTTTCTTGGCAAGAATTATTGCCTTCCTCTGAGACCACTGAAAAAGTGTGCCTTGCCCATGGTCTCCTGGTGGGTTTCCATGGCTGAATGAAGATTTAGACCCTGGTCCGGCACTTGAAACTGTTGCACTGTGCTGCCTGTCTGGAGACAATTGATTCCTCATGGACCTCTCCTCTCCAGTTTTGATTCTTCCAAAGCAGTCTGAATGGTTGTGGAGAGCTTCTGGGATGCCAAGAGCCAACTCTGCCTGTGCCAGGGTGCCTGTTTGGGCTGGCCCGGTCCTGATGCCCTGAGAAGTTCTTGGCATTGCTTGACTTGAAATGCGAGACTTCTGTAGGTTGCATGCATCAGCCCTGAAGGCTGGGTTCCCTCCCCACCCCTTTTCTCTCTAATAATTTGTACAACGTGACTCCGTTGATGCTTAACGAGAAACAGAGCAGCAGGGAAATGCTGAACTGATGTGGTTTGTGGTGGTTGAAACTGTTCGAGCCGCCTTCCTAGTCTAGCAGCAGACTTCAAATGCTCCCGTGCCTGATCACTGCAAGGGGGCTTTCGTGCAAGAGAGCCCCTTAATAGACTTTAGCCGTTTCCACACTAGCCTGTAAGAGCGCGATGATTCCACTTTCAACCTCCTCTGGAATCCTGGGGTTTGCAGTTTTCATCGCGCTCTTACCGGCTAGTGCGGGAATGGCCTTTGTTCCCATGAGCAGGGACTTGCGAAATTACTCTTTAAAAAAAATCCCAGAATTTGTGTCCAAGAATTTTCCACCCTGTGTGGCCACTGGCCATGCTGAATGGGGGTTCTGCAAGTTTCAGCCCACAAGAAGTAACTTTTTCCAGTTCTGCCCCTTAGCTGGATCTCCAGTTTACTAACCATCTGCACTGCACAGTTAAAGCAGTTTGATACCATTTTAACTATCATGGCTATATGCTATGGGATGATGGGATTTGTAGGGAAGTTGGGATCATTTCCTGCTTCCTGTTATTCGGCTGGCAAGCAAAAAATATTCTAAAAGCTTTTAGCAATTGCCTGCGGTGGGTTTTTTAATGGTGCTTTGTCTTATTGACTTGAACCTTCTTTTCTAAATAGATATTCCATATAATCCTAGAATCCTTGAGTTGGAAGAGACCCCAAGGGCCATGGAGTCCAACCTCTTTCTGCCATGCCGGAAGACACTATCAAAACGTTCCTGACAGATGGCCATCCAGCCTCTCTTTCAAAACAACCTCCAAAGAAGGAGGAGATTCCACCACGCTCTGCTGGGGCAGCAGCATATTCCATTGTTGAACCGCTCTTACTGTCAGGATGTCCTTACTAATGTTTAGACAGAATCTATTTCCTGAAATTTGAAGCCATTGCTCCATGTCCTGGTCTTTGGAGGAGCAGAAGACAAGCTTGCTCCATATGACATCCCTATGGTGGCTATCAGGCCACCTCTTAACTTTTTCTTCTCAAGGCTAAACATCCCCAGCTCCCTAATCTGCTCCTCCTACAGTTTCATGGTTTCCAGGGCTTCTACCATTTTGGTTGCCCTCCTCTGGTCACAGCTTGCCAATATCCATCTTCTCAATACATCCATTTTAATTGCACCTGCAAACCTGTAACTCCTTCGATGGCTCCTGGCTTGCCTTCTTCCTTCCTCCCCTCCCGCAGGTCTCTGCCAGTGCCAGCACCACACCGAGGGCCCTTCCTGCGAGCGCTGTGCTACAGGCTTCTTTGGGAACCCCTTCACTGGCCGCTTTGATGACTGCAAGCCTTGCCCCTGTCCCGGCCAGACCCCTTGCACAACCATCCCAGCGAGCGGGGAGGCGGTCTGCACCCACTGCCCGCCAGGGCAGAGAGGTAAGTCAAATACCCACCCTTGCAGAGTTTCAGCTGGAGATCCACTTGGCAAAACTCGCTCCCCTCTTGCTTCTTCTGGTCTGCTCCAGGGAGACTCTGTGAATTGTGTGATGATGGCTTTTTTGGGGACCCCCTGGGGAGGAACGGTCTGGCCCGCCCCTGCCAGCCCTGCGAATGCCATGGCAACGTGGACCCCAATGCCGTGGGCAACTGTGATGCCATCTCTGGCCAGTGTCTGCGATGCTTGTACAACACAACGGGGGAGCACTGTGAGAGATGCCAAGAGGGCTTCTATGGAAATCCGTTAGCTGCCGACCCCACTGCAAAGTGTGCGCGTGAGTATGGATCTCCAGTTCCTCCCAGGAGCGGCTCCGTGTCATACCCTCCGGCCCAATTAACTGGAGGTCCCAATTAATCCCCTGTCATACCATTTTTGCAGCTGGTTTTAAAATGCCCCAGTTTCTCCCTTTCCCCCTTTGTCCTCAGCTTACTTCAGTTGCTGCAAACTGAGCTCAAGGTGTAAAAGTAACTGAGATTTGGTTATGTAAAGAAGATTATTTAACTCTCGATTTAGATTAAAATTATTTAACTCTCAATTATTTAACTCTCAATAAGTATAAACAAGCATGAAAATTTTGAAGTAAAACAAATTTTAAAAGCTGCTCATGCAGTGATTGCTCTTGGATGGAAAAAGAAATCAAACTGGAATGAGTTTTATCTGTTAAAATACATAAAAGAAGCTATATTATTTGATTTCCTTGAAAGAAGGTTAAAGTATAGTGCACAATTTAAGCCATTTCCGCACTAGACTGTTCTAGCGCTATGACTGCAAACCCCAGGATTCCATAGGATGTTGAAAGTGGAATCATAGCACTATAACAGGCTAGTGCGGAAATGGCCATCGTCAAGAATCATGGAGTTGGAAAATGGTGATTGAGAACTGGAAAATGGTGATTGAGAAAGCAAAAGAAAAATCAGGGTATGAAGATGTGATAAATTTGATTAAGGTTACATCCCATGTCTCTGAAAATGCTTTTTGATATAAATGGGGTCCCTGGAAGATAGATTTTCAAGGGTCATTTAGTCCAGAGGTAAACAAGTCTCTCAGTTTTTTTCTCGCCTGCATTCAGATTGCTTTAAATCCCATGTTCTTTCCATCTGGAATGTGATGAGAACTTGCAAACGCTAGCAAGAACAAAGAGAAACATCCGCACAAACCAGATTTGAGAGGGGCAGCAATGGAGAGGAGCGTGTTGTGCTGCCAACCAGCTAGTGATTAAAGAAAGGGAGCTTTCCAGATGAAAAGAAGAAAGGCGGCAGTGCCAGTTCAGTGTGCACATGGCTGCATGGAGTCCAACTTAGATGTTTGAAGAGTCAAGCATTCAAAGGCCTCAGAATCTAGTTGGCTGAATCTCTCCATTTTGGTTTCTCCTACTTTTGAAGTCTTTTAGCCTCAGGTTTTGTTTCCATTCAGATCGTTATCAGAATTTACCATCACTGCAAACTTCTTCATTCTATGGATGGAAAGAAGTTGGAGACTTATAGTAAAGTCTGATTTAATAAAATGAATGGAAATGAACTTCCACCCATGTTTATCTCTAGCAAGAACAGAGCCTCTTACTCTGTCCCCATACTTCTGCAGTCAAACAATAAAAGCTATTTGGCAACACCTAGAAGAGTCTAAAATCTAAGTTTAAAACCAGGCATCTCAGTGCAAAATAATCTGATTTTTTTTCTTTCTTTCCTTCCTAGCCTGTAAGTGCAACCCCAGCGGTTCTGCCCATGGACCAGAATTTTGTGACCATGTTACTGGTCAATGCCCGTGTCTCCCACATGTGACCAGAAGGGATTGCACCCAGTGCCAAGAGGGCTATTTTGATCTGCAGTCAGGAAGAGGATGCAAAAGGTAATACATGCGTAAAGGCAAGAGAAAAATTTGGTGAGGAATGTAGGGTCTATGGTACAATTCTTAGTGTTCTGGATAGAGATCAACAGAGCTTTAGGACATTATTTTGGACCAAAACACCCAAAATCTTCCAGCCAGCAAGGTCAATGCATGGGGCAGCTAATTACAATAAGTTATTATTTGTAATTAATTCTTTCCCCAGTATCTAAGGGGTCAAAAATAGACTGTAGGTTGAGCATGTTTTAGAAGACATGGTCCACAAATGGTGAAAGATGTCTGTTTGTCATAGCATGAGATTTTCCTCACCTCCATATCTTGCATTTAATGTACAGCTGGCCCTCCACACTCACTAGGGTTAGGGGCCCTTGCAAAAGTGGAAAAACTCCCTTGCTCTTTCTCTCTTTTCTTCCCCCAAGTTGCCTGTGCCACCCACTGGGAGCCCAACACAACCGCTGTGACCGTCTAACCGGGCAGTGTGCCTGCCAGCCTGGTGTGGAAGGGGTGTTGTGTGACCGATGCCAGGCTGGTTTCTACAGTTTCTCCTCCCAAGGTTGCCAAGGTAAGATCCTCCGATATCTTCTTAAGTTCTCATCTTGAGGCTGAGGAATGAGAATGGACTTTTCCCCGGGGGAGAAAGGGAGTCACTGCGACACTGCTGAATGAGAGGACTTGTCCCAGGGAATGCAGAGCAGAGAGGAAGGTTTTCTCCATCTCATAATGGGCTGTGGACTTGGGACAAACCAAAGGATCTTCGTCATCTAGTGCATACTTACCTTATAGGATGGCCACCAGTTTATATATCTTTAAAATGTGGACAAGCACAGCTTGGAAAAGTTCTTTGTTTGAACTACAGCTCCTAGAATCTCCAACTCTTCTGACTTGGCAAAGCTAGTCCCAATTAAACATCTGCCTTCCCACTCTTGCAGATGCTTTTAAAATGTCCTAGTTTCTCTCCTCCTACTTTCCCCTGTTGTCCTCAGCTTACTTCAATGGATGCCAACTGAGTTCAAAGTGGAAAAAAGTAGCTTGCACTCTCTTAACTCAGCAGGACGAGAGGAGAGGATCTTGCCCTTCCCAGTAGACTCAAGGGTAGCTTCCTAGTTTGTGCATCCTTCTTCAGTCACAACTTTTGTAGCCTTGAGCTTGGCCAAACATGTCACCCTTTTTATCTGTGAAATGTTGGAGGGTATGCAGTTGGAGGGTATGCTGAATTCTGGAAGCTGCAAGTCAGAAGAAAAGCACTTCTCCAGACTTTGAGAACCAAACCAAAGATACTTCCTATTGTGCTTTTGGACTCCCTCCAAAGAGGATTGGCTGCCCATGATGTGCTCCACGTGGTAGGAAATGGGAACTCAACAGAGCATAAGCAATAGCAGTGCGAGAGGCAGGGTAACCTAGTGGGGTCTTTTTACCCAGTTTTTACGGGGTCAGGCCAAGCCAAAAACCAAACGAAGATGTCTAATAAATGATTTTATTGAATGAAAGTCTCATGCACCAACGCAGTCACTCACACACTCACTCAAGACCATTAAGAAGCAAAAGAGAGGAGACTGGGTAGGGGAAATATTGAAGGGATTGTAGCTTGGGTAATACTGCACCTTTTCCTGAAGTCTTTGGTCTCGGAAAAACAGCGAAGAAGTGGAGCTCAGCACGGAGAGGGCTGAGGAGATTACTTGACAGAAAGAGAAACGGTCTGCTGGTACGACTGAGAGCGATCCAAAGAAACTCTCAAAAACTGGGACTATTTGTAGGGGAAAAAGTACCCGGAGGGCTATCCTTTCCCAGGGAGAACAAAGGGTGTTGCAACGGAAAAGAAGCTCCACAAGGGCAACTCCGTTTGCATGATGAGATTACGAGGTGTTGCCAAAGTTTCAGGATTATCAGTTGCATTGGGTTGTGGTGTGAATTTATGTAGATGGTCCTTGCCTGATAGGATTTTATTGCTATCGGTGCTCAACTTGGGAAAAAGACGCTGATCCCCTCAAGTTGGCTCCTCAGTGGCTGAGGAACCTTTGTTTACTGTGGGTTTGCACAGCTTGAGGTCTCCTGGGGCTACGTGACTGGGGATTTTACTGGCCTGACCTGCTTCTCGATCGTTTGACCGTTGCTGCCTACGTGCCCATCCGGGTGACCTCTCAGGCACATTGAATCATATTTACTATCAAAAATTGTAGACCTCGGGACAGGGTTTACCAGTGAGGTGACAGCTCCACTCCACTAATAGCCCTGGGTCTCAACCAGCAGAACGTTCTTACCTCTTAGAAAAGAGATTCTTGCCTCCATGGAGTGTGGTGGAGTCGCCTCCTTCTTTGGAGGTTTTTAAGGAGAGGTTGGCTGGCCAGCTGTCCAAGGGAGGGCTTTGATGGGGCATTCCTGCAAGGCAGAAGGGGGCTGGGTTGGATGGCTCTTGGGGTCTCTTCCAACTCTAGGATTCTATCATTCTGTGATTCAAAAGCCCAGGGCGTATTCACCAACCCACTATGTCACCTAGCAGCCATATACACCAAAGAGTGTCGTCTCCACTTACATACATTTTTCGGGAACTGGAGATAAGTTAGAGTCACTCTGACTCCATCTGGGTAGAGGCGGGCTGTGCCTGGAATCATCACAGAAGTGCCTGGGTGGCATTCTTTGTCTTCCAGCCTGCAACTGCTCCCGGCTGGGCTCGGTCTCCCTCCAGTGCCACGAGGACGGCACTTGTGTGTGCAAGGCAGGCTTTGTGGGCCACAAGTGTGACCGGTGTGACGCAAACTACTTCTTTGACCCTGAGAGCAGCCAGTGTGAGAAATGCCCGCTCTGCTACAGTCTCGTAAAGGAAGAGGTAGGACTTCAACAGAAATGTTATGCCATGTTTAAGAGACAGACCAATTGAAAATATTTTGAAGGACTGGAGACCTTTTACGGATCTTTTGAGCAAGACAAAATCAAATGAGGCATTAATCTGTGGTTATGATCATTAGTAATTCTAGTAAGTTGAATGTAGATCTGTAATGATAGAATAACACATGCGATATTAGTCGATTTTTTCCTTTTCATTACAGTTGGTATGGAGAGGTCAGAGTTCTTTTGCATTTTAGTTAGTGCGGTAAGGGTGTGTTTAGGGGAATAGATTAGTCTTTTAGTAATGGATTTTGTCTTGTTGTTATATGCCTTCAAATCATTTCTGACTTCAGGCAACCCTAACATGAACCTATCATGGGGTTTTCTGGAGGCTGAGAGTGTGTGGCACACCCAAGGTCACCCAGTAGGTTTCCATGGCTGAGTGAGGAATCGAACTCTGGTCTGCAAAAAAAATACTATTCGTGCACTTCCTTAACATAACCAAACATGTTAATTATCAAAGCCTTTTGTTGATATATTATTCTCATTTTTCTGCCAAAAGACTATCAAAGGTTCCCAGTCTTTCAAAACTGATGCCAATGATTTTGCTTTTCAGTTTTGATAATTTGTCCGTTTCAGCCAGGTCAGTCAGTTTCAGCAGCCAGGGCTCATTCGTTCGAATTTCATTTCTGCTGCATGAGTTGAATTGTTCTCCCAGGGGAAGCTCATCTCAGTTTCTTTCCCTGCAGGCAGACAAGCTGGAAGCCACGTTGGCACAGATGGAATCCCGGCTGGAGAAACCCAACTGTGGGAGAGGAAACTATGAAGTGCTTGGAGAGGCACCGCGAGGAGACAGCCTCCACAGCCAGTATCTCCTGAAAGGTAAAGATGAACGAATAACAGGCTGTTCCTACCTCCCGCTCCACCCAGTTTGGCCAATTTGGGAAAGGGGAGCCTGGAGAGGAAGTCAGACCTCACGAGAATGTCCTCCCAGTTTCCATCATGGAGTTGGAGTGGTCCCAAGGGCCATCTGGTCCAACCCCCTGCCATGCAGAAATACACAACTAAAGCATTCCAGAGAGATGCCCATCCAACCTCTGTTTAAAAACTTCCATTTCATTGTCAAACAGCTCTTACAGCTAAGACCTTCTTCCTTATCTTTAGGCGGAATCTCTTTTCTTGAAATGGAACATGGGAGCATCCCTGGATTTGGCCTCAAGGAGGCCAGAGTTCTGCAAATGTTCCAAGTGAATGCATGAGGCTGTTGAAGAGCCCACTTTGGTTTGCCCAAAGGCAAAAAGAGATAAAGGGAGTGGAAAGAGAATAAATGGAAGCAGGTATAAGGATCTTGCAAGTCCTGGGAGGAGGGTCCTTTCCCAGTAAGAACTGGGATGAAAAGAACTGGGATATGGACAAGCTAGAACATGTCCAGAAGAGGGCAACCAAAACTATGAAAGGCCAGGAAACCATGAAACCCTGGGAGGACCAGTTTAGGGAACTAAGTATATTCAGCCTGGAGAAGAAAAGGTTAAAAGGGGACAAGATAGCTTTGTTGAAATATTTGAAAGGATGTCATATGGAGGATGGAGCAAGCCTAGTCTGCTGTTCTGGAGACTAGGACATGAAGCAGTAGCTTCAAACTTCAGGAAAAGAGATTCCATCTAAACATTAGGAAGAACTTCCTGACAGTAAGAGCGGTTTGACAATGGAATACACTGCTGCCTCCGTGGAGTGTGATGGAGTCTCCTTCTTTGGAAATTTTAAACCAGAGGCTGGATGGCCATCTGTCAAAGGGAGTGCTATGATTGTGTCTTCCTGCGTGGCAGAAGGGGGCTGGACTGGGTGGCCCTTGGGGTCTCTTCCAACTCTAGGATTCTGTAAATCCCACAATCCCCAACAATGATTAGATTCACCACCACCACCTCTAGGAACTTGGAGAAGAGGGCTTTCAGCTTCCCCTATCTTTCCTATGGAATTCATTTCAAAAGTAACCTTCCACACTCTGGGGATGGGCTTCCAAGCCCGATTCCTCTACTCCACCCCGTGATCAGTCCCAGATGGGTGGTAGAAGCTGTTCAAAGGGAGTGACTTTGTTGCTTGCAGGAGCCAAAACGGTTTTCCTAGAAGAGACCGGTGAACTGGGCGGCCTGGTTCAAGATGCACAGATCCGGTTGAGGAACATCAGTGAGATCCTCAGCTGCAGCAACCAGAGCAGCACCAAAGCCTGCGTCCTCCTCTTGGACATCCAATCAGCCCTGAAGTCGGCACATCAAGAGATCCAGCTGGCTACTGAAACCCTGTCCACCATGGTACCCGCCACCACCTTCTCTTTCTCTATCTCTTTAATTCAGTTGGTCTTATTTGTTTGGGCAGACTTTTCAGCTGTTCAGAGCCATAGTCCTACAGATGTAACATCTCCAGGGTGGGATACCAGTGTACGTCTTTCTGGGTTCTGGGGGGCCAGCTGTAAGTGAATGTTGCAAACACAGCCAGCAATTTATGTCTCATGTAGAGGCATCTCACATTATCTAGTGGATTAGGGACCAGAGCGCTGTCAGAAAGTGGAACTGGTTGAGAAGCGGAACCCAGTTGTTTATCAGTTCAGTCAGCACTCCATGTTTATTGGTTTCACATTCATGGGTTTGATTATTTGTGAGTTTCTCCAACTCCTCACCCTCCTAACTCTGGAGCTTCTTTTCCAGGCTAACCTTCCCTCTTAGTGGCTCCAATCACACCCAAGGAAGGAGATGGGTGAGTGTGGGGTCACCATGCCAGCCGACCCCCTTTCCCTCTCCTTTCCCTGAGCCGGTTTGGATCCTGGGTGCCCACTCTCCCCACCGTGCCTTGGCCCCCTTTCCACAGACACACACTTTTTGATATCTGTGGTTTTTCCACCTTTGCAAGGCTCCTGAGCCTCTAACCCTAGCAACTGTGGGAGGCCAACTGTTCTTCTCCACTTGTGTTCTTCCTATAGGGAACACGAGGGAATTATGGAGGCTCACCAATTCAAGCAAGCCTCCATAATTCCCTCATGTTCCTTACAGGGAGAAGGCAAGAGGAGAAGAATTGACGAAAGCACGTCTCTATGGCCATTCCCGCACTACACTCTTATAGCACGATGATTCCACTTTCAACATCCTCTCAAATCCTGGGGTTTGCAGCTTCGGGAGGGGCCGCCTGGCCCCTCCCAAAACTGCAAACCCCAGGATTCCAGAGGATATTGAAAGTGGAATTATCGTGCTATAAGAGTGTAGTGCGGAAATGGCCTATGAGTGGTGTGTCCAGTGGATTGCCCTCTTTGCATCCAAGGCTGCCAACTGAAGGGAAAAAAGAAGTGGAAAGAAGGGGGAAATATTTCATTTACAGGGTTGCATATTTTTATTTCTTAATTTGGCTCAATGTAACCAAAACATGAATGTGACCAGACAATGTTTTTATTGTGATTGTATTGCAGTATTTATATCTATATTGTTTTATCATTTGTGATTGTTTGAAATGGTCAGTAGACTCATTGAATAAATTTAGGGATGGGCCAACCGAATCCGCGAATCCTCGGGAAGGATTCGAGATTCGCGAATACAAATCCCTGGGCCAAAACGGGCAAATTGAATCTTTCGAATCCCTGCACGCCCCAGGGCCTGAGCCCTCCGGATCAGGCCCGCTCGGGCGTGCAAGGCCAGCAAGAGCCGCTTTCCCGCACGCCCGGAGGCCTGAGCCCCGGATCAAGAGCCCCGGATCAAGCTCGCTCCTACTCCCTGCCCCTGTGGCTGCCTCCCTCTGCAAGGTAATTATTCCCTTCTTCCAATTTTTTTTTTTCCCCAATTCTTTTTTTATTGAGAGCAAATTATAATAAATTGTTACTCAAATAAAATACATAATCATTGAACATAATTTACATGTTTTTTGTACTTTTGTTCAGCCTGTATCTGTCAGCTAATATATATAACTATTAATAATATAAATTGCTATTAACAGGATTAAACCAGTACATCTAAATGAAAAAAAGAGATATAATTTTCCGATGTTACCATTAATTACCATGTTATTAAAAGAAAAGAAAAGAAAGAAGAAGAAAAAAATAAAGGGAAAACAATAAAAGAGAAAAGAAAAAAAGAAAATATATATATATATACTGTACAATAGTGTACAGAAATTCCAATTCTTCTGACTTGCGACTGGAGGGTAGGGATTGGGACTGGACTAAAGGCTGGTGTTTGTTTTTGTTAAGTGCCTTCCCTGTTTTAGGACTTGGGACTGGACTTGAGGGGTAGAGAACTGAGACTGGGCTAGAGGCTGGTGTTTCTGTTTTTTGTTTTTTTAAAGTGCCTTTCTTGTTGCAGGACTTGAGACTTGACTGGAAAGTAGAGTGTTGCTGAGATTTCAAGGACAGCTGGAGAAGATTCCTTTGCATGGCTCCCTTGCAAAGCTCTTTCATGCACAATTCTGGGGTTTGTAGCTGGACAAGGTGTCACAGCCTTCTCTGCCAAAGTGTGCTGGTGCATCTTCAGACTACAGACCCCAGGATGCCATAAGGAGCCATGCAAAGAAAAATCCAGTTTTGACCTGTACTGTAGTATGTGGCCCTGTTTACACAGGCAGGAAAATGTGGGATTAAGAATCCACATTTTCCTGCTTATGTAGAAAGGGCCTTCATGTCATTTTTCAATCTGAGGCAAAACGATGACAATTACCCTGGCCAGATTTCTTCAGAGGGAAGTTTGCCTTTGTCTAGGCTTTTGCTAAGGCTGAGAGAGTGTGCCTTTCCCAAGATTATCCTTGCCCTTTTTTTTTAGTCATCTTGAGCATCCTCCAACATCTGGAGCTACTTCCAAGTTACCTGCAATTCTTAATAAGAAGTATATGGGTATGTTTTCCTGAAAGTGAAAACTATTATTTAATTTGTTTTTCATTGAACAAAGATGTCAAATTCTGCTTCAAAACACCTTTCAGTAGAAGTGCCTTGTTTCCCTTGCTTGTTAAACCTTTTTGTAAAAAAGGATTCGAAAGATTCAAGATTCATGAGATTCGTGGATTCACAGAACCTTCCAGGGATTCGGATTCGGAAAATTCTGGATTTGTCCCATCTCTAAATAAATTGATCTATCTTTGTGTCTTCTCGTCTAGGACTTTCCTCCAGAGGTTTCCCACCAGCCAAAAAACTGGACCCACCAAGCCCTGGAGTCCCGGGGCCTCGCTCGGAGGTATGTTTCCATGTGTGCCCAATGGGAACTGCACATTCCTGTTTGGCATGCGAGTTTTAAGCAGTAGGTTAATCAGAGACTGCTGTGGCTGATGGAATGGGCATGGAAAGGACAGGTACCCTCACCTTTTGGATGTGATTTCGGAGTAAAAAGCCGAAAGCAATTTAAAAAATGTCAGCAGCAACACATTGGTAGGAGTTGTTTATTAAATTGTCATAGTTTGTTCGATATTGTCACGTTCCGGCTAGCTTCAAGTTCGGAGAAGAGGCTTAGAGGGTACAAAAGCTTTACTCAGAACAGCAAAGAAAAAGCACTTTTTGGCAACTGCCAAGACTAGAAAACTACTTTATTAGCTGCAACATTTCAAAGGCCGTTTCCGCACTAGGCTGTTAAAGCGCGATGATTGCACTTTCAACCTCCTACGGAATCCTGGGGTTTGCAGTTTCGGGAGGGGCCACGTGGCCCCTCCCGAAACTGCAAACCCCAGGATTCCGTAGGAGGTTGAAAGTGGAATAATTGCGCTATAACACTCTAGTGCGGAAATGGCCAAATTAGTGCATGCTAGCATCCTATTGGACAGCTAATTAAAACAATGCTTTTCCCAGACTCTCATTCTCAGCTGGGTCTGTTTATCATGACCATAGATGGTTATTCCCTCGCTCCCAGCACACTGTTTCTCACTCAGTCCCATCATCCCCTCACAGCACAGTAAAGTCCATGTCTTAAACATCAGCACAAAGTGACTGCCTTCAGCATGGCAGGGAGAGCAAAGCCCGTCTGGCACTTATTTTGCTTAAACAAATTTGAAAACTTGGCATCGGCTTTTAAAATATGCTTACTTCCGTTGGCTGAATGCCATTATTGTAAAATGTACCAAGTATCAACAGCTAGATATGAAATACTGCCAAATGTGTGTTCTAAGTAAATGAGTAGCTTGGAAATGACGGGAGACGTTTCTCCGTAGCCACATGGAAGCCGCTGCCTTGGTGGAAGACACTGCAAGAAGGGCGTTGTTTGTGTCCAGAGCAAGCTATCTGCTTCTGCTGAGCATCATAGAGGACAATGCCACAGTGGAGTTCAGGAAGCAGATGGAAGAGAGGTGAGCTTGGTGCCGGGGGGTGACATTCCAATCATTAGCAGAGCTACGAACAATGATAATATGTTTTTGGAACACTACGTGTATATAGGTAGTAGGTTTTTACACACAACATACAATGAGCTCCTCCAGACAAGAGAAAAAACCCTGGAAATCCTAGATTTGATTTCCGTACAAACCCATTTTGTTTGGAGATCCGTATAACACTGATCACACTACGTGTGAAAGAGATCTGGGAGTGTCAGTAGACCACAAACTGAACATGAGTCAACAGTGTGATGCTGCAGGTAAAAAGGCCAATGTGATTCTAAGCTGCATCAATAGCAGTCTAGTGTCTAGGTCGAGGGAAGTGATGGTACCCCTCTATTCTGCCTTGGTCAGGTCCCACCTGGAATCCTGTGTCCATTTCTGGGCATCTCTGTTCGGGAAGGATATGGACAAGCTGGAAGGTGTCTAAAGGAGGATGACCAAAATGACAGAAGGCCTGGAAACCAAGAAGTCCTATGAGGAGAGGCTGAGGGAGCTGGGGAAGTTTAGCCTGGAGAAGAGAATGTTAAGAGGGGACATGCCAGCCGTGTTTAAATATTTGAAAGGATGTCATTGGGTAGATGGAGCAAGCTTGTTTTCTGCTGCTCCAGAGACTACGACGTGGAGCAATGGCTTCAGACTTGAGGAAAAGACATTCCACGTAAACATTAGGAAGAACTTCCTGATGCTATGAGCAGTTTGACAGTGGAAGATGCTGCTGCCTCCATGGAGTGTGGTGTAGTCTCCTTCTTTGGAGGCTTTAAACAGAGGCTGGATGGCCATCTGTCAGGTGTCTCCCTGCATGGTGGAATGAGGTTGGACCCCATGGTCCTTGGGGTCTCTTCCAGCTTTATGATTCTATGACTGCCCCTAGGAAAAGAAAGGAGATAGAGGACTGTAAGATCATATGGTTGAAACAAAGCAGGGAAACGCAAGATGCGTAGTTGAGGAAAATAACATGGTTTTACAATCAGATGTCTTGAACGATCGTTCCTTCTAAGTACAGGCTCAACATCTCTTCTGTTTTCACCCTGACTCTCCATTTCTTTTCTTTGTAGGTACCAGCTAATCCAAAAGGCACAGGAGGAGTTGGGCCCCAAGATGGAAGAGACCACAGCCAAAGCTAAGAAAAGCTTGGCTTCAGCCCACTGGACCAGCGCAGAGATGGCAAAGAACCTCTCACGGACGGCCACTGTGGATCCGGTGAGCAGGAAAATGATCCATTGACAGTATCACGAGATACAAAATTAATAATTGTTCATTTATTTCTTTTAGAAATTATGGCAAGAAAGGCCATTTCCCCACTAGCCTGTTATAGTGCGATGATTCCACTTTCAACCTCCTCTGGACCTGGGTTTGCAGTTTCGGGAGGGGCCGACTGGCCCCTCCCGAAACTGCAAACCCCAGGATTCCAGAGGAGGTTGAAAGTGGAATCATCGCGCTCTTACAGTCTAGTGCGGAAATGGTCAAAGTCTTTCCATTTCACTTCCCACCACATTTAATCATTTTAAAGTTCCAGTATGAAGAAATTTGCAAATACGGATAAATGCACATGGTACAGCTCTTCCCAGAATAGAGAGGATCATATCATCCCTACCTGCCACAGAGGTGCTAGAGACTGCCTCTGATTTAAAAAGAGGCAGTGGCCCCAGTTTGGTATACAAAACATGAATTACAAAACATGCATCAGATCATGTTTGTGCAAAAACATGATTGGATACACAAGAATTCAAACCCTGATTTGCAAGAGCTAAATGCTCAAAAGTCCAGAGCCAAGATGGACAGAAATGCCTGTTTCTATTTCTCCTGAATTTTAAAAATCTCGAGTCCTTTGCACCCTGAACATGAAGAAATGTATGGTTCTCAGTACATTTCTTATTTTGGAAAAACAAACAGAAATTCCCAGCTGTACTTATTAGTAAAATAAAAAAAAACAACCCTCACCTGCTCTGATGGTTGATCCTACAGCGACCTCTGCTGCAGCGAGCTGAAAATCTTCATCAGGAGGCCAATGAATTGGAGCAGCTGGCAAGGCTGAAGGGAGAACAGGTAGCCAACCAGTCCCCTGCCATCCAAGCTGGGCTACAGAAGGACCTTCAGAGGATCCAGCAGCTGGAACAGGTGAATTCTTGGCAGGGGAACAACTAGTGGTTTCTCCTTTTGCATCGAGAGAATTTGCATTGCTTAGAATATAGCATTTCGAGGCTGCACCCATTCCTTGGGACAACCGACTTGGCCTCAGTGACACACATTTTCGTTCCATCTGTGTTAGATTGCTGCAATGCACTCTGTGTGGGGCTGCCTTTGAAGAGTGTTCGGAAACTTCAACAAGTCCAAAAAACTGCAAACACATTTTTTGGGGAAGTTTTCAAACTTTATTTCAATGATAACAACCAAAAAATGTAATATTTGCACAATGCTTTCCAAGTATATAAACTATTTCACTTTAAATAAGTGTAGTCATAATCTTTCCAAGAAGCATGGAAAAGTATGTGAGCATTATTATTCCTCCATAACTCAGATGAAAAAGTGAAGGTTGAAAGAGAGTAGCTTGCCGAAGCTTACCTGGTGAGCTATTATTTCAATAATGGTAAACCATTTCTGCACTTGACTGTTATAGCGCTATTATTCCACTTTCAGCACCCTATGGAATCCTGGGGTTTGCAGTTTCGGGAAGGGCCTCAAAGGCCATCCTCAAAGGCCCCTCCCTAAATTGCAAACCCCAGGATTCCATAGGATGTTGAACGTGGAATAATAGCGCTATAACTGTCTAGTGCGGTAATGGCCCTAATCATAACAAACATTTTTAAAACAGTGTTGGATATAATTTGGTAACCAGTTCTTGACAAGGGGTGGATTTATGTGTTGGGGGTAAAAAGTTTTCCGAGCATTCAGAGTTTTGTTTCTGAATTAATTGCTAAGCAATTCTAAACAATCTCTAGGATTCTATATTCTGCCTTCCCCCAATAAGGGAACTCAAGGAGGATTCCAACATGTTAAAAACCACAACAGGTTGAAACTATGCAATTAAAAAGTGAACAGGGTTGTTGTGAGTTTTCCGGGCTTTGCGGCCATGTTCTATTCGTATTTCTCCTACGTTTCGCCTGCCTCCGTGGCTAGTATCTTCAGAGGATATCCTCTGAAGATGCCAGCCACAGAGGCAGGCGAAACGTCGGGAGAAAATACGAATAGAACACGGCCTCAAAGCCCGGAAAACCCACAACAACCTATGGATTCTGGCCATGAAAGATTTCAGCTTTACATAGAAAGTGTATATTTTGAAAGTTTTCTGTTTGAATGCTATTTTAATCACAGTTTTTGTATGTTTTCAACTATTTGTGTTTTTATTGTCATTTTTTTTTCTCTTGTGTAAACTGCCCTGAGTGACACTCTGAGAAAAAAATGGGGTAGAAATGAAAGGTTGGATGGATGGGTGGATGGGTAGATAGATAATGTCTTTTGCAATATAGACCAGTAGTTTTCTTCAAGATGGAGGCCATTTCCGCACTAGCCTGTTATAGCACTATGATTCCCCTTTCAACATCCTCTGGAATCCTGGAGTTTGCAAACCCCAGGATTCCAGAGGATGTTGAAAGGGGAATCATCGCACTATAACAGGCTAGTGCGGAAATGGCCGGAGTCCTCCAGCACTAATTATCCCTGATTATCATTGTTTCTGGCTGCACGTCTACCTTTGTGGGGGTCAAAACCTGCCCTTTTTGTTTTTCCACAGCTATGGCAAAGGACAAACGATGCTCGTCTGCTGGCAACCTCTTCCGTCTCAAATGGAGAAGCTGTGGTTTCCAAAGCGAAGGTTTTGCTCAGCAATCTAGATGGTAATGACAGATCGTCTATGCCAACTGGCTCAAAATGGGGGGCGGAGGGGGCTCCAAGACTATTGGACTGTAACTCCCATCATTCCCAGTCATATAGAATGACAAAACCATAGAATCTTAGAGATGGAAGATACCTCAAGGGCCATCTAATGCAATCCTCTGCCATGCAGGAATGCACACCTAAAGCCTTCCCAAAACATGCCCACCCAGTCTAGAGAAAACGTAAAGAAAAAGGTTTGGGATAGGAAATACAAGGAGGTGAGTGTGACAAGGGAAAGGGAGCTTGTCTCATGAAAGAGATGGTAGTTGTGCTGGGCGAAGTTGTGATTACCCTGCTCAAAAAGTGCATCTAAGCTCTCTTTGTTTCTAGAAACTGCTAAATCCTAGAGTTGGAAGAGACCCCAAGGGCCATCTGGTCTGACCCCATCCTGCAGTGCAGGAAGACACCATCAGAACTCTCCCTTTGACAGATGGCCAGCCAGCCTCTGCTTAAAAATCTCCAAAGGAGGCTCCACCACACTCCCGGCAGCACCATATCCATTGTCTCTTACTGTTGGAAAGTTCTTACTCATGTTTAGGTGGAATCTCTTCTCCTGGAGTTTGAGGCCATGGCTCCATAGTGTCCTGGTCTCCGGAGCAGCAGAAAACAAGCTTGTTTCATCCTCCATATGACTTCCCTTTCAAATCTTTAAACATGGCTATCCTGTCCCCTCTTAAGACCTTCTCTTCTCCAGGTTAAACATCCCCGGCGCCCTCAGCTGCTCCTCACAGGGCTTCACGATTCTGGGCCTTTGACCATTTTGGTCACCCTTCTCTGGACACATTCCTTCCTGAGCTGTGGTGCCTGGAACTGGATGCAGTGTTCCAAGTGAGCACTGATCGAAGCAGACTGACAGAAGCAGGATGGAGTAGTAGCATTACTTCCCTTGACCTAGGCAGGAGTTGCAACACTTTTCTTCATATCAGTGAAGAATACAACCTTACCTTAGTTTACTTCAGGGATGTTGTGATTAGGGGGAGGAGAAATAGAGACATTGCATCCCCCAATAAGAATTCTTCCTCCAGTTCCTGCAGGTGAGCATTTAGAAATGCAGTTTGGGCATCCAAAGAAAAGAATTTGGTAGAATTCTGCAAAATCCCAACACTCGCATACCTGCTAAATCCATGTGCTAAGGAAGCTGTTTCGTGCACATTCGCCTCGTGTTCTGCAAGACTCATCTTTTGCAGCATCTACAATTGTGTGTGAAAATTCACTTGCATCTTTGACACATGGGCTGACACCAGACATGCATTCAGTGCTTCTTCAGAGAAAAGCAAATTTATTAACCGTTGCTTTTGAAAGTAACACATTTAAAGTAATTTCAACTGGGCAGTTTCTCTGCAAGTCTGCTTTCTGGATCTCTTGGACCAACTGGCATGAGTCAGAACCCCATGGCTTAAATTAGGATAGCAAATTTCATTCATCCTCTTTCTGTTCCATTAACAGAGATGAAGAAGCTCACTGCACGTCACCACAAGGGCCAGAACCCCTCAAGCAGCAGAATTATGGTTGTGAGGGACAGGACAATAGCCGAGGCCAAGAAGAAAGTCAGACAAGCACAAAGGGTTTTGGGAGATTCTGTCTCGGTCTCCGTGAAGACCTCGAGAACTGCCAGTGATGCTGAGGCCATCACCAAAGAAAGCACCAAGGTAGGACTGATTCGTACTTGTGAGATCAGAAGCTGAATGGCATTATTCTGCTTGCCCACGTCTGTGCGGACATGCCAAGGCGCAGGGGTTTGGTTGGATTTCACATATTCTCCAAGACTCCACCGATAGAAATGAGGACATGTGTGCCCAAGCAACCTCAGAGTGGCCGAGATGGCAGAAGTTATTAATAAAGAAGAATGCACAAGCTGGGACTGGCTGCAGCAGTTTGCTTTTGCCTGAGCCAACTGAGAAGGGCAAGATTCCACCTCCTCCTCTCCTCTTCCCGCTGTGGAATTAATTAATTGAGTGCAAACTACTTTTTCACTTTGAATCCAGTTTCTAGCAATGTAAGTGAGCTCCAGTACAAAGAGGGAAAGTGGGACATTTTAAAAGCAGCTGAGAAGTGGATGGGAGTCAAGGTTTCATTTCAAGAAGGGCAAGGGATCTTCAGACCCCGGGGCCATGTCAGGCCGTCATGTGTTTCCACTCTGTCCCTCTGATATTCCAGCCACAGCCACACTCCTTTGGCATGTTTTCCCCCAGTTCTGAAAGGGTCACATGCACCTTCTAAGCCTTAATTGCTGGCAGTAAGATGAGGCCGAAGGTCACATATGTTGGTATACTTGGTCCTACTCCTTTTGCCTCCTTAAAGCAACTCTGGCCATTTCCGCACTACACGGTGACAGTGCTATGATTCCACTTTCAACCTCCTATGGAATCCTGGGGTTTGCAGTTCAGGGAGGGGCATTTAGACTTCTCCGCCAGAGAGCTCTTTGGCCTCCTCAGGAAACTACAACCCCCAGAATTCCACAGCAGGTTGAAAGTGGAATAAAAGCACTAGAACAGTGTAGGGCAGAAACGGTGTCTGAAACAGGTTTCTGAATGGTTATTGGTGTGTGGTAATATTTGAAGTGAGCTACAAACATTGTTGTTGTGTGCCTTCAAGTCATTTCCAACTTATGGCAAGGCAAACCCAATATGGGGTTTTCTGGAGCTGAGAGTGTGTGACACACCCATGGTCCATGGCCAAGCAAGGGATCAAACCCTGGTCTCCACTACAACACTCAACCCCAGCTTCAGCTGCTCTTAATAAATAAATTATCCTACTGTTTCCTTGGGATGTGTTAATTGCAGGAGCCAGCGTGGTGCAGCATTGGACTACAACCCCGAAGGCCAGGGTTCGATTCCACACTCAGCCATGGAAACCCACTGGGTGACGTTGGGCATGTCACACACTCTCAGCCCCTAGAAAACCTCATGACCGGTTTGCCTTGAGATTGCCATACATCGGAAACAGCTTGAAGACACGCAACAACAATGCGTGAGCACAGCTACGTGCTTTTTCCACTGTGCTTTCTCATTTTCTTCTGCAGAGTGCCCAGGACACGCTGGGGAAAGCCAAGCACGAGAGGAAACAGGCTGCTCAGCTTAAGAGTCATGTTGCTTCAACCATGGAAGAAGTCTCCAGGCAGGAGCAAGAGGCCAAAGAACTTGGCCGCCGGCTGGAGAGACCTGAACAGGTTCGTGATGTTTGGGGTCCCTCAGCCAGGCCCCTTTTTGGATATTTCCACCTCAAGATTTGGCCTCCTCCTCCTCCTATCTTTAGATTGCTTTTCTCTCAATGCAGTGACCCCCTAGGAACAGGGCAAAAAAGCTCAAATTCTTTCCTGCGTGAATTTTGGATTGGGATACTATGGATGACATCTGTGGTTCCATGTCAGTGGGTCATTAAATCTGCCACAGGCTTTAGTCCAAACATGAAAGTCTTCCAGCTAGGATAACTTATTTAAAATTTGGACTACACTCTGGAGCAGATTCACCACCCCATGGACAGGGGAGCCATAAAGTGCCCCAGGATGGTACGGAATCCTCTTCCAGCAGGGTCCTCCAGAAATCCAGTTCCCATGAGCTCTAGCCCACTTGGCTAATGGTATAGGATGATGGGAACTTCATTTCTTTTTAAAAAAATAACTTTTATTATGAAGAATTTTTTTTAGAATACATTAAAAGTTAGAATGAGTTGCAGAATTACAAAGAAATTTGCAGTCCTAATCAGAACTGAATACCTTCCCATCCAGCATTTTGCAGTAGAAAACAGGGACACCTGTGGCCAAGCAACACTGGAATGTGGTCAAGATGGCAAAAGTTATTAATGAGGAAGAACACGCAAGCGAGGAGAGGCTGCAGAAGTTTACTTTTGCCTGAGCCTACTGGGAAGGGCAAGACTCTCTCCTTTCCTCTCCCTACATTAAGCATTAAGTCAATTGAGCACAAACTAATTTTGCAAAACTAGTTTTGCACAAACTGGTTTTGTACTTTTGCAGGTTCAGCACTCACGGATTTGATTATTTGCAGGTTCTTCTATTTATTTTATTTATTTATTTAAAAATAAAGGTTGCAGGGGAAATGAACGGCCTCACCCAGAGCCTCCGAGAGGCCCAGGGCTCCTTGGAGAAGGACATTGCAACCCTCAGTGACCTGCTCACCAGCCTAGGTGAGTAATATCATATTGGCTTTTTTAGCCCTGTTTCCTTTGGCTGGGTGGGAAGGGAGGAGTGGGCAAGTCGGGCAAAAGACAGCCAATCACAGCTCAGAGAAGGCTGGGAAGGCGGGGTCTGAGGGGAGGAAATGTTACAAAACCTGAGGCTTGTCTCTGTCCAAGGCCAGATAGGGAAAAGCTGGCACAGAGACGGGGAGATTTCGGAGCATGAGGAACAGATGGAATAGAGAGAGGAGGCTAACTACAGCAATTTATTTCTGTGGTGGAAATTTTATATATATATATATATATATAAAAATAGTAATAGACAACTCTGTTTCTTGACATTGTGATTGTTATCCACATGCAATTATATATAACCATAGATATACATAAGGTTTATATGTATGCTACATTTTCAGTTGTTTTTCAGTCCAAGTGACTAGTTATAAAGATAGGAGTGTGGGACAGAGAAAAGGGCTGTCTGTGGTTTTGGGGAGTTATGAATGATTGAGAAACCCAAGAGTTAATATGTTATCCCACTTATTTTTCTTTGTTTAAACTGTCTCTTGCTGGCTGCAAAAGAGCTAGATCCCACTTACCGCAATAAGCCCACAAAACATCACGGCCACTGGTCCACAACAGGGAAGGGGGGACTTTGAGGTCCAAGTATCCAATCCAGGAAGGACAAGGAGACCGGCAAAAGTCCAGGGTTGCAACAGCCACAGAGCGATCCATCACATGGGGTCATCCAGAGCCTGACTTCTGAGCCAAAATGCTGGCCTGGGCTATTTGGGAAACAGAAGGAGACGGGCATTATGAAGGTAGATTGAGCAACATGGTAGCAAAGCAGGGCTGGCTGGATCTGAGCACCACAACTTTTTGAACATAGGGGCCCTGTTGTCAGCTCGATCCACCCTCTTGCTTCCTTGTTCCCTCTGAGTCCTACCCATTCATGTATTTTGGAGCCCCCCAAATATACAGTGCAGTGTATTCAGGGTGGCTTGGATTCTGATGGGCAATTAAGGTGCATTAGTTTTACAAAAGGCCTGCTCCTGGGGGAGAGGAAAGCTGCTAGAACTGGTTTGTCAACCAGGATCAAGCCAGCTCTCTGCATTTGCGGGGGGTCTCTCTTTTGAGCGATATGGCTGTGGGGAGTGTGACGGTGAATTCACACTCCACCACTATGTTGCTGGGTTGGACTGGGATGACCACTGGTCAGAACTCTTCCTGGAGCCCATTTCAGCATCGAACTGCTTTTCCCACCCACTGGGGAAAGGTTAGGGGTATCTGAGGAACTGAGAAAGGGGTTAGTTACTCTTTTGGACTACAGCTCCCAGAAATGCCCACAGCATTGCCAGTGTCTGTGCTGGCTGGGAGTTCTTGATATCGAAGGCCAGAAAAGCAATTTTTTCCAAGCTCTGTACATTTTTTATTTTTATTTTTGGTGAGAAACTATGCAGAAAATCAACTGGAGGGAAATGAGTGCAGCACTGCCCTCTGGTTGATTTTGGAATCTCCAGCAGCTGTTTTGTGGCTTGTAAAAAGAAATCAGGGCACTGATTTTGGGGCAAAGACATCCCATCTGTCTGTACTTTACTAATTGGGACGTACTTTTATCCATTGCTCTGAATACCACCAGTAAATACCACTAGAGGGCAATCTATCCTTTTTGAATTAATAGCTTCTTTTTAAAAAAAAAAAGATTTTGTAGAATCATAGATTTGGAAGGGACCGGTGGGACATCTAGACCAACCCCATTCTGCCAGGCAGGAATCCACCATCAAAGTATTCCCAACAGATGCCCACCCAGCCTCTGTTTAAACACCTCCAAAGAAGAAGGCTCCACCATGTGCCGAGGCAGCAGCATATTCCACTATCTAACTGCTCTTACCATCAGGAAGTTCTTCCTAATGTTTTGATGGAATCCTTTTTCCTCAAGTTTGAAGCCACTGCTCCTTGTCCTAGTCTCTGAAGCAGAGAAGATGCTTGCTCCATCTTCCATATGACATCATTTCAAATATTTAAGCATAGTCTCCTCTTCACCTTTTCTTCTCCAGGCTAAACCTACCCAGCTCCCTAAGCCTCTTCTTATAGGGCTTCATGGTTTCCAGGCCTTCCACCATTTTGGTCATCCTCCTCTGGACACCTTCCAGCTTGTCCATATCCTTCTTGAACTGTGGTGCCCAGAACTGGACACAGGATTCCTCCAAGTGGGGTCTGACAAAGCAGAGTAGAGTGGGACCCTTACTTCCCTTGACCTAGATGCTTATACTCCCATATGCATTATATATAGACCCCAAACCACAGCAATATCCTCAGTCTCCCAACCTAGTATAGCCACTGGCTGAGAGCCTCTGCAAGTTGTGGTCCAAAGAAGTAACTTTTCCAAGCTCTGGAATACAAGATAGGCAACCACATTTGGGGGAGGGAGGTTGGGCAGGGGAAATACCATTTTGCTGGCAGGCCTGTGTCAAGTGCAGCTTTTCCTTTGCCCAGGCAACCTGGATCATGCTGGTCTATCAGAAGCTGCGCTGAACGCAAGCCGGATCCAGCTAGAGGCCTTGCGGTGGTGCCTGGCAGCGCCTGGCACCTTGGGACAGAAGCTGAGTTCTTTGCAGCACGAGGCCGAGCAGCAGGAGCAGCGGATCGAGGCCTTTGAGAAAGACCTAGAGGAGATCCAAAGCGACAAGCGGAACCTGGAGGCCATTCTCCGAAGTCTGCCTGCGGGCTGCTCAAGCAAGAAATGAGCCGTCCTTCCATCTCCCTCTTCGGCCACCAAACGCACGGATGGAAGATGGATTGGTAGTCGCTCGTAGGAGATATTCCCAGGACTGGTACAGGCCAAGGAGAGTTATAAAAGTGGGCAGGTCAAAATGCCACATGCACTTTTGTGTTCTGTGGATACTGGGCAATACAGTGTGCCCTCCTTACCCACAGTACTCAGACGTGCAAATCTGAATGTCCGCAACTGCGTCACATCCTATACATAAAATGGCAGTAACCCATGTGCACACGCCACTGCCATTGAGTGTAATAGGACCTGAGCATGCTCAAATTTTGCCATTCGCAGGGGGCCCTGCAATGAAGACCCACTGTATTCACCTAGAGAACAAAAGAGCCTCACAAGATTCACCTGATGTTGTTGCTCTCTGTCATTTCTTTGCAATCGCAAGGGCTACAAACTTGTAATAAAATATTAAAGCTGCATTCTCAGGAAGCAGAATTCTTCAGATCCTGTGCCGCTCTCTAGTTACAACTGGTTTAGCAAGTATTTGCAGAATGTAAGATTTTCCTGAGGGAAAGTGAAAAACTAGCTTCCCAAGGAGTGTGCTTGGTGGTTCGTTTCTGCAATAAAAATGGGTAACATGTTGATCCAATTAATGTACACATCAAGTGAATAGTCCAAAACAGGTAACAGTCATCCTTCCATCTCGTATTCCTGAGTATTTGGGGGACTGATTTTTTATCTTTCTTAAAAGGTACATGTTAGCCTTATTTTAAAAAGAAAGGAAAACAAAGGAATATGGGCTTTCCCATAGCTAGGAAACTGACTGGCCCACAGCAGTGAAATTGACTGCACCAAATACTCCTTGCAATCTAGACTAGCTCACTTTCGGTGCCAGTGGTCTACTTCAATTCCATGACACTCATCTTTCCCATTCTTGTCCCTTAGCAGTTTCAGGATGGGGTTTCTTACATGTTTTTTCTTTTCCTAATGTGCATGTTTATTGTTATTAACTGCCAATTTCAGCTTAACCCTCTGAATGGGAGATCTCCAAGTCACTCTATCCTCAACCACTCTACTCAGGTTTTGCAGACTGAAGGACATGTCTTCCTTGACTGAGGCCATTTCCGCACTAGGCTGTTATGGCGCTATGATTCCACTTTCAACATCCTATGGAATCCTGGGGATTGCAGTTTCGGGAGGAGCCAGCTGGCCCCACCCGACACTGCAAACCCCAGGATTCCATAGGATGTTGCAAGTGGAATCATAGCACTATAACAGCCTAGTGCGGAAATGGCTTGAGTCTATCCACCTGTAATGCAGTCTTCCTCTTTTCCCGCTGCCTTCCACCTTACCAAGCATTATCGCCTTTTCTAGTGAGTCAGGTATTCTCATAATATGGCCTCAGTTTAGTCATCTTGGCTTCCAGGCAGAATTCAGGCTTGGTTTGCTCTTTGTTGCTGGCACCTGCTGTCAAGTTGACTTTGACTTATGGCGACCCTAGAACGAGAAATCTCCAAGTCACCCTGTCTTCAACCACCCTGCTCAGGTCTTGCAGATTCAGGGACGTGTCTTCCTTGATCTGAGGTCCTTTCCGCACGACACTCTTATAGCACGATTATTCCACTTTCAACCTCCTAGGGAATCCCAGGGTTTGCAGCTTTGGGAGGGGCTGACTGGCCCATCCCAAAGCTGCAAACCCCAGGATTCCCTAGGAGGTTGAAAGTGGAATAATCGTGCTATAAGAGTGTCGTGCGGAAAGGGCCTGAGTCTATCCACCTGTAAAGTGGTGCTCCTCTTTTCCTGCTGCCTTCTGTCTTACACCAAGCATTGTTGTCTTTTCTAGGAAGCCATGTTCTTCCATTATATATCCAAAATACAACAGTTTAGTCTGTCTTGGCTTCTAGGGACAGTTCAGGATTCATTTGTTCTAGGACACATTTGGTCTAGGAAGGAAGGAAGGAAGGAAGGAAGAAAGAAAAGAAAAGAAAAGAAAAGAAAAGAAAAGAAAAGAAAAGAAAAGAAAAGAAAAGAAAAGAAATGTGGACTTTCCCATAGCCAGGAAATTGACTTACCTACAGTTCTGAAACTGACTGAACTAGACACTCTTTGCAATCTGAACATCTCCATTGCTAGTTGAAGTACAGTCCTCCCTCTAAATTTGCAAGGTGGACCTTCATGAATTTGATTATTCATGAGGCATACATGTGTTCCTCACCCCATGCCTTCCTTCTCCACATCCAGGCAAAAGGCGAGGGAATGGCATGGTTTCACCATGTGCAGAGAAGGAAGGCACACATGTGCCTCCCCCGCGATTACCTTGCTTTTTTTGCTCAGGTGCTGGCCAGAGGGGCAGATGGGAGTTCCAGTCCCCATCCCTATTATACTGTTTGTCCCTCAGTCTTCCTGAGCCCTCTCCAAAGTGTTGACATTAGTAAAAGGCGCAGAGCTGACTAAATCCATGGGATCTCTCTGGTCGTGCCAGAGTCTTACAATCTCTCCCTCCCTCCCCACACCACTAACACACACATCTATTTGCCTTTTCCTGGATAAAGTTTCCTAGGACAAAGTCTGATGTTAAACCTTGCTAACTTCCCTTTTTCCCCTGCTCCAAGGGCAGCTTTCCAAACCCAAACTGTGTTGCAAGCATTTGCACATGTGCACACGGACATTCAGCAGATTCCAGTTTGATGACAATGCCTTCGTGTTAGTTAAAGTGTTGTCCTCCCCAAGGAAATTACTAACCCTCTGGAATTCTTATATAAACTGTGTTAGATTACTCCCTGCTTACTCAGCAGGGCAAAGATACTGAGGTTTTTTTGTTTGTTTTGTGTTTGTTGTTGGGTGCCTTAGGTCCTTTCCAACTTACCGCAGCCCTAAGACAAACCTATCACTGTGTTTTCATGTAAGTTTTGGCCAGAGGGGATTTTCCCCTGCCTTCCTCTGAGGCTGAGAGAGTGTGCCTGGTCAGTTTCCATGGCTGAGAGGTAATTCAAACCCTGGTTTCCAGAGTCACAGTCCAATGTTCAAACTACTACACCATGTTGGCTCTCCTAAATAATGGATAGATTCCTCTTAAATGAAGTAATAGCTGTATAGTTTGGAAACCTGGGCCATTTCCACACTAGACTGTTATACTGCTATTATTCTACTTGCAACCTCCTATGGAATCCAGGGGTTTGCAGTTTCGGAACGGGCTGGCTGGCACCTCTCAAACTGCAAACCCCAGGATTCCATAGGATGCTGCAAGTAGAATAACAGCATTATAACCATCTAGTGTGGAAATGGCCCTGGTGTTTGCAAAATGTTTTGGATTACAGCTTCTATGAGTCCTAGCCAGCATGGCTGTGATGGATCCCTTCACCAGGCTGGCCCCACAGTTCCAGTCCTAGGTTCCTGTCACTGGCTATTTCCACATGACACTCTTACAGCGCGATGATTCCACTTTCAACCTCCTATGGAATCCTGGGGTTTGCAGTTCCGGGAGGGGCCAGCCGGCCCCTCCCGGAACTGCAAACCCCAGGATTCCATAGGAGGTTGGAAGTGGAATCATCGCGCTGTAAGAGTGTCGTGCGGACATGTTCTCTGACTTGGCCCTTTTCCCCTCTTGATCCCTTCTCTTGGGCCAGGACTGGGCTTCTCCAGGTGAACAGCAGCCTGGAAGGACGACATGGAGAAGCAAGCGCATGAGAACCAGCTGGCTTCAGCTGGCTTTTTAAGGAAGGCACAGGGCAGGAGATGGATGCCAGAAACAATGTGTGTGGTGTTGGCCCTTGTCTCTCATTCTCTGGACTCCCTGCTCATTGCCTGCCTGGATTTTCTGACCCCGGACTGCCTGACTGTGTTGCCCACCGGATTCCTGGATCTTTGGATTGTTTCTGGACCGTGAACAGGCAAGCTGTACTGACTGTTAGTGTCTCTGTTTGACTGTAAGCTGCCTCCTGCTAACCCTGCACTCTCTTGCCTTGCAACGGGCAGCTGGCATCTTCAATCTCCCTTCCTGCATTGGGTACCTGGGTCTCAAGGTGTCCCCCTTACTGTAGACCAGTTGCTGTGTTGTTTTGTGGGCTCGTTGTGGTAAGCATGAGTTGACTCTTTCTCAGGCTTGATAAGAGAGGGCCAGAGACAGTTTAAAACAAAGAATAACAAGAATAACAAATGGAAGTTTATTAAGATGCAGAAAATAACATGTTAATCCTGGAACATCTCAACCATTCTTAGCTCCCCAAAACCAGAGCCAGTTCTTCCCTCTGTCTGACTCCTCCGTCTCTCGTCCACGTGTTCCCTGTCTCTGTGCCAGCTTTTCCCCCTTTGACAAGCCTCAGTTTTGTGACATTTCCTCCCTGCAGCCCCTCTCGCAGCGTTCTCTGAGCTGTCATTGGCTGCCAGGTTTACCCAACTCCTCCTTCGCCATGACCAGTTATGGCCATGGGGATTATGAGAGCTGTAGTCCAACTCATCTGGAAGGCACCAAGTTCCATACTTCTCGGCTAGCTGGATTCTGTCTCTTTTTGTGCTCTAATATCTGTTTTGGTGAAAGGTAAGAAGTGTCCGGAAGTGTCCAAAACATGGCACTGTTACTTCTTGGGGTGCTACCAAAGGGAGATCAAAGAGCAAGATGTTTGTAGATCAGATGTACTGTATATGGGATAGAATTCTCAAAGTGTATGTTTGGAGTTGTGACGCTGTTGCTGTTGTGTGTCTTCGAGTTGTTTCTGACTTAGGCAATCCTATAACAGGGTTTTCTGGAGGCAGTTTTGATGTATTTTCATTCTGTCCAGCTTCCAACACTAGTTTTGCACTGGTTTTATCTTTCAGGTCATGCCGGTTTTTGCTGATGGGAGTCAGAGTCCAACAGCATTTAAAGGGCCATAAGGTCACAACTACTGTGGAGTACTGGCTCTTCTGTCTTCCTTTTTTCCTCCTTGCCAGAGAAAGTTGCTTAGGGTGGAATTGGAGAATAGAATAGCTGAGAGAAAACATTTTGAACAGAAGCAATCTGAGGGCTCTTTTGGAAAGCATCCCAGATTGGAAGCCACCCCTTAAACGTGAACATCCCTGAAAAGAGATTGGAAAGCTGTCCTTATGAACTACAGCTCCCAGAATTCCTCAGTCCTCAGCAGCCATATTAGCTGTGTAATCCATTTGGATTCGGTTCCAGGACCACCTACATTTGTGGATGCGCAAGTCCCATCATCTACAATAATGCAGTAAAAATGGCATCCCTTATATAAAACAGCAAAATCAAAGTTTGCTTTGTGGAATTTATTTTTAAAAACTATTTTCATTGTTGGTTGAATCCGTGGATACAGAATCTGCGGATATGGAGGGCCAACTGTAGCTCCAAAAACTCCACTTTTTTTCTTGTTGCAGATGTTAGCAAGCCCCTGCTCCCCATGAAGATAGGGGCTAATGGGACTCAGAATCCAAACCACATCTGGAGCCGGGGCTCCACACTTCCCACCCAAGCTCTGAGTTAAGATCTGTCTGCCAACAGAGGTGAGATTTGAACCCATCCCCAAAACATGATGGGGAGGAGGTTGACTCAGCCAGCCAAGAGCCACGCTAGGCTGGGCGTCCCCGTTGTCGCTGGCGAAGACGCCGGGCCTGGAAGAGGAAGGTCATGAAATAATGGCTGGTTTGGGCCTTCCAAGCGGTGATTCACAGTCTTGGCCTGGTTGGGCCGGGTGGGGACCACTTGTGAGGATCACGCCCATGCTTGAATTGTTCCTGTAACTTTTCTTTTCTTTTAAAGAAAATCTATTCCTGGCAACTTCAGAGGTGTTTTCAAAACAGGACTGAAATGATTCTGATTTTCTTCCTTCCTTGCATGTACAGCCAGACTTGAGCACCAGCGAATGGCAATCTCAGCTGTCTCCAAGGCTCTGGCATCTCTACAGCCTCCCTCTCCCATTTAACAAAAAAATCACAAACTTCCAGCCACTTCCAGAAAGTTAATTTGGCAGGCACCTTTTCTATTTTTCCATTACCACTTCTCATTGTAAAGGGAATTGCGTTCTGTACATGCTCACAGCCGGTCTCTCTCTACGTGGGTTTTAATTATGCCATATATTTTGGGCCAAACTAGGTATTAAAACCAGGCCTGGAAGCTGCAGGTGGCACCCATATTTATCTGCTATGTGCCCGCTAGGAATACCCCATGAGCTGAACTGTATGTACAGGTCTTCAAGTCACCTGTCAACTTAGGGGGGGGCATGCATTTCAGAGGGTTTTATTAGGAAGGGAGTACTTGGGGAGGTTGCCATTTCCCTAATCCAAAATACAGCCTATAGTACGTGGTATTCATTGGTGGTCTCCCATCCAAATATTGACCAGGGCTAACGCTGCTTAGCTCCCAAGATCAGACAGGATCTGGTACCTTAAGGGTATTTATGTGTCTGCACTTTCTAGTCATCTGTCATCTTATGGCAACCCCATGAATTTCAGAGAGTTTTCTTAGACAAGAATACCCATAGGTGTTCTTGCCTTCTTGCCAGTTCCTTCCTGTCAAATAGAGCCTACAGCACCTGGGTTGTCTTAGCGGTCTCCCATCCAAGTACCAACCAGGGCTGACCCTGCTTAGCTTTGAAAATCAGACAGGATGTGGTGCCTTAAGGGTATTTGTGTGCCTACACCTTCAAGACCCAATGAATTTCAGAGGGTTTTCTTTAGGCAAGGAATTCTCAGGTGGTTTGCCAGTTCCTTCCTCTGAAACAGGGCTTATAGCACCTGGGATATATTGATGGTCTCCCACCCAAGCACTCACCAGGGCTGAACCTGCTTAGCTTATGAGAGCCTTCCGAGTGATGCTCCTATAATCACCTGGAGAGTTCGGAGGCTTTTGTCCTCTTCCTGCTTTTGGAGTCTTTCACATTGCTAACGGATCCTTTTAAAACGCAAGAGCAAGGTAAAGCAACCTAACCTGGCTTCCTTGGCAGCTCTCAGAATCGCCCAGCTAGAAGGGCAACCAGCCGTGTTGATGGGGGGGATGCTGGGAGCTGTAGTCCAAAAAGTAGCTTTTCTGAAATAACCTGAGCTGTTTGGGGTATGTCTTGTACAGTTGGATACAGCAGGGTAAGTCCTTGTTTGATCCTCAGCCAAGGGAATTTTTAAAAATCAATTTGAATATTCCTAAGTGCTTTATTTAGACTTATTTTCATTTTATTCATATTTATTAATTTTAACACAGACAAACTAATTCAAAACCTGCGGGAAAAAGAGAAAAAGGAAAGAAGGGAGAAAAAGAAAAAAAATGTACGTAAGCAATGAGTATGTTTAGCTAAAACTGAAACTAAGTAATATTAAACTAAAACTGTAACTTATTACTGAAACAGTAATCCATTACCATAAACACTGCCTAAATAATCACTAATTAACCAGGACACCAAAGAACTCTGGCTCCCACACACAAACTGTAATGAAAAAGAAAAACCAATTAATAATATTATTCTACCATTATATCTCCAGCTAAATTCAACTTACTAGAATTGCTAGTAACCGCACCCATAGACTATTATTACATCCTTAGATTTCTTATTGCTCAAAAAATCCATAAACTTTCAGAAAGTCTTCAATTGGTTTTAACGGTTTACAGTCAATGGTTTATAATCTTTTAACGGGCTTATCCTCTTTCTCTGTTAATGATAGCTGTTTTCCTTCTATTTAAGATAGATTTGAAGGCAGGATTGCCAAATTATCAGCTTGGCCCTGGCTGCTGTGTCCTTTTTAGCAGGAGGGAGATCCACACAGAGCGCAGCTCATTGCCATGCTGGCTGGCGTTTGGGGGATATCTGCTAACGTATGAAAATCTAATGTCCTGTTAAGGCCACGTGGTACGGTGGTTTGAGCATTGGGCTATAATTCTGGAGACCAGGCCATTTCCGCACTAGCCTGTTATAGCGTGATGATCCCACTTGCAACATCCTATGGAATCCTGGGGTTTGCAGTTTCGGGAGGGGCCGGCGGCCCCTCCCGAAACTGCAAACCCCAGGATTCCATAGGATGTTGCAAGTGGAATCATCGCGCTATAACAGTCCAGTGCGGAAAAGGCCTAGGATTCGAATCCCTGCTCAGCCGGGTGACCTTGTGTGAGTCCCACTCTCTCAGCCTCAGAGGAAGGCAAAGACAAACTCCCTCTGAACAAATCTTGTCAAGAAAGCCCCCTGATAGGTCCACCTTAGGATAACCATAAAGGAGAAATGACTTAAAGGTGCACCCTGACAATGTCTTGTTAAGCAAGGCCTGAATACCTTGAAATCCCATCTGATCTAAGCAGGGTCAGCCCCGGTTAGCACTTGGATGGGAGACCACCAACAAATGCCAAGCGCTGTGTTTCAGAGGAACGAATGGGCCAAACCACCTCTTGCCTAAGAAAATCCTCTGAAATTCGTGGGGGTCACCATAAATTGACAGGTGACACATACACACAAGGCACCAGACCTCTTCTGATCTGGGAAGCTAAGCAGGGTCAGGCCTGGTTAGTACTTGGATGGGAGATCGACAATGAAAGCCAGATGCTGTAAGCTATAATTCAGAGGAAGGACTGATAAACCCACCTCTGAGTGTTCCCTGCCTAAGAAAACCCTATAAAATTCATGGGGTCGTCTTAAGTCAACAGGCAACTCAAAGGCACATAATGCACACAGTATACCCCAGGACCTAAATGCCCTAAGGGCACCAGATCCTGTCTGATCATGGAAGCTAAGCAGGGTCAGCCTTGATTGGTGCTTGGATGGGAGACCACCAACAAACACCAGGTGCTGTGTTTCAGAGGAAGGAACTGGCCAAACCACCTCTGAGTATTCCTTGCCTAAGAAAACCCTCTGAAATTCAGGGAGTTGCTGTAGGATGACAAGCCACTGAAAGACACGCACAAACACAATGTTGTGTTGCAAGCATGGCTGCATTTTTCTGTGGTCACCTGGCCCTCCTTGTTAGTGAAAGCCAGAGGAAGCCGTGCAGGAGCAGCAGAGCATCAAGGAAGGGGTTAACTCCGCCAGCCGTGCCTTGCAACAGGTTGGGGGCCCCACTCCGGGGCACTGCGAGGCTGCATTCTTCAGCTCCTTCCAGCAGAGGGATGTGCAAGGCAGACGGGCAGGCGCGGGGAGCCTTGCTTCATGAATGGCTCCATTCAAAAGTGCCTGGGCTGAGCTCGCAGCCTGAGCAGCACACAAGGGGTGTGTGTGCTCGTGCCTCCCTCCCTTGCTCACTCCCTCGCGCTCAGCTCTGGGCTGGGACCGAGGAGCACCAAACCGACCCACAGACGGAGAGAGGGAGCCGTTTTCTGCACCACCCCCTCCGCCTCCATCCCCTAGGCCTCTCTGCCAGCGTCTCCAATATGTCCGTGATGCTCAACAATGCACACCAAGGTAGGTCCCAGCCGCAGGGGGCCAGGTGGACCCGATATGGCCTGGAAACCATGAAGCCCCAAGGAGTTGCTCAGGGAGCTGGGGATGTTTAGCCTGGGGAAGGGAAGGTTAAGCGGGGACATGAGAGCCATGTTTAAACATTTGAAAGGACGTCATAGGGAGGATGGAGCAAACCTGTTTTCTGCTGTTCCAGGGACTAGGACATGGAGCAGCAGATTCAAAGTAAGGAAAAGAGATTCCATCTAAACATTAGGAAGAACTTTATGATGCTAAGAGCAGTTTGACAGTGGAATATGTTGCCTGTGAATGTGGGAGAGTCTCCTTCTTTAGAAGACAGGCTGGATGGTCACCTGTCTGGAGTGCTTTGTGTCTTCCTGCATGGCAGAAGGGGGCTGGACTGGATGGCCCTGGGGGTCTCTCCCAACTTAAGGATTCTGTGATTCTGTGAGACTGTTTAGGCTCTGAGCTGAGTAGTCTTACAGGACAAACAGGAAGGTTTGGATAGTAAGTGTGGGTTAGGATTTGATTTCCTTCCCAAGGTGGGAAAAGAGCCCGTGGTCTGGTGGGTGGGGAGCCCTCAGCTCGCTCTTTCTTCCGAGGGGTGCCACAGGAGTCCACCCCAAAGTCCTGTCTTGTAATGACACCACCCCTTCTCCACATTGCGTGGGCACCTGTTTCCAAGGGTTCTGGAGGCTCAACATCTGTCTTGCTTCTATTTGGCTCAGGAGGGAAAGCCTTTGGATTACTCAAAGCCAAGCAAGGAGGAAGGCTGGAGGAGATCAACAAGGTAGGTAAAAGGGGACTCACTGGCTCTTTTCTTCTGGTTTCCGGGGAGGCTCACCCATTTAATTGCTCCCTCTTTGGCTTTTGAACAGTGGGTCGAAATGCATTTGCAGCTGTCTCCTTTCTTTGGATGATGCCCTCAGTTTCTGAAACTGAACAGCTCTGTCTGCCCAGACAGGGTGCCCTCTGGGTGTGATGGTGGACCGCAGCTCCCATTATCCAAAGGCAGCATGTTCATTGGAAGTGATGGGTCATGTAATGCAATCTGTATTGTATGCGGGGGGGATGCTGCAGGGAGGAAGCATTACAAAAAACCCCCGAGGCTTGTCTCTGACAGAAGGCAGATAGGGAAATGCTGATGCAGAGATAAGGGACAGGTTTCAGAGAGAACAGAAGGAATAAAGGCAGGAGAGTCAGGCAGCGGATAGGACTGACAATGTTTGGGGGGAGCTTTAATTGATTCAGTAATTGAAGGCACAACCTGCCTTCCACATATGCAGGTTTAACTTTCGTGGACTTGATTACTTGTGAGTTTCTCCTGCCCCCGCCCCACCACCTTAGGTGCTTCTTTTCCAGGGGAACCTTTCCTCTCAGCAGCTCCGATGAGGCCACGCAGCCCTTTAAAAACCTACTTCGGCTCTCCCTCCTCCACCAGCCACTGCCTGGCAATCTAAGGACAGATCACAGCCCAATTTTTCAGCATCACAAACCCTCTCGCGGTGCCTCCCACACCCAAGGGAGGAGACGGGCAAGAAAAAGGAGGTATAGGGCAGCCATCCCAGTCCATCTCCTTTCTCTCACCTGGTTTGGACTCTGGGGGCATTTCCGCACTAGCCTGTTAAAGCGCGATGATTCCACTTTCAACATCCTTTGGAATCCTGGGATTTGCAGTTCAGGAGGGGCTGGTTGGCCCCTCCTGAAACTGCAAACCTCAGGATTCCGGAGGATGTTGAAAGTGCAATCATTGTGCTATAGCAGGCTAGTGCGGAAATGGCCTGGGTGCCCACTCTCTGCACCATCCCTTCCCCCTTTCCCACAGACATGCACACATATTTTGATATTTGTGACTTTTCCACTTTTGTTGAGGGTCCTACACTCCTAACCTTAGCAAACAAGGAAGGCGGATTGTAATATTTACAGCAACTTCTGCACATGGCACTGTATGTACATGGAGATTTACTTAAATACCATACCATCCAACTTCTCCATTTGTCAGGAGAGTCTCAGTTAATCCCCTGCCATCCCACTTTTCCAGCTGATTTTAAAATATCCCAGTTTCTCTCTCCTCCTGCCAGTTTCCCGCTCTGTCTTCCACTTCCTTCAGTTGCTGCAAACTAAGTTCAAAGTGCAAAAGTCGTTTGCACTTGTTTAACCCAGTAGGGGAAGAGGAGAGGAGAGGACAGAATCTTGTCCTTCCCAGTAGACTCAGGTAAAAGCAAATGGCTCCAGCCTCATTCATATCCTTTTCCATCTTAATTAACCATATTCAGATGTTGCTTGGCCCCAGGTTTCCTGGTTTTCCTCCCTGAAATGCTGGAGTGTATGATAACATTGGAAATCTAGTAAGCAGGCTTTCTCTTTGTAAACCATACCTGCTGAATTTTTTCATGCCAATCTATGGTTAAAGTAGAAAAGATTTATTATTGCTTGCGACACAGGAACTGCTGACTATTTCAAAAGGCTTAGGAGCGGAGCCAAAACAAAACAACCCATGCTTGGCAGTCCTCGCTAATGTGGGAGTACAAGGTCGTGGTTGCGTAGTAGGTGAGCCTGGACGGCCCCATTTGACCCTCAAAACATTGCCACTGCTTTGCTCAGGAGTTTTAGCCTGCGCTCGGCCCAGGGGTACATCCAGAACACAAGGAGCGACTTATCTTAGAGACAAGGGTTTTGGCTTTTGGCGTGACCCTTTGCACTCTGCACTTGCTCATAAAACCTCATGACCATGCTGATGCAATAAGAGAGCTTTCAGAAACATCGTCCCATTTGAGTCTGAAAAGTTATGTAATTGGCAGCTGCGGATACTAGTTTCGGTCCAGAGGAGATGGAAAGACTGGCTCTGATTGTTATCTGGGTCTCATTTCACATCCATTTATTTGTTTATTTTTTGTGTGTGATTTAATATGTATTGCTTTTAGTTCAGAGACGCAAACAAACAGGCTGTTTCACAACTACTGAGAAGGAAAAAAGGGAACAGAAGAAAAGAAAGCAAGCAAACAATATACACACATAACTAAAACTTAAACTAAACTAAAACTAAGACCTAATAACAAAATCTGTTGCTAAAAAGTCTAATCTATTACACCAAACACATCCGATGTACAATAAAGAACTAACACACAAATGAATGCTGACCTCCCCGCACCATTGTAATTAAAAGAGAAAAATTGATTAATATTCCATATTTTATCCTATTGTTACAGAGCTATATACATTGAGCTTTCTAGAATTATTATTAATCATAACCATGGATTATTACATCATTAGATTTCTTAATGGTCAAAAAATCCATAAACAGTTTCCAGTTTCTCCAGAATAAATCTTCAGTTGGTTTCTCCTTGAAAATCCTCCTCAATTTTGCAACTTGGGTGAAATCCATGACTTTAACAACCTGTTCTTCCATCATTGGAGCATCAGCCTGTTTCCATGTTCGGGCAAACAGCGTTCTTGCCATTTTCGCATCTATTTAGTAGAGCAAGGCGGTTAATGAAACTTGGAATCAGGACCTGGGGAAGCTGCTTTTTTGGATGACAGTTCTCTAAATCCCTCAGCCCGCTGGGAATTGTTGTCCCCAAGATAACTTTTCCAGACTGTGGTGAGAATTCATCAGCAGGCCTCTCTTGATTTCTGGAAGCTGTTGTGTTTCTCTCTTTCAAGGTCACCAAGATAGCAGACAGGAGTTGAGCAACTGGTTTTGACTGCGGAGTTAATCCATTTATTTACTGGGCAATTTATCTGGTGGTGATGACTCAATTGTCTTTTCAATGAAACAAGTTTTCCGGGCAAATTTGTTTCATACCAAATGCGATGCAAAACCAGTGTGAAAGCAGTTTAGTCCTGACCTAGCGCAGAAATGTCTGAGATTTTCATCTATGTGTAAGTTTTAAATTTAAATCAGTCAAAATTGGTTTGTAAGTGTGTATTCTAGAGCAAAGTAAGTTGAGTTCCCATGTGTTTGTTTGCAGAGTACCAAAGTAGTGGACGGATATGAGTTCAGCACTTTATTGAGGTCTACATTTTAGTCACATTAGGTAACATGTCAAGTTTAAGAGCATCCCCTCCAACTGTTCTGACATGGCAGGAAAAATCTCATCAGTCCTCTGTCAACTTGCTTTTTTAGCTGCTTTTAAAATGTCCTGGTTTTTTTTCTCTCCTCCTCCTCAGTATGATTATTACGCTATCTTAGCCTGCATTAACAGAACCATAGTTTCCAAATCGAGGGAAGTAATAGTCCCACTATATTCTGCAATAGTTGGGCCTCTTCTGGAATACTGTATTCAGTTCTGGTGCTTAATTTTAGGAAGAATATAGACAAGTCGGAGCAGGTTCAGAGAACAAAATGTATGAGGAAAGGGCGAGGGAGTTGGTCAGGTTCAGCCTGGTGAAGAGACGACTTGTGCGGGACATAACTGTATTACTTTCTAAATACATCAAGGGCTGGCAACAGAGAAGAGGCTGCAAGTTTTTCCCTGCTCCTCCAGAAGGCAGGACCAGGTCTAATGGTTTTAAGTTACAAGAGGATAGATTTCAGTTGAACATAGGAAGGAACTTAGGTTAGAAGGCAGAATAAGCCTACCCTCTGCTAGAATGCTGGGTGTGGGTGAGGGCTTAGCCGAAGGAGCCCACCAGCAAACGGAGACCGCTGAGAATGCATTCCCAGCAGCTGCTCTGCTTCCTTGCATTTCTTCCTGGCATTTGTTCCTGGTTCCATGGAAAACAGGCATCGGGCCACACCCCTCTCCGCCAGCTGAGCAGCGTCCCTCGGAGAGGGTCCTTGCTTCATGCTTGAGGACAAACCCAGCACCAAATAGAGAGCAGATGTCTGTGACTGCTGCAGTGTGGAATGTGGTCCCAAATGGTGGGACAGGGGAGGGGGAGAGAGACCCATGAAATCCTGCCAGGCTCCTGAGAACCAGATCAGAGGGAGGAAACGAAGACGGAGAGGCTCTGGCGGGCAGACGAAGATGGAGAGGGGGGCATACGTGCCATGGCACTTTTGCTGCAGTCTCTGTTCACTTGTGCATGTGTAGTCCTGTTGCTTCCCCTCCCCAATACTGTTTATGACATTCAGCAATAACAGACTAATACAATCATAGAGCTGGAAGAGACCCCAATGGCCGTTCAGTCCAACCCCATTCTGCCACGCAGGAGGACACAATTCGCGAACTCCCTTTGACAGATGGCCATCCAGCCTCTGTTTAGAAACCGCCAAAGAAGGAAGGAGACTCCGCCACAGTCCCAGGCAGCAGTGGATTCCACTAGCATCAAACACAAGGAACCCATTTAGAAGATACATAATGCAGAGGTACAGGAATGTTGGTACTGCTACAACCATTTCCTTCATAGAAATCTTCTACTAGTATCAGCTGTATAGAAGCCTACAATTCGAATGGGCCTCTAGGCCCTTGAGTCCAACGCTTCTGCTCCAGAGACAAGGAACCAGAGCAACGGATTCAAACTACAGGGGAAAAAATTCCGCCTAAACATTAGGAAGACTTCTCTGTGGGAAAGAGTAGTTTGACACTGGAATATGCTGCTTTCCTGAGAGTGTGATGGAATCTCCTTCGTAGAATCTTAGAGCTGGAAGAAGCCACACAAGTGTAATCCAGATCAACCCCATTCTGTCACGGGGGAATATACAATCAAAGCAGATGGTCATTCAACTTCTCCATCACATTCCCAGGCAGCATATTCGCAGACCCCCTCCGAGGGCTCCACAGACCCCCGGGGCCCCTGGATCCCAAGTTAAGAAGCACTGCTCTAGCCGATTGGTTCCATCGTCTCAGATCTGGCTTGGCCGCAGGTGTCTTGGCTGTCATCTGGAAAATGTTGCATGGTATGTTCTTTGCAGGGCTGGCATGTCAAATATGCTGGAGCAGTTTTGGAGGCTTTGGGGCAGGAGTGAGTTCGGAGCTGCCACGCAGCTGGTGAGGGACTAGCAAGAATGCGGTGTGGGGAGAAGAGCAAATGGCTCTTACCCGTGCTCTGTTTTCCCGAGGGAGAGGGAGAGGGAGTGGCGGGGGGGAGACAAAGATAGTCAGAGAACCGACAGTCGTTCTACACACCCACAGAGGGAGATAGAGACACCCTTGTTGCTCTTGCAACAGCTTTATTTACAGTTGTGTTAGTAGGATGCCGTCTCCCAGTTTCAAAGAAAAGAGGGTCCTTGTTTTGGGGGCCAAAGGCATGCTAGAAAAATAGAAAGCAAATCTTCTAAAATTGACCTCATTATTTGCGGCAAACAACACAGCGGGGTGTTTGCTGCATGCACCTGAATGCATATGTGCGTGTGTTTTTGCACAAACATGTTCAAATCAAGATGCCCCACCACCACAATGCACACATACATAAACAGTTTAAGGATGAAAAATGTTTGGGTTTGCAGAAATGTCCCTTTTGCACCTCTGAAAGCAAATTTTGGCTAGGAAATCCATACCTTTCCGCTGTTGTGTTGTCTTCAGTTGTTTCTGACTTATGGCAATCCTAAGGTGACACTATTGTGAGGTTTTCTTGGCAAGATTTGTTTTGGTGGAAGAGTTGCCGTTGCTTTCCTGTGAGGCTGAGAGAGTGTGACTTCCTCGAGGACACCCAATGGGTTTCTGTGGCAGATATTTAGCCTGGAGAAGAGAAGATTAAGAGGTGAATTGAAAGCTGTGTTTAAATATTTGAATAAATTTTGGAAGGAATTAATATTTGAAGGAATTTCAAAGATGGGATCGGAAAACAGAGGAGACCTACAATGATTATTGGTAAAATTAACGGGGTGACTGTCCTATAAAAGCCTCATCCTGAAGTCAACCATATTAATATTAAGTCATATTTAATCATCACAGTGTTTGCTCCTTCTCCAAATGTGTTTTAATGTGTTTTTATTTCTCCTTTCTTTCCTTAGGAGTTTCTCTGCGACCCAAAGTTTAGTGATGAAGAAGATTTAGAGGAAAAACTTGCAATTTTTAAAGGTAAAACGATGGTCCACATTATTTAGAGTAGACAATGTGGGGAAAGTGTAGGGAATAACCTACAAAAGAAAGCAATTTTTCTCTTGGCCAAGTCCGGGGAAATGTTTAAAAACTTGCAAACACTCTGGAGCAGCAACCGTTTGGTTTTGCTGAATAATTTTTCCTTTCAGTTTTGGGAATGGACAGCTGCAGCGTTCAACTGAGCCAAGCAAATTCCGGGACCTAGAAGATTTGGGAGGATCCAACCAGCTATACTAATATTTTCCCTACATATTGACAGATTTTAGTTCAAGCTAGAGTAGACGGTGTCTGTGTAGCTTGAAGTGGCCCTACTGATATGCCATCTATTTCTGGTGATTTAATTCCCCCAAGTGCCTTGCGTGCAGTTTCCACTACACCTTCCTAAATTGTAAGTTCATCTTCAAACGCTTCTTCCTTGAATGAATCTGTCATCCGTTCATCTCCCTTAATATAGTTCCTCAATGTATTGTTTCCACCAGCTATTTATATGGACCTAGTCGTGTAGACTGTCCTCCCTGCTGGTCATACAGCATCCCCACTCTTGAATTTAAATCTCCTTTTGATTTCTTGGGTCTTGCAGAAGAAGTCTCCCATTCTTCCTTTTTTATTGCCATCTTCTGTTTCTCTGCATTGATTATTACATGCTTCTCTTTGTCCCTGTGCACAAATTACTGAACAGTTGCACTCATAGAGCTGATCTATTTTATTTTTGCTTCTCATCTGTCATCCATTGAGGCTTCTCTTTCCTTTTGGCTGCAGATAGTGCCTTTTTGCATTTCTTCCTGACAATGTCCCTGGATTCCGTTCAGAATTCTTCTGGCTCCCAGTGAATTAAGCTTAACAGTGCAAATCTATTTTTTTACAGTATTCTTAAATTCTACAGGGATGCTATTAGGCCAAAAAAAGAAAGATGAAGACTTTTCCATGCAGGTTTTCATAACATACATCAGGAAGATTGTTTTTCTTAATAAACAAACAAACAAACAGTATAGGTATCCAGTTTGGCTCCTATTGACTTGCATTGCCTAATTCACCACCTAAATGTCCCTCTGGTCCTTCCTGACAAACCCACTGATTTCTTCCTGCAAAGGGCCTTGAGCTTTCCACAGAATAGGGACAAGTTGGAGTATGCACAGCCGTGGTGGGAGGGTTGCATGCTGAAACTGAGAAGCACATTTTGTTGCTTTGATTTATTGGCCTTCCTCCTGGGTCATTGTGGAAATGGCCTCATGAGACGGATTTGCAGCCCCTCTGTCCATCCCATCTCAAGTCAATACGCAGACTGTGGGACTCTGACAACACCGCCCTTTCCATGTTTTGTGTACCATCTTTACCCAATGAACAAACATATGCATTTCACAAACTGTCATCTCTTGGATACCTTGCACTCACAAACTTCACTCAGATTCAGAACAGAAGTGTTTATTTTGGAGCAAAGCGAGCAACACAGCAATGTTCCTGACAAGTTTCTGAGACTACCACAGATTGGGTGGCTACAGATTTATACCTTGTCATACAACTTTAGGTGCACACAGCAGTTATTGGTTAAAATTATAAATATCACATCACCCCACCAAGGCAGGCACTTTCTGTTATTTATGTGTCTTTCATCCTGGGAGCTAGCCCAAGTTCCTGTGTCGTTATCTTTGCCATGTCTGTTCCCATAACACCTTCCCACTGCTTTCCCATTCCCCCTTTTGATTTTCTCCCCCTTTCCCAGATACATAATGGCAACGAGCAATAAAGCATTTAATCATTTTGTGCCCTGGAATACCTTAGGCGTTCCAACCAGCTGCGTAGTTGTAATTAGCAACTGGCAATTGATACTTGGTAGCATTTAGTACACTGTACCCATATCTAGCAAAGCCACATGCACTAATACACATCCAGCATGTTTATGACAGGAGCCACCCATCCTGACAAAAACTTGCATAGAGAACTTTGTGCCTTTGGAGTTGGCCTATTAAAGGTATTACCACAACGGCGGCACCTTATTTTTCATGTATGTATTTAGTTGTTGCTGCATGCCTTCGAGTTGTTTCCAACTTACGATGACTCTTATGGGGTTTTCTGGGGCTGAGAGTGTGTGACATGCCCAAGGTCACCCAGTGGAATTCATAGAATTGTAGAGTTGGAAGAGGCCCCCAGGGCCATCCAGTCCAACCCCCTTCTGCCACGCAGGAACCCACATCAAAGCCCTCCCTTGGACAGATGGCCACCTAGCCTCTGCTTAAAGACCTCCAAAGGAGGAGGAGACCCCACCACTCTCCACGGAGGCAGCAGCATCTTCCGCTGCCGGACAGCTCTGACCGTCAGGAAGTTCTTGAGTCAGGGTCATAGTCCAATGCTCAATGTGGCCAGGGAGTTGTCTGTAAAATGAGAGTTCTGGAAGGAAGAAGCCTGCGGGATGCTATCTTGAGAGTGGAATGAATGTGACCTGTTTTGAAAGTAACATTAGAAGGAACTTCTTGGCAGTGACAGCAGTTTGGCATTGGAACCAATTGCCTAGAGAGGTAGGGGGGTCTCCTTCTCGGGATATCTTTGAAAAGAGGCTAGAGAGGTACCTTCTAGGGATGCTTTAGCTGGAGATCTTGCCTTGGGCAGGGGGTTGGCCTGTGGCCGATGAGGTCCCTTCCAATTTGTGGAGGCAGAACCTTGCCCTTCCCAGAAGGCTCAGGCAAAAGCAAACTGCTGCTGTCTCTCCCAGCTTATGTGTTCTTCTTCATCAGTAACTTTTTCCCTCTTGACCACACTCTAATGTTGCTTGGCCACGTGCGTCCCAGTTTTCATCTCTCAACTGTTGGAGAAAGTAAGATTTATCTGCTCGAAGTAGCTGGCCTTGGGACACGCTCCTTAGCTGGGAACCGCAGTCATCCTCTGGCGACAGACTCAGGGTGTGTAGGTGGCAGTTTGTAAAAGTTTGGCACTGATTCCTCTAATATCTTTTTGACACCAAAGTTACTGAGAAGCAGATGTGTAATTCAGAAATCTGGTACTGCATTTTCTGGCATCCTCATTTCCTTTGCTTGGGGACTTTGCATACATACTCGTAAATCCGGTGCAATTTAGCTTTTAGTCTCAGGCAGGGACAATTGTTCAAATGGATCCAGGTTCCCAACCTCAGCTGCTTGGCAGATTGTGCAATATTTCGGACATGAAAACAAATAGATCTCTTTTATGCTAATCCTCACATACTGGCGACCTGATGCTCTTTTGTACACTGAATTTTTTAAAATTTGCTAGAAGGTGATTTGAATGGATGGTGACTTTTTAAAAACAGGAATGGCCTTTACTGTCAAGCTTTGTTCTGATTCATCTGCACGCTCCCTTGGCCATTGTCTTGATCTCATTCTCATTAATAATTGTTTTGTCTCTTGTGTGTTTGCATATATATATAAATACATATCTTTTAAGTGTACATCCTTGGCAGGACCCACTGGTTGTGGTTGTTTTACTTGTAAAATGCCATGTACATCAATGGCACTATATGAATAAATACATGATGATTGCTTGTTTAAAAAAAAAAAGGATGGCCAACTTTTAGGCCTCCAGCTGTTGTTTGACTGCAGGTCCCATCAGCCCTGGCAGCCTAGCCTAGCCAAGAATAATCCCAAGGTCCTTTTCACATGGGACTTGTGGAATCTTGAAGTCTAACATGTTTTATTCAGCTCAGTTCTTCAGACAATAACAGCTATGGTGTTAATTGTCCTTAAGGTGAGCTCAGCTTATGGCCACCCGATGCGTGACAGATGTCCACATTTCCCTGGTTATCAACAGCTCTGCTCAGGTCTGGCAGTTGGGACAGTTGGGCTTCCCTGATTTCCCTTTTTAGTGCAATCTGAGATTCATCACCCAGCAGAAAATCCAAATTAGCAGAGCAACATGAGCAAGGAGTTAAGGCAAGGTTTATTTCCACAGCAGAAACAGGTCAACGTCTTGTGGAGGTCCAAAGTGAGACAAAATACAATTCCGTGCGCCCACCTTGTCTACGCTAAACAAGTAGATTTCCTCATGTAAACATTCAGAAGACAATCAACACTTAGTTTAAAGCATATCCTCTCTGCCTGGCATCTATCAACATTTCCAAACTGTCCCAATCTGTTTATAAGTTTCAGATAGCATGTGATAATTCAGCTAACAGGAACTTAGGGATTTACTTACTTCAGAGAGTCTGTTAATGAGGAAGGTAATTAACCATTGCAAATCAAGGAGGAAGCTTCCTTTTCTCAAATGTTAACATATGAGATGGAGCCAACACTTTTAATCTGTTTAGACTACGTGACCCTCTCGTTTCTAGGGAATGGATATCTCCACTGAGTTCAGATTGAAAAAGAGGAATTTCTACCTTTGAGAATGAGAGTTTCCTTAATATTTTTATCACGCAATCTTCCTCTTTTCTTACTGCCTTCTATCTCAACAAGTCTAAATGTTCCTGAAAGGCCAGACTGACTCCCACCTGAAGCATGCTCTCCCCAAAAACGGTGACAGGGCAGGGGTCCCATGGCGTGGGCCCCTCAGACACAATCCCCAACATGCACTCGGCCTTGCACTGTTGCATCTAAGGGGCTGCAAGCCCTGTTGACCCAGCCAGAGTCCCCTCACCATCACCCCTCCAAAAGCCGCCTCCTTCAGGGGTTCCCAACAATGAAACCATTGTTCCGGCTTCTTTCTCTCCCAGCCCTTTCCCCTCCCCTGCAAGAGAGAGGCAGAGGAATTGGCATTTGCCTGGAAGTAACGTGTGCACGTGTGCGCATCCCAAGGCAAGATTTTACCCCACTGATTGTGGGATGGAAGGGAGATTTGGACTCTCCAATGGTAGACCGGAGACCAGAATGCTGGGAAGCAGAGTGGCGGATTGGGCAATTTGGGGTGGGAGTGTCGAAGAATGAAAAGGCATTGCTTTTTCATTGCTGGACTTTTCAAAATGAATTCACAAGTTACACAGAAGGCATGCATCAACAGCCACATGGACAGATAGATAAAGCACGGAACTGGACTGGGTACATCAAGGGTGCACAGAAAGTTCACTTTGGAGTCGAGGTGGGCAGCACATCATCATCACAGAATCACAGAATCCTAGAGTTGGAAGAGACCCCAAGGGACATCCAGTCCAACCCCCTTCTTCCAGGCAGGAAGACACAATCCAAGCACTCCCTCTGACAGATGGTCACCCAACCTCAATTTAAAGACTTCCAAAGAAGGAGGCTCCATCACAATCCCAGACAGCAGCATATTCCACTATTGAACTGCTCTTACTGTCAGGAAGTTCTTCTAATGTTTAGGTGGAATCTCTTTTCCTGTAGTTTGAGTCCATTGCTCCTTGTCCTAGTCTCTGGAGCAGCAGAAAACAGGCTTGCTCTAGCCTCTATATAACATCCTTCCAAATACTTAAATCTGGCAATCATGTTCCCTCTCAAGCTTCTCTTCTCCAGGCTAAACATCCCCAGCTCCCTAAGCCACACCTTATAAGGCTTCACAGTTTCCAGCCCTTAATGCATGTATTTTATATCTTTTATATATTCCACTGTCAAACATATCCTACCATCTCAAAGTTCTTCCTAATAGGTAGGTGGAATCTCTTTTCCTGGAGGTGAAGTCCATTGTTCCGTGTCCTTGTCTCTGCGCCCCTAGATCCTTTCTACACGTACTGCTTTCAAGTCTTGTGTCCCCCATATGGACCTGGGTTCCCCTAAAAGCAGGGTGTGTGCCCAACCGATGAACTCCAAGGCTCTTGTGTGCAAAGGGGATCTTTCCAATGGATTCAGATCAGCCTTTAAAAGGGGGTTCAGGAAAAAGTTGGAGAATGAAACTAGTGCCCCTGCTGGCATCACTCTGCTGGCATGGGTCCTAATTGGAGATGGCGGCAGAACTGGGCTTTAGCCTTCTAAAGCTCTTTTTAGCAGCAAAACATGCACACTCTGCAAAAGGAGGCGAATACGGCAATTTCAGGTTTGTTCACAGAATTTCCCTGCAAGCCTTTGTTTTGCAACACAGCTCAGGTGCCTGTTGTGAACATTGAATCTGCAAGCAACAGAGAGTATGACTTGTTTTACAAGTGCAAAGAAACTGCAGGGGGAAGAAAGGATTAAAAAAACACACACAAAAAGAAAAATTCTTCCTTTCCATAAAAAGAAATTGCTTTCTTCTCTCTTTCTCTTTTTAAATATCAGGCAGGAACAGGAAACTAGCCAAGGGCCTTTTCCGAGAGAATAGCACAAGGAAAGTTGTGGATGTCGGAAGGGCACTGTAAACTCTTTGTGTAAATTTACTGAACTCAACAGGACTGAATGTTGGCCATGCTGGCTGTGGAATGCTGAGAGTTCCAAAAAAAGTATTTTTTTTTCCTCCCCAGCTGTGTTGAGTGGAAATGCTGATGTTGGAAACTGTGCTTTTCTTTTCCAGAGAAGTACATGGAGTTTGACTTGAACAACCAGGGCGAAATCGGTGAGTGGCTTTTTCTGAGAGGTCCACGTACCTTCCCTTGGGATGAAGTCAAGGCACGGTGCAATGCAGGGCTCAGCAGGGGAGAACCCATGTTGGCAGACTCCAACTCCCATCATCCCCAGCCAGTATGGTCAGGGATAATGTGAGTTACAGCTCAACAACATCTGGAAGGCTGCAGGTTCCCAACTGCCAGTATGACAGGACAGAACATTAAAAGGGCATGTAGTCAAGCCTAGTCAAACGCCAGACAGACTCTCATCCACACAGGGCTCTGAAAAGTTGCTTTTTGCACTGCCATCAGGAGATTCAAGGAGTTGTAGCTCCCCAAAAGGAGCTTTTTTGAACACTGTACACACAAATGCACATGCACAAAGAAGTAGGTATTTTTCTATCCTGCAAAGCTAAATTGTGTATCGACACAAGATGTGCTTACTCAGCCCCTTTATTAAAATGTTTCTCATATTCTGCATAGATGGATGGATGGATGGATGGATGGATGGACGGACAGATAGATTTCACCCTGGCTTCCAAATCATCAACCCAAGGCAGAGCATAGAAAAAGTTGTTGTTGGACTCTGCCTCCCAAAAGCCCGCACTGGCCATTCAGAAATTGTTGCAAAGCTTCCCAGAAATCCCTACCAGCCAGAAAGTCATTCTCACAGGGAATTCTGGGAGGTATTGTCCAAAAATAGGAACTTGCTCTGTTCTGGCAAGTAGCACCGAAACACACAGACACTGATATGTCTCAACTGCTGTCTCCTGGTAACTCCACAGTCAACATTCCCACCAACTGCCCCAATTTGGCAGGAGCGATCCTGATTAACCCTCTGCCGTCCCACTTTTTCAGCTTCTTTTAAAACGTCCCAGTTTCTGTTTCCTCCTCCTGCTTTTCCCCTTTGGCTTCATTGCTGCAAACAAACTGAGTTCAAAGTCAAAGAGGAGAGAGGGGGATGGAGTCTCGTCATTCTCCATAGGCTCAACTGGGATTTTTTCTTTCTTCTTCTTCTTTTTCTTCCCAAGCTCCAGGGTTTCTCTGCTTGAAATACCATCAATCCTCCACATTTTCTAGCATTAGGGGCACAGGACCCCCGCAAAAGTGGAAAAACCAAGTATCAAAATGTGTGTTTGTGTTTGTGGGAAGGGGGCCGAGGCATGGAGGGGAGAGGGGGCATCCAGAGTCCAAACCAGGTCAGGGAAAGGAGAGGCAAAGAGGGTGGGTGGCCCTAGACTTCCTCTCTCTTGCCCATCTCCCCCTTTAGGTGTGGTGGGGGCGGCATCAAGGGAGGGTCTGTGATGCTGAGAAATCAGGTTGCGAATTGTCCTTAGCTGACTAGGCAGCAGCTTGTGGACAAGGAAGACGACAAGGGGTGGGTTTTTAAAGAGCTGCATGGCTTGCTTGGAGCTGCTAAGATGGAAGATTCCCCCAGAAAAGAGGCACCTGAGATGCAGGGGAGCAAGGCTTGGAGAAAAATGCAAATAATCAAAACCACGAAAGCCAAACCTGCAAATGTGGAGGGCCGGCTGTAGTCGTTTTTTGTGTTCTTCCTCATTAATCACTCTTGCTCTCTTCTTGCCTGGCTGCACTCTTTTGGCCATGCTTTGATGTTGCTCCATCACATGAATCCCAGTTTTCACCTCTGAAATGTCAGAGGGTGTACTGCATTAACTAATCCTCCGCATACAATCATACAATCATAGAAATGTAGAGTTGGAAGAGACCCCGGCGGTCATCCAGTCCAACCCCCTGCCATGCAGGAACACCCTCAAAGCACTCCCGACAGATGGCCATCCAGCCTCTGCTTAAAAACCTCCAAAGAAGGAGGAGACTCCACCACCCTCCATGGAGGCAGCAGCATCGTCCACTGCCGGACAGCCCTGACTGTCAGGAAGTTCTTCTGCGGTTCAAGTGGAATCCCCTTTCCTGCAGCTTGAATCTGTTGCTCCTTGTCCTACACCCTTTCCGCGTCTTATCTTTTTGCGGAGGTGGGTGGTGGTGTTAGCATGAGCAGCCTCTTCTGCGAGGTGCTCATTTCGTTTCTTCCTTACCGCAACTGGCTTGCTGGTCACGTGAGCGCCGCGCAAATGCCCTGCCCCTTCTGCAACCAAGAATCACGTTGGCTTTCTTGGCTGCCGCATCACACTGCTGCCTCATGTTCAGCTTGTGATCTACCAAGACTCCTAGATCCTTTTCACACGTACTGCTATCCAGCCACACGTCCCCCATCCTATACTTGTGACTTTCGTTTTTTCAGCCCAAGTTCGGACCCTACATTTCTCTCTGTCTTCACAGATCTGATGTCAGTGAAAAGAATGATGGAGAAGCTGGGAGCCCCCAAGACCCACCTGGAACTGAAGAAAATGATTTCTGAAGTCACTGGAGGGGTCAGCGACACCATTTCTTACCAGGATTTTGTCAACCTGATGCTTGGGAAGCGGTCTGCAGTTCTTAAGCTGTGAGTATGGGGCTTCCATGCTCAGATGCAGTCTGTCCATAAGTATATATTTCACACATTGATGAATCACCCCTCACTCCAACAGGCACTTGAGGTGACAGGCATTTCAAACAAATCAATATTTGTTTATCTATTTATTCTATTTATATGCTGCCTTCCTCCCAGAGTGGGACCCAGGGCGGCTTCCAAAAAAAGTTAAGAACATTAATAAAACATTTAAAATATAGGCCACAATTCAAAACCCAAAGCATGGAAAAAGTGATTTCTTTTTAACTCCTGCTTCAGAATCCTCCATTGTCCATATTAGTTGGAGGAAACGTAGTCCAAAAGGAGAACTTTTCCATGCCTTACTCAATATGTCATAAAATCCCAGGAGGAAAAAAACCAAAAACTTCTCCAGCAGTATAAAATTAAATATAAACATTAGTGAGCCACTTTAAAAATTAGAAAGCGAGGTAAGTACAGTTATCTAGTAAGAGCTGTTTGCAAAAAAGGTGGGAATCAATTTATAATTTTTTTTTAGTTTAGTCATAGTTTAGGTTTATATTGTTAGTTTACTTAAGTAGGATTTGTTGTTTTATGGCTGTTATGTTTATGTATTGCTTGTTGGTTTGGGTTTGCGTATGGCTTTGTGTCTGATTGTCTGTGGTGTTTGTTTGCTTGCGTTTTATGCTTTTCATGTCCAACTGAAAAAACAGAGAGCCACATTTCCGCTTGGAGGGTTGCTCAACGGAAACACACTCTCAGTCCTTCTGGGGGGAGTTCACCAATACAGAAGGGAAGCTGCCTCAGGTCCCCCACCAAGACAGACCCAGGCCTGATCCAGAGGGCTTTTAAAAACTTCTCATATAACCATCCTTCTAAGCTGGCTACTGTCTCCTCCCCGCACTAGGGAAAAGGAAGCCAAGTTCCTCTCCCCGTTTCTTGCCCCGCCCGGCTCCCACCACCATGAATAGCCTTTGCTAGACACACAGGTCTCTTTAAGAGAAAAACACGGACGCACAAACAAACTGCCATTGTCTTCTGCGTCCCTTCTCCCACGCCGGAGTTTCCGCTCCCCATCTGAAACGCCGGCTCCCGGCTGCGAACAATAGACACTGGGCTCCCAGATAGCGCTTGGAATGCCCCACGGCTCTGTGTGTGTTTGTGTGCAAAAGAAAGCGATACGGTTCCTTGCAGTGATGTATTTGAGTCTTTCACTCCAAGTCTCAAGTCTGGGAGCCAACTTTATACTCCAACCTGTATTCCAGAATTTCTGGACAGAGTTGAATAAAGTCAGTCTTAACAATTTAAGTAGAGTCGGCCCTCTGCTTTTGTGATTTTGGCATCTGCAGCTTCGGAAGTGGGGAATAGGATCCTCTTGCTTCCCATTTGCAAAACTTGCCTTCTGCTCTTAGGGAAAGCTTTAGAAAGCTCCTCCTGTATGAAGCTGGGGCAGGCTGCTAAGTAACCTCAACCCCACTTCAAGCCCATTTGCTGGTCCCTCTGAGAAATGTCTCCACACTTTGGCCTTAAGACAGATCGTCCTGTGACCAGTAAATTGTAAAGTTTCTGGATGAATGTGTTATGTTACTGAACCAAGGGTGGCAAGTCAGTCACTAAAAATAACCAAGTCTCAAGTCGAGTCAGTGTGCAATTTTTTCCAAGTCAAGTCTGAGTCAAGTCACTGAAGTGATTTAAGTCTGACTTGAGTCCGAGTCTAGCAACTCGAATCTACGTCACTGGTTCCTTGTGCCAAAGGCTCCCGGGATCTTTCTCTCCATCCACTCCGTGCCCTGGGAGGAAACCATGTCCTCTGAGGAGCGGTTTAGGGAGCTGGTTTAGATATTTGAAAGGATGCCATGTAGAAGACGGAGCTCCGAAAGATGAGTGTTGTTTTCAGGGTGTAGGCATTGCTGGACTTAAACACACACACCCTGGAGGTGTGGAGTTCTCCAAAGAGGTCAGGAGCACTGCTGACTGTTCAGAAAACCAAGGAACCCAGTGCTAGCTTGTCGTATTCCTGGGCCTTTGAGGAATCTTGGCTCAACAGAAATGGGGAGGAAGTGGCAGAAGGTAACTGTGAGCCTTGTTTTTGTTCACTGCCTTCTGGTTGATTTTGACTTACATTGACCCCATGAATGGGAGACCTTCCAAGTCACTCCGTCATCGACAGCCCTGCTCAGGTCTTGCAGACTCAGGCAGCCATGGAAGTCTCAAACACAGAATGGATGGCCATCTTTCAGGGCTGCTTTAGTTGTGTCTTCACTTGCATGGCAGAATGGGGTTGGACTAGATGGCCTTTGCAGCCCCTTTCAGTTCTGCAGTTCTGCGAAACTGGGCTTTGGAGTATTCTAAGAGCTGTTCAAGAATAGAATAGACTGGTGGGCTCACACTCTTTTGCTGTCATAAAAAAGGACCTTCGTAAACTGTGGCATATTTCACTGATAGCAGCCTAGACCGATAGCCACAGCCATCCTCTGGCTGGAACCCTCTCCAGTTTTCACCCTGGCAACCCTAAGCCCCACCGCTGCTGCTGAGCAAGATGTACCTAGCAAAACTACACTGCAGACTCCCAGAATATTGTCGTCAAGTGCCGTCAAATCTTTTCCGACTTACAGCAACCCGCATGCAAACCTATCACCAGGTTTTTCTTGGCAAGATTTGTTCAGGGGAGGGGGTTGTGCCTTTGAGGTTGAGAGAATGTGACTTGCCGAAGGTCACCCAGTGGGTTCCCATGGCTGAGTAGAGATCTGATCTCTGGTCTCCAGAGGCCAACACTCAAGTGGCCAGTTTGGCTCTCAGGGAATGTCTGTAGCAGGCTAATGAATCTTTTCTTCCCTTCTTTTTCCTTCGTTTCCTTCAGGGTCATGATGTTTGAAGGCAAAGCCAATGAGAGCACCCCAAAGCCTTCAGGACCACCCCCTGAGAGAGACATCTCCAGCCTTCCTTGAAGGAAAGGAACCCCCCAAAGCCAAATTTCTGCGTTTCACTGAACTCCCACACCTTGGGCCTTAACCCGTGCCTTCCTGCTATGTTGCTTTTATCCCGGACAGTTTTAGAAAACAATAAACTAACCCATCTTAGCAAAAAAGGATTGACAAGGGAAGTTCCAGGGACTTCAGCCAGAGGAGTCCCTAGGTAGCCATTTTAAATATACACAGATATCTCTCTCTATATATATATGTATTTAAACTGTGTCTGTATAGCTGGCTATGTCTCTGTTTCTCATAGTAGTGGAAAACGAAACTGTGAATCCAAAAGGAAAATTTCACAACGATGAAAGATGCAACTGGTTTTCTGAGGCAGTCTTTCCCGTTGCTACTAAACTTGTTAACAGGTGCACCAAACCTTCAGCCAAGTGCCTTCCAAGCTGGAACAGATGTTGTCAAGATGGACAGGTGAGGGTTTCCAGGGGCCACCATTTTGAATGCTGAAGTTGTCTGCTTAACAAAGCTGGACCTACAGGCCTGAGAAGTTAATGCACCTTCTCTTGGTTTTCACCAGCCTTCTCTCCATCTCCTCTCCCATTGCCATTACCTGCTCCTTTCCAAAATGTGGAGTTCTGCAGCCCACCCTAGGTACTCTTCAACTTATCTATCAATCTTCTTGGGTAGAGTTGATGTCTCCCTCTGAGCATTCTCCATTGGACTGGTAAGGCACTCTGGCACTCCGCACGGGTCTCTTGTACCTCTCTCTGAACACATCAGCTTTAGCCCAGAGGGTATTTGGTGTCCTTCACGGTGATGCATTGAGGTGGCTCTAGACTTCATCGTAGCCTTGCGCTCACATATGCCAACTCTGTAGAGGACGGTGTATATCACTACACCTATTTCGGCATGTGATACACTAGTTGTGCTGTGTTACAGCAAGAAAGGAAACTTCTGCCAAAAATTCTGTGTCCTGGACTTCTTCCCCAAAGTCTTACCCTGATGGTACTGTCATTCCATAGCAATCTTTGCTTACCATCTGACATTTTGCAGATGAAAACCGGGACACGTGTGGCCAAGCAACGTCAGAGTGTGCTCAAGACGGCAACAGCGATGGACGAGGAAGAACAGGCAAGCTTGGAGAGGCTGCAGAAGTTGCTTTTGCCTGAGCTGAATAGAAAGGGCAGGATTCTGCCCTCTCCCCTCCCCTCCGCTGAATTAATTGAGTGCAAACTACTTTTTTGCACTTTTAACTCAGTTTGCAGCAACCTGAGGGGGAAAGGGGAAAGTGGAAGGAGGAGGAGGAAAGAGAAGCCAGGACATTCTAAAAGCAGCTGAAAAAAGTGGGACAGTAGTCCATTAACTGGACTGTCCCCGGAAAATCAGGAAGTTGGAGGGTATTCAAAGTTCATGAGTCAATGATTTACTGTATTTGACTAAAAGCCAATACAGATACAATAAAAAGAATACATACATACATACCTGTATATCCACAGAAAATCAGATTAATGAATCCCCTGCACAATCTGTAGCAATAACTTTCAAATAACAAGGACAAATACTTTTTAGCAGCTTTAGCAAATAAGGCTGTTTTATGTGCACCGTATGAATCATAACCTAATTGCAGCCAGTATAGTGTCACATAAGAGCCCTCGCCCTGGAAGAAAACCAAAATCTGTCTCAAGATTCTCTTCCTGGGGGTTTGACAAAGGTGGCAATTGAGTCAGTAGTGCAAAATCAAGTGGAAAGTAGCACTCCAACCTCTGCCTTGCTTTCCTCTCTTTGGATTTATGCCCCTGGACAACAGTCAAGACAATTCTCCCTTGAGAGTGAGACCCCTTCAATGCAGGTCCTTTGAAAGCAATGAGAAATGCCTAAGTATGCGAGGACAACATGCAATGAAAAAGGAGCTCAGAATCCAGCCCTTGAAAAAGACAAGCACAATAGTGGATAACCATCTGCGCTTGTAATAATGAAGGCTTTCCAGAATTTTATCCAGCTATCCCCTCTGTGGCCAACTGTGGAAGGTCGGGACTCAGACCTTCCCAGCATTTCCAGTTTCCTCTCCTGACCTCGCAGGCTGTGCACAAAGGAAGAGGAGCTTTCCCTCTAGAGGCGAGGTGGGCAGGAGAGCTGTCCAGAAGAGGCCCGGATAATCACCCAGTCCAAGCACCGAAGACTTGTCTTGGTTGCGTAGCTGTTGTAGAGTGCCTTCTTTAGCTGCCTCCTCTTGCAGACATTCACCCGAAGGCACCAGGAGCAGAAAGGGAATTTGTGGTAACTTGTGCTGGCCGTGTCATGGTGCTGTAATGATCAGAATACTTCAGAAAAGTCACTCTGTCCAGCCGGCTGGCCCCATTGCTGTGTGTGAGGCCGATGGGTCCCATCGCCGCTTATTTGGCAAGCCATCTCTTTGCTGCCTCAGGAGCCGAAATGTTCTGGTTCAAAAGGAGCAGAGCAGATGAATGAGTCTTTCTTCAGACTTCAGTGTGCCCAAATTCGGAAGCCTGGATCCTGCTAGCAAGTGTTTTTTGTGGATGCTTAATTTATTTCTGTATTGAGTGGGGTACTGGGACTGAGTTCTGTTTGCTAAATCTTATACTTGTAAATCCATGATTTTAAATAAAAATAGCAATTCAGTCACTGAGTTCAGCACTCCTGCTTAAAGGAATCCTTCAGGTGCTGTCGGAAAGAAATTAGGCAGATGAGATGGAAGAATGGAAATAAAAGGATGGAAATAAAAACAGAGGAGGGGGATTGGCCCAAGGAATCGCGTTGATTGAGAATGTTTGAAGTGCAGCTACAGGCACACATCCACACACACACTTATCTGATGGGCTAGAGACCAGAGCACTGTCAGGAAAGGGAATTGGTTGACAAGCGGAGCTCTTCTTCCTGCAGGGAACATGAGGGAATTCAGCTGCGTGGGTGATGGGTCCCATTGCTGCTTATAATCCAGAAGGAGGCCTGCTTGGAATCAACTGGGTGCATGTTGCTCGCAAAGTCCCACTGTGGCCTGGCATCCCTTTTCCCACCAAACTGAGGACCAAGGAATTCCTACCAGTAGGACTTGCGGCGTCCAAGTCAGGGGTGCAGTGAAGCCGCCTCTGATTGCCTTCCAGATTTTAAAGAAACTATCCAAGGAACTTAGGCCATTTCCTCACTAGGCTGTTACAGTGCTGTCATTCCACTTTCAACATCCTATGGAATCATCCTGGGGCTTGCAGTTCGGGGGGGCCCTCAAAGGCCCCTCCCTCAACTGCAAACCCCAGGATTCCACAGGATGCTGAAAGTGGAATCACAGCACTGTAGCAAGCTAGTGAGGAAACGGCCTGAGCCCTTGCCACAGAACAGATTCAGCACCTTGGAGAGCACCGTTAAAATCCGGGGTGAGTCCGGCACGTCGTTGACATGGAGGTCCCCAAATGCCCAGCTTCTTAAGCTATAAGTTATCATAAGAAACATGCAAAGGTACCCGTCCTGCGTTAGGGGGTAAGCTCCTTGCAGCAGCAACCTCTCCGCTCGAACTTTCTTAAGTACCGTGTAACTTGGAGCGGCATCAGAACAACAATGGCTGAGTGAGGAAGAAGAGAAAATGTCACTTTGTCCTTTTTTGCCCCAACCATGAACTCAACAAGTAGCTTTGGTTGGTTTTATGCCATTTTAAAGTATGGATGTTTTAACATGGTAGCTTATTTAACTAGTGTTTTTTTTAAAAAAGTTGTAATTACTAATTTTTAATTCATGTACCTGGTTTCATTATTGGTTCTGAGCCACCATGGGTCCCATTCAGGAGAAAGGTGGGAGAGAAGTTAATTAAATAAAACAACACTAACAACACAACCCACTAATTTCAATCTTCCCATCTCCAATGATATAGCAGTACTCCCACTGGCCTACTTTGTAGAGCTGTTGTAAAAAGTATGGGTATAAATCATCCTCCATAAAATGTTTTTTTCCTTCCTTTTTATGGGCAGAGCATTCCCTCTGTTATTTCAGGAAGCTGCAAGAATGATGACCTTTCCTAAATCTGTGAAATACCCTAAAGGCACCAGATCTCAGCTGATTTTGGAAGCTAAGCAGGATCAGGCCTGGTTAGTACTTGCGTGGGAGACCACCAAGGAAAACCAGGTTTCTGAAGGCATTTATTTCAGAGGAAGGAACCAGTAACGCCATGTCTGAGGATTCCTTGTCTAAATAGCCCCATGGTGGACATGGAGTTGCTGTACGCCGACAACAAGACGGAGGCACATTCACATACAAATTAATAAACGATTATTATTATTATTTCATAATTTAATAATAATTGTGAAATGATACACAATAAATAAAATATTATACAACAAATAGAATTATATTATTTCTACATAATTTGAATACATTTGTGTATTGTCTATATATTTAATAATAATTTATTTGTATGTTGTAGTTGTTTGAAATGTAATTATCTCGCATGGGAGGAAGATTTTTTTCCTGAGCTCACCTAGGGGGAGGGAGAAACAGGCCCATCACTGTGACTTCCTCGGGGCAGAGATCTGCCCACTTCAAATTTGCAACCAAAATAGCAGAAAATGAATGACATACAAAAAAATCAGCAGCACCAGTGCTGAATTTTTCCACTGGTTTCTATGGATAAAGGGAGGGCAGAAGAATCCCAGAAGGCACTCGATCTAGGCGACTCTACCACTCCTGAGTCTATGGTCCAATACGTCTTTCTCCGTCCACGAAGCTCTTATCATAATGAAGCCGCTTTAGTCCTAGAGCGGCACCGAAAGCGGCTGCTTCTGACGGTTTTCCGCCGCCTTCCTATAGCCCCGCCCCCTCGCGCGGCCGAGAGCCGGGTTCCGTCGAGGCCTTCCTGACGGTAGAGGCGCGAGGCCTAGAGCGCCGCCGGAAGCGGAAAGGCCCGGTCTCTCTCCCCTTCCGCCGAAGGAGGATGTGATTTGTGGTGGCGCGCGAGAAAGTCTCCTCAGGAGAGGCTTCGGCGGCGGCGGCGGCGGCCGTCAGGGATGGGGGACGACATGGACGTGATTCCCGAGCGGGAGATGAAGGTGAGCCCCCGCGGCGGGGCGGGGCGGGCGGCCGCCTGCCTGCCTCTCCTGGTTCCCCTCACCCGCGTTCCTTTCCTTTCGCTGTTTTGAGGGGTCTCTCTTCCGCCGCCCCGCTTTTTCCGGCTGTTCTTGGGACGCCGCGGTCCCTCCCTCGTCGGACTGAGTCCCCGCCCTCCCGCTTGGCGCCCGCCCTCGCCCCGCTTTTTCAGGCGCTTCTGAAAGGTCGCGGCTTCCCTCTCGGTCCCCTCCGTCCTCGGGCTTCCGAACAGAGTTCGGAACGACAGTTCGCCTTCCGTTAACTCTGCTGGAGAGGCGGAATCTTTGCTTACCCGACTTCTGCGCAGATGCAAGGTAGCTCGCAGTCATCGCTCTTGAAGAGACCCCGGGCCCTCCAGCCCGACCCCCTTCCGCCTCGCAGGAAGACGCCATCCAAGCCTCCCTTGGACAGGTGGCCCTCCAGCCTCTCTTTGGAAACCTCCAGAGAGGGAGGCCCCACCGCAGTCCCAGGCAGCAGCACATCCCGGTGTCAAAGTGGCCTTAACGTCAAGAGGTTCTTCCTGAGGTTCAGGTGAAATCTCCTTTCCCGCAGCTTGAAGCCGTCGCTTCTCGTCCTGGTCTCTGGAGCAGCAGAAAACAAGCCCGCTCCCTCCTCGACGTGGCATCCCTACAGATATTTAGACACGGCTGTCACGTTCCCTTTTAAGCTTCTCTTCTGCAGACTAAACTTCCCCAGCTCCCTCAGCCGCTCCTCATAAGGCTTCATGGCTTCCAGACCCTCCACCATTTTTGGCTACCCTCCTCTGGACGTGTTCCAGCTTCTCGAGATCCTTCTTGAAATGAAATGCCCAGTTCCTGCCGTCCAACTGTCCCCATTTGTTTCTCTCCCTTAGTCCTCTCTCGTCCCACTTTTTCAGTTGCTTCTAAAAGGTCCCAGTTTCTCTCTCGCCCTCCTTTGTCCTCAGGCTTACTTTAGTTGCTTCAAATAGAGTTTAAAGTGTGACAGTTTTCATTCCATTAGCTCAATGGTGGGAAGGAAGCCAGAATCTTTTTTTACTTAATATAGTAACATCAATTCGAGACAGCTCATAGTTATTGCCCTTTTCACAACTGTACAGTTTCATAGAATCATAGAGTTGAAAATGACCCCCCCGGGCCGTTCTGTCCAAACCTCTTCGGCTATTCAGGACAATATCAAAGCCCTCTGCTTGACAGGTGGCCATCCAGCTTGAGTTTTGTTGATGTATTTAAACTGTAGCTTAGTGCTAACTGCAAACCTGGCTTATTAGTTAAGGAGTTGTAAAGTGTGTGGCTGGTGAAGTGTGTAAGAATGTGGTTGAGAAGCTGGGTGGTGTGGTGTATTTGAAACCAAACTAGCCTGTCTTTGAGAAGAATGGACTTTAAAAGTTATTAATGTATTACAGGATTTTCGGTTCAGAGCCCTGAAGAAAGTACGTATCTTTGAACCCCCTGACGAGCTGCCAAAAGAGCGTTCCAGTCTCCTTGCCGTGTCGAACAAATATGGGCTGGTATTTGCTGGTTGTGCAGCTGGGCTGCAGATCTTTCAGACCAAAAATCTTCTAATGCAAATACAGGCAGGTGACTCTCCTAATAAAATAGGTAAGTGTTGTGTGTCCTTTCCACATGCACCCTTTTGGAGCCTTAGCTGTAGAGATCTTAAGCACCAAGGTTCTGCCTTGAAGTGTTTTGTCTGACCGTTATAATGTTTAAGGGCAGCAAGGCTCCATTCCAAATCGTAGCCATGCCAATTTGGCAAGGCAGAGCATGGTGGATACGAGAGAGCTAGAGATTCTGAAGTCAGTTCAGCATGCTTCCCAGTCATTTACTTGGATACTGTAAACACACCATCATCTTTTAATCTTCTCTTTTCCAACTACATATAAGAGAAACGATACTGACTGACTAGAGCTGCTGGAAAGATGTATTCCAGAAGTGACTGGGGCCAAAAGCATAGTATCAAAATAAAAGTATATTTTAGCTTAACACAGAATTGCCATTGACTAAGCCTTATGAGAGACATTTCAGCTTTAAGAGGTAGGGGAGAAGCACCCACAGAAAAGCTGAGAAACCACCCTACTCGAGTGTCACGAAGGAGGACATGTGGTCATCTGGGAAACCCCAGGAGGGCTGGATTCAGTCCCAGGGGCGGAGGACTCCCACCCCTCTTGCAAGGTTTAATAAGGCAGCATTGAGAAGTGTCATATAAATGTAAAAAATAATTATCAATTGCTGAATGAATCCTAAAATGTTAAGAAACTTTTACAAGAATTGCTTCGCTATATCAGACCACAAGCCACCCAATCTAGCATTTCCTGTGTCAGCCAGCCAGTTGCTCAAAAGAAACACATGAGCAAACCATAGATGCTTGCCTGCCTATCAGGTATACTTTCTCTGAACCACAGTTTCCAGTGTTAAAGGAGTCTGTTGACCATGTCATGAAACTGCCAAATGCTCCAAGTAAGTACTGATGTAACTGTCTCTTACCTTACTGAAGGATTGCTAGCTACAGTCCTCAATTAATGCCCCCAAATCTTTAGCCATTATCTGTAGAATGTCCACGACCCTCTGATCTGGGCCAGTCAGTTCCCTGACTGTCAAGTCAACTGTGCTCTGCCTGCCATGTTTATAGTTATCTTCTAGTGCTGAGGTGCTTTGCTGTGCAGGTGGAAAGGATGAGATGAGGTAATGGATGGGAACCTGGGAATGTTTGGTTAACGTTCTGTGACAAAAACAGACGCAAAAGTCATGCTGTTGGCAGATCAAGTAAGAGCATGGGAGGAGGAGAAATCCAGGAAAAGTGTTGTTTTAAGTTATTATTAAATGGGATAGCAGTGCCTGTTGACTTTGAAATATAATAGCTTATATAGTACTGCAGATCGAATATTGTTTTAGTCTTGGTAATTGCAAAAGTGTGCTGTTGTTGCATCGACGTTCCTGAATAAAGCTTTTGAAACTTCTCAGCCTAACGACTTGATCTTGGAGTTAACCCGTACATCACCTCTTGCTTGCATGATGGACTCAATCTCTGAATGATTTTCCTTGAACTCCTTTGCCAGTTTAGCTTTTACACCCACCATCTTGTACAAAGGATTGGGATTGTTGTTACTTCATATACTCAAATTAGTTCATTGTTGAAGGTTATCTTGGTGTATTGAGTGTAGTCATTTTAACATTTAAAAAAAAGTGCTTGCTTCTAATGGGTTTTTAAAATTGTTGCTGATCTTTTCACTGCCCTTTTCCTTTTATTTTTTAAAGTTGAGAATGTCCAGAGCCTTTTTGTTCCCACAAAATTTCATGTGCATCACCTGGCGCTAAGCTGCGATAACCTTACTCTCTCAGTCTGCATGGCGTCGAACGAAGTGGGCTCCTTTATTGGTTTTTTTGATGTCCGTACCTTTGTGAATCAGGTTAGTTCCATATTTTAATACTGGGTTTGTACTGCCTCTCCCTGAGTGTTCTTTACAGCTGTTTCTCCCCTGAAGTTTCTACACAGCTGTACTCAGTTCATGAAGTAGGTGTATTCCTTTGACCGCAGATTTGATTCTGGGGGCATAAATAAGGCAGAATATAAACCAGACCGCAGTGGTTCTCAACCTGTGGGTCCCCAGATGTTTGTGGACTTCAGCTCCCAGAAGCCCTGAGCATTGACCATAATGGCTGGGGCTTCTGGGAGCTGAAGTCCACGAACATCTGGGGACCCACAGGTTGAGAACCACTGAACTAGAGAGCAGTTTCAGTGCCAGGTAAAAGAAGACCAATTCAACATTTTACAGCCTTATTTACTGCAACCATAGTGAAAAAATGGCCTTTGAGGGTTTTGCTGTGTCACGGCCTTCAAAGAAGGGAAATGTGCTAAAATTATTTGGGTTAGAGGAAGGCAGGGGATGCTAGAATATAGTTGTATAGTTTTTTCTTTTTCTCTTTTGTTTTTGTGAATTAGTTTGTTTGTGTTAAAGTTAATAATCATGAATTTAAAAAAAATAAAAAAGATTCAGTTTCCGTCTTAGATTAATCAAAGGTTAACGTTATGTCTGAACTGAAAACTGTAGGTCACTTTATATATCAAGAAAATGGAAAATTCAAGGAGATTTTCAACTAGAGGATTGGTATAAAGAAATGTGGAAAATCACCATTAATGATAAGTTAACATGTGGAATTAAGGTCAAAAAAGGAATAATGGAAGGGACTGATTTTGAAGTACTATGAAAGATATTTGTGGAAAACGTGTTAGTAAAAGAGGAATGTGTCACACCTCCCCAAGAAGAGTTACGATTTTGGAAGGTGGAGTAATTCGAGGCATAATTGGTTCTGGGGATGGGTACACTTAGCGATAGTAATAGGTTAAATTTAGTTTGAAAACAATGGAAATAAGAATGTAATTACTAATAGTGTATTTTTTTAAAATGTTAAGTATGGGAATAAATAACAACAATGGGTATAATGAGAATAAAATTTATATATATATATATATATATATATATAACCAAAAATATGATCAGTATGATTTATAACATGTTGAACAAGTAATATTATGTAAATGGGTTTAGAGAGATATAGAAATGTAAGCATTTTTTGGTTGTAACCTCTTTTCCTTCACTTTTATGTTTATCACCTTATGTATTTTTTGTGTATGTTTCTTCTTTTCTTACAGTTAAATTTGTAAAAAAAAATGTAGGTCACTTTAAATATAGTTGGTTGAGGAAAAATCAAGATCACTCTGGAACACATATTGTCAATGCAGCTAGTAAGGACCTGTGCTTATGGAAAATACTTGTGTGTGTTTGAGACTTCATATAACAGTAGCACTGACCTAGGTTGTATGGGATTTTCAATTCAGTATAACGCAGGCATCTACACCAGCATGTTACAACAGACTGTAAACAGCTTGTTGATGGGGTGTGTATTTCTTTCTAACAGGCTAAACAGCAAAAACGGCCCTTTGCCTACCAGAAGATGGCTGCAGCCCTGGTCAGTGACCTGAAGTGGAATCCCATGAACACCTCCATGTTGGCTGTCTGTTTATCTGATGGCAGCGTGTCGGTTCTGCAGGTGGCAGATTCGGTGAAGGTGTATGCCACGCTTCCTGCGTCGGTGGCTGTTACATCAGGTGGGTAGTGTGACTTTGGGAATGGTACAGAAATTCACCTGGTTCATTTGCTTAACTGGGGCCCATTTTAAATGTTTTCAGCTCTCTGGCCATTTCTGCACTAGACTGTTACAGTGCTATTATTCCACTTTCAACCTCCTCTGGAACCTGGAGTTTGCAGTTTAGGGCCTTTGAGGCCCCTGCCTAAACTGCAAACCCCAGGATTCCATAGGTGGTTGAAAGTGGAATGAAAGCACTGTAACAGACTAGTGAGGAAATGGCCTCTGTTTCAGTGTGAGCATGAATGGGCCTAATACCTGTTCGTACACATGGGTGTCGCACTGTTGTGCTCTCCAGGAGCTGTGGCTGGCTGAATCTCCTGGTTGAGCATCAGTCCTCTATAAAACCAAATTTTTATCTCTGGGGAATGTGTGGAATCACCTTCACAAGCCAACCACTGCACTTGTCTGGTTGCTTGCTGCCATTTCCTTCTTGGCTTGTGTATGAGAGCCAGCTGCTAGGGTGTGTTGCAGAGGAAAAGCTCAGCTGGAGCCTCATATTTCAGAGGACAAAAATTATTGAGGTGCATAATCATATTGGTGGGCTAAATAGCTCTGTGGCAGAGCACACATTTTGCAAGGAGACAGGCTTGCTCACCAGCTTCTTCAGAAAATCCCTGCCTGCTGTCTTGGAGAGCTATTACCAGCCAGTGTAGACAGCACTGAGCTAGATGGGCTGGCTCATATATAAAGGCAGCTTCCTCTGTTCCTTCTGCTAAGAATGAGAGGACAGGGGTGAAGGATTAAATGAAAAAAATTCAGGAACATGACTGACTCTTCCCTCTCAACTCCTGTTGCACATACATGTAGAGCTTCACTTTCTGAAATGCCTGGGACCAAAAGTGTTCCATATTTTAGATTTTGGAATACAATGCCTTTTTGGAATAGCCTCACATCTCTTTCATTCACTACTTGTGTTAAGAGGTAAGGCTGGGGAGAGACTGAGGGTCTGAAAAATGGCAAGAATCCAAGTGTGGTGCTCGGCAAAAATCCGTACTTCTCGCCATTTCACAGAGAGTGCCACAGCCACAACCTTGAAGGCAGAAGCAGGCAGGTGATGGCATAAGGTTTTGGTTTTTGGATCTTTTCAAATTTCTGGACAAGGATGCTCAGCCTGTATCTGTGCTAGGAATATAGGGTTTCATCACAGCAGCTTAACCTGCTTTCTGTGAAATTTGGAAACAGTGTTTGAATAATATTCACAAGGGGCAATCCCTTCCCTAAACCCAGTTGGTTTACCGATCTGTGTTGTCTGTTGCCATTGTTAATGAAGCCTGTTTGGATTTTCTCAGTGTGCTGGAGTCCCAAAGGAAAACAACTGGCTGTCGGCAAACAGAATGGCACCGTGGTACAATATTTGCCTGTATGTATGAAAAGATATTTCATAGTGGGTCTTTCTGTCTTTAACCCGCTCTCTTTTTCTCCCCTTTTTTCCTCTTCCCACCCACCTCCCAGTTCATACTAGCATGCAGCTAGTAAAGATTAATTCCTGAATTATCACCCTCAGTGGAAAAGTTATGCATGTGGTGAAAACATCATTTTCAATTTGAAGTAGCTAGAGTTTAAGGCTAGACTCAGAGAGACCCAGCTTGGTATTCCTTCAGTCAGCGCATGATTAGGCAGGGGGTTGGCTGAAGCAAACAGTAGCACAGCCTGGGAAAATAACCTTTTAGGGGTATCAACTCCTAGATTCCCCCAACCAGCAAATACATGTACTGACTGAGAGATTTTCTAAGTGATAGCTCCCCAGAAATAACTTTTCCAGGCTCTGGGCAATATTCCATAGGTGGTCTGAGATGTTGTGAGGCAGCTTCCTGTGTTTGTGTTAAAGTGCCTTTAACGTTTCACAGCATTTGTAGGAAGTTGTATGTATAGGAGGCATTCTAAACATTTGAATTGTTTCTGAGGTACAGTGTTGCTTTGGAGAGAGGGAGAGCGAGAAGCATGAAATGGTAGGTAATTTAAGTGTCTTCTTTGTTCAATTTTTCAGAACCTTCAGGAGAAAAAAATAATTCCTTGCCCTCCATTCTATGATTCAGACAATCCTGTCAAAGGTATTGTACTTTCTTAAATTTAGCTTTGTGAATGTTTGGTATTGTTACACAAATGGATTTCAGTGTGTTCTTTTTCTGTTGATTTTAGGAGTCTCCAGTGTATTCATTAGAGCTAGCATAATCCGGGCAGATCATGGACTGTTTGATGCTTGTTCTTGAGCTTTCCTTATTTAAAATGATAAACCTGGTGGGGTTTTGGTTCAAAAGCTCAACATGATGGGTAGTAGCTGACATTTCAAAATCAAAATTGGAATGTGGAAGCATATGGATTTCAGTGGCAGGATTTCATCATTGCTGCTGTTGTTACAGCGTGCTGTCTTTTATTAAAAACAGCATTTCATAGCAGAATTTATTTCATGTAATTTAGTTATCATGGTCATTTCTTTTAAAAAAACCCAAAACACAAAGTGCACCATCCATATGTGGGGTTTCCATTCTAAGACCTCCCGTGTACAACAAAAAACAAAGTGAATGCTCACGTCCCATTATCTTCAGTTAACATGAGATGCACATGCCTGTGGCAGTGCAGGGGCATGCCCTTTGTGTCCATTGATGATAATGGACATGATGCCTCGTGCAACTTCGGATTCCTGTGTCGAGGTTGCACCACAAGAGGGCTCACTGTGCACTCATACAGTATTATGTATGGCAGGCGGTTGGACTGGATGACCCTTGTGGTCTCTTCCAACTCTACATTTCTATGATTCTGTGATTATTGCCGCCTTTCTAATAGATAGCCTTTTGGAAAAGTATGCTTATTTGCATATTTACTTTTCTTTTCCAGTCTTGGATGTGTTGTGGATCGGGACTTATGTCTTCGCTATCGTATATGCCGCTGCAGATGGGAGTTTGGAGACAGCCCCTGAAGTGGTGATGGCTGTGCTTCCAGTACGTCTGGAAAAGGGCAGGGAGAGAACTCTTCTTCTATTAGGATTCTTCTTCTTTTTTTTTAAATAAAGCTACATGACATAACACTGTCCATCACCACACTATAAGGCTACTTCTCCACACAACTACCAAACTACCAGACCCTCCCAACAACAACAAAACTAACAAATGCAATCCTAAAATGACATGTGTGAAGCAAGTTCTCTGTCTAAAATTTGTTTCCAACTTCTTCAACATAGACTATATGTTGTAGTAATAAATGAACTTGCGCTAGTCAAATAACCCCTAAAATTCACCTCAGATGCTAGTTTTACATGACATATTAATATTCAAAAACCAATAGTTGAGAGATTCAGCTTTTTGGCTTTCAAAAAATCTTTTGACAGATCCCAGTCTTTTACAAATATCACCAGTGTTTTTCCTCCTCAACGAAAGGGTAAATTTATCCATCTGTGTGGATACCCACAATAGCATTCTTAGAAGCAACTTCAGTTTTTGTACCTGTTGTGTATTTTCAACAAACCATGTGCATGTATGCATTGGCGATCTTGTGTTTTCATAATATATTAGGCACTTGGCTAATACACCATATCCAGATATATGTTCATGGGAAGCTGTTTTATGCAAACCTTTCTATTGTATTTCCATTCAGAAAAAGGAAGATAAACGTCCAGAGATGTTTGTAAATTTTATGGAGCCCTGTTACGGCAGCTGCACAGAGAGGCAACATCACTACTTCCTTAACTACGTTGAAGAGTGGTAAGTAACAAAGAGCCCCAGTAAAGCTAAACTTCCTCTTGTACTACAGCCCAGAGCATGTTGAAATGTTACAGCTTAAAACGTACCACATAACCAACAGTTCTTTAGTCTTGGCAGTTGTCAAGATATGCAGCTGTTTTCTTCAATGTTTTTGAATAAAACTTTTGAAACACTCTAAGCTTATTCTCTGAACATGAAGCTACACTATCTTACACAGTCTACACCTTACACTTCTTTATGTCACATTTGCATGTCAAGCATTTAACGAATGATTCTGAAACGAAGGAGATCTTTCCATTGTCTGTGGATGAACATGAGATTATCCTGTTTGTGTGCATCAGCTAAACAAAGTCCTAGCTGGATGAGAAACGTTTTCTGTGAAACTCTGAAGGGCCTAGCCTTTGCACTTCCTGGAGAAAATTACTATTCTTTCCTATTGGGAGAAGAGGGGCATCATGTTATCTCAGCTTAGTAAGTTTTCTTGTTTGTTTTTTAAAGGGATTTGGTTCTGGCAGCATCTGCTGCTTCCACAGAAGTCAGCATCCTTGCGAGGCAAGGAGATCAGGTAACTGTCTGCTTTTCATGAACTGTGATAAGTTACACTCAGGTATTTTGACAATTTTGTAGAATAGAACTGGCAGCAAGGTGTACAGTGCAGTGGTACTCTTGGAAAGTGATGCTCTTTGAAAATAAACTCAGTTGCTCTTGAGGCTTCTTGCTTCTAGTGGTACTGTTTTGTTAGGCAAGGGCTGATTTAATTTTTAAACAGCTAAAAGTACATAGCAAGAATGGTGGTTAAACCTTCCTTTTGGCAGGACAATGTGATGCCATCCGTTTATTCAGAAACTCCCCATATTTTAACTTCTGAGAGGGATGTGCATCATCTCCATCATTTTTTTTTAGTCCTCACCATCACTTTTTGGAGCTGCTTTGGAAAATCATCTTAGAAAGTGTAGTTTGGGGACTACAGCTCCCAGACCTCTCTGGTTGGCACGGCCACTGTCTCTGCTGGTGGGAGTTTGGGGGAACCATAGTCCGAAATACATTTTTCGAATGGTGAGGAAGTAGCCTTACACCAGGCCCAGCAATTTGTCCGTCTCATCTAGCGGCGTCTTAGTTCAACGGACAAGAAGTCCTCTTACTCTTGGGCAGGGCAACGTTTTTCCTATCGTTTGTTCTTTCTAAACTGAGTTGAAACTTTTGCCTCTTTTCAGAACAACTGGGAACTGTGGGTGCTGGAAGACTCCAGCCGAGCAGAACTCCCTGTAACGGACAAGAGCGATGACACCTTGCCAGTTGGACTGGCCGTTGATTATACCAGCAGTACACCCATAGTGATCAGTAAGTAGGAACACTGTTCTGGGCTTTGACCTGAAGCAGAGGTGGGCACTTTGTGGGCAGTGCCTTTAGTGAGGCTGAGACAGAGCTGTGGTCTCTGGCATAGCTGGCAATTAGACAGATGGGTGTTGCATTCTATCAACATCTAGAGGGCCACAGCTCCCCCCTTTCCTGTTCAAAGCACTGCCTTGACTTTCATTGTGAAAGTCTTTGGAGGTTTTTAAATTGAGGTTTGATGACCGTCTTTTGGGAATGCTTTGATAGTGATGCTTTGATGGTGTATTCCTGCATGGCAGGGGGTTGGACTCAATGGCCCTTGTGGTCTCTTCCAACTCTATCATTCTGTGATTCTATGATTCTGTGAAAAGGATAGAATATCAATGCAAGTAATGGATATCATGGACAGCGGAACGTGCTGCTGCTTGGGAGTATGGTGGAGTCTCTTTGTTAAGAGGTTTTTAAGTAGAGGCTGGATGGCCATCTATCAAGGAGAGTACTTTGCGTACTCCTGCATGGCAGAATGGGGTTGAACTGGATGGCCTCTTCCATGTCTGTATTTCTGTGATTCATGTTCCAGGGACACCGTGTCCTTTGCTGCATGCTCAGATAAGTTGTTCTGGGTGCTTAGCGGCCTTTCAAAAGTACAATTCCCTTGTAGGGAGGCCTCCATTTATTAATTTATTTGTTAAAATATATATTTCCTGCTCTGTATCATAAGATTTTGGGGCTGTGCACAGAACAAATCAGCTTAGCACAATTTAAAATTTAAAGGAGTGAAAATGAACAGTCTAAGAGCATATTAAATACAGCAGATATATTAAAATGGTTTAAAACCATGTGCTTTTATAGGTTTGCTTGAAATTGTTAGAGATCGAAGTCTTTGATTAAGAAGTGACGTTTTAACCTGATGCAGGAATAAGGGTGCCTGTTGCTCCCACTGGTGGGACTCAGGACGGCAGAGCTCTCTGTTCCTCTCTGAAAATTGTTTGGAGGGTTCGCTTACAGCTCATGCTGTGCTTCTGGGACATTTTTTTCCAGGTGATGAGAAGACTGTAGACCCAGCTCCGGTCCTTCTGCTTCTCTCTACCGATGGGGTGCTGTGCCCCTTTTACATGGTCAATCAAAACCCTGGGGTTCGATCTCTCCTTGTGACCCCCGAGCCTCTGTCTACAGAAGGGGAAAGAGGAGCAAAGTCAGCTGGTAAGTTAAGTGCTTGGGTCTCTAAACCCAAGGGGCTCGCCTTCACATGTTCTGTGCCGACTGTTTAATAGTAAAGACCAAGATCTTTCTAGATGCTGACGGAGCATAATGTTCCACCAGTATACTTACACAAGACGACCGGAAGGTCGTGCTTGTCGGCAAAGAATCTCTCACATCTTGTTTGTTGGCTACTTGTGCGTGAGGTGCAAAGCTGGAGAAGACGGGGGATCTGTGAAATGGCAGGAATCCAGGTCTGGTGCTTATTGCAAATTCATGCCTTTTGTTATTTCACAGATCCTCATTTTCTCTCTCTTTCGGCCACCAGCTGCCCACTTCTGCCTTTGAGGAGGTGGCAGTGGTGCTCCTGCTCATTTACCTCATGGATCCTCAGTCTGTTTCTCTTTTTGCTGCCACTGGCAGAAAGGGCTGGTGGCAAAAAGAGAGAGAAAACTGAGGATCTGAGAGACAAACAAGTAGGAGTTCCACAGCTGCCACCTCAAAGGTGGAAGCGGGTGGTTGATGGCAAAAAAGGTTGGTATTTGGAGGTTGGAATTTGGATTTCTGGATAAGGGAGGCTCAACCTGTATGTCGTTTTATCATTGTTTGTTTTAATTTTTATAAGTCATCTTGAGTCAGTGTTGGGAAAAAGGTGGGATAGGAATGTTTATATCCTTCTTCATACCAAAGATCATCACATGCAGTACAGACAAGAGAATGACGTAGAAGAGTGTAAAGCCATGCAGCCATCTAAAATATTTTAAATGATTTAAAATGATGGATGTGTGGCAGAACTCCATAACATGTCGCAGTCATGATCCATAGACCTCAAATGCTTTGATAAACAACTAAGTTTTAATCCGGTGCTTAAATTTTAACGGTGCCAGTCAGGTCTTCAGAAGGAGGCCTAGCTTTCTGTCTGAGCTTCAGAGCCAGAACAATGCAGTGGCGTGAGTGCAAATCCCTGCTCAGCCATGGAGACCCACTGGATGGCCTCTGGGAAGTTGTACACTCTCAACTCTAGAGGAAGGCAACAGCACGCACACACCCTGAGCAAATCTTGCCAAGAAAACCCCATGATACAGCCACATTAGAGTTGCCATAAGTTGGAAACAACTTGAAGGCACATAGCAACAATGCAAAATACACCACTTGCACTCAAGTAGGAAGTGCTTTTCGGTGAACCAGAGATCTGAAGTTTTCACCTGTACCGTTCCACAAAGGAGGTCCAGAAGAGCATGGGTTACAAGTGTTTCCTTTGAAATGCTGGCTGTGGCAAGATTCTTAAGAGTGTGTTCGTTGCAGACGGATTTCTGCAAAGAAGCTGTTTATTATTAAGCTTTCAAGCATGGGAGAGTTATGGAGGGTTGATAAACATTTTGTCAAGAGCTATTACCTGTGATGTTAAATGGACCCTCCATCTTAGAAGGTGGTATTCCCGTACATTGTAGATGTTGAGCACAAGCAGGAAATCCATCACGACCTTGGAGGTGCAGAAGGTTGGTTTGGGTGTGACCTTTTGTCTGATCAGGTGGGTGTTCTTGTTGGCCAGTCAGTTTTGCTCATATTATTTAGTAAAGCAAGGATGGAGAACAGGTGGCCCTCCATGTGTTATTGAACTACATCTCCCATCAGCCTGTCTAGACCAAGATTCCCTATTGCTGGCCCTCAATTAGTAATATACTGGCAAGACATGAGTAATACCAGCTATGGGACTAGCACTTAGAAATCAAAACTTAAGAAGAACTCTTTGTATATGATTTACTTAACACAGAGATGGATGCTCTTGAGTAAGTGAGTCCTGTTACTTTCTGCTCTGTGAAATTATAGTTCTCGGTCAATATGGGATAACTTAATTTGATACTTTTCTTCCTCCCAGCTGTAGTTGGCTCATTTGTTGGAAGGGGGTTTAATTCAGCTTGAGGCGATCCCTTCCAAAATCAGTGGAGAATGCAGAGGCAGTTCCCAGCTCGGTTAGAATCATGTTGTTGGGTAATTGTAGTATTGATCAAGTCTTAGCCTCTGGGCAGGCGAGACAGGAAACCAGATCTGTCTGCAAGGCAGAAAACATCTCTTGTGTGTATTTATTGACTTGCTTTCCCTTTCCAGCCTGCCTCATGCTCACAGCTTGGAGCCAGTAAGAATGCTCCAAGCATGTCTCAATCATGTGTGTGCATTGCTGTTTGCCATCAAGTCAGCTTTGAGTTATAGTGACCCTACGAATGAGAGACTTTTGCGATCCTTTGTCTATCCACCTCCCTTGTTCAAGTCTTACAGAGTCAAGGCAGCTGTGCCTTTTTTTATTAAATCAGTCCACTCGTATTCGATTGTCTCATTGTAGGTCGTTCAAAGTAAAAGGCTTCGGGAGTGATTCACCTTTACCTTCTTCTGTCCTTTAGAGTTAGCTCTGGTGCCACTGCTGTTCTTTATGCAAGTTATGAGTGCTAATCTATTCTGCTTTGGTTAGACCTCATTTGGAATACTGTGTCCAGTTCTGGACACCTCATTTCAAGAAGGATACCCAGAGGAGGGCGACCAAAATGGTGAAAGGTCTGGAAGCCATGCCCTATGAGGAGCAGTTTAGGGAGCTGGGTATATTTAGTCTGCAGAAGAGAAGGTTAAGAGGGGACAGGAGAGCCATGTTTAAATATTTGAAGGGATGTCGTGTTGAAGAGGGAGTGGACTTGTTTTCCGCTGCTCCGGAGACTAGGGCAAGGAGCAGTGGATTCAAGCTGCAGGACAAGAGATTCCACCTGAACCTCAGGAAGAACTTCCTGATGGTCAGAGCTGTCCAGCAGTGGAATATGCTGCTGCCTCCATGGTGGAGTCTCCTTCTTTGAAGGTTTTTAAGCAGAGGCTGGATGGCCATCTGTTGGGAGTGCTTTGATGGGTGTTCCTGCATGGTAGGGGATTGGACTTGATGGCCCCTGTGGTCTCTTCCAACTGTAGGATTCTATACTCTGCTAGTGTCACCCCACCACGACCTCCCCTACTGCTTATGCCCAGCAGCTGTTTGGTGCCATTGCTCTAGCTCCTTAGCAAAAGCCAGTCTGGTGCAGGAGATTCTATCAGCAGCATCTCTCCCATCAGCATAGCTTTTTGCCACACAGAAGCATGCAGTCTTACCACCGTGTGGAGAGGTAGTATTGAAGAGAAGGCATGCACATATACATAACACAACTTTTGTTTGGCCTTGTTAGAAATGTGAAAGCATACTTATTTATTAGTCATTTTATTATTTATTCCATTTGTCTGCTGCTTTTCCCCCAAAGTGAAACCAGTGGTGACTTCCAGAAACAATCAGTTAAAACCATTCATAAGAAAATTTAAAAACAATTACAATTGCCACATGAAAACATTACAAAATCATTTTAAAAACATACAAAAGTTTTTTTAAGAAGCATCCCAATGAGAAGCTCTCCTGCTTACACATTAAAAACCTAAAAAATATAGAACGCTTCCCAAATTTGTGTGTTTCTTCCTGTTCCCAAAATGCACCCTGTTAAATTTATAGAAGGTTTTCTTTGGTGTGTGCATCACATGCTCTGGGTTGCAGAATTTTAAAAGTTCTACTATACCTTCCTTGGTATTGGGTTGGATTGTCAGGCCTAAAGAAACCAACTGTTCAGCAAAATGAGATTTTGCCTTATTTTAAAACAGAAGTCACACTTTTTGTCTGTCTTTGTGAAATACAAGATAGCTCCAAGTCTGAGTAATTAAGCTTAGAGATTTGTAAAACTTTATTCAGAAACATTGAAGAAAATAACTCCACACCTTGGCAATTGCCAAAACTGATGGGACATTGCGTTTGCAGTGCTATATAAACCATTACATTTCAGATTTAGTGTGCATTGCTATCCCATTTGTTAACAAATCAAAACAGCACTTTTTCTGGATTCACCATGTTCACATCTGGAATGATGGTGTGATGTTAGATTTGTTATCTTCTCCAGCCACAGCTTTGCACACCCAAATTTCTCTGGAAAGGTATAAAACCTGTAGCCACCATGTATGCTTTGGTCTCAGCAACTCTGGAAAAAGTGTACTGTGTTGCTTGATTTGCTACAAATAGACACTGCTGTTTAACACTGAGTTAAGTTTGTGGAATACAAATTACCCAGGGCATGACAACGGCATCTCACCTGCTGTTCAGTTACAGGAATCTTGTTTGGCCTTGCAGTCAGGCTGAATCAGATAGACGCTTGGTTTTCTTCCCAGCTCTCCTCACCCAAGCATCACCTGTTCTGGGCTCACAATGGCAGCACTTGGATTCTCCCTCCAGTCACTGACTAACTTCTGTTTTCTCTCTCTTCTTCCAGGAAGTACTCCCCCTTCGTCTGCTTCTGCTCCTTCAAAGACTGAACCTGCCCCTGCGGTTGCTGCCCCTGCTGCAGCTTCAGTTTCTAGCAGTGGGGCAGCAGCATTCTCCTTTGCAGCCTCCACTTTGAAAGCCCCGGGATCAACTGAGGCTGCTGGGCCCTCCCCTGTCCCACCTGAAGGCTCGAAGCCTCCCCCTGGCTCTGGTCTGAGTGGAGCATCTGGATTCTCCTTCTCTTCAACTGCTTCCAAAGCTCCCCAGACTCCAGCCCCCTCAGCTGGTGTTGTTCCGGTGTCTGCCTCCTCTTTCTCTTTTGGGTCTATGAGTTTTAAAACAAGCACAGACAGTTCAACTGGCCCTCCGTCCTCCGCAACACCCGTTGGCCCAAAGCAAAGTTTTCCCCCTTCATCCTCATCCGTCAAAGTCAACCTCAGTGAGAAGTAAGTTTTTTATTGAGCAGCCTTGCCTGAAGTTCATGCACTGCTTTAAAGTAGTTCCAGGATTGTTGGGCCACTTTTGGCGGGGGCAGGGAAGAGTTTTGTGGTACTGTTACACAAGACGGGGCTGGGAACCTGCAGTCCTCAAGATGTTGACATCAGTTCTAAGCTTTTCTAAGATGGGCTGGGTTCAAAGTCCACCAGTGGGCTGCTGTCCGACTGAAGAGGACTGTCGCTCTCTTTGTGAACCCATTACAGCTCTAAGATCTTCTGAAGAGGCCCTTCTATTTGGCCATTTCTTCCCTACCCTGTTACAGTGCTGTCATTCCACTTTTGACGTCCTATGGAATCCTGGATTCTCAGCCAGAGATCTCTTTGGCCTTAGGAAACTACAAACCCCAGAATTCCACAGGAGGTTGAAAATAGAATGATAGCACTATAACAGTGTAGTGTGGAAATGGCCTCTGTTCCACCACCATCTCAGGCTCATTTGGTAGGAACAAGGGTGACAGGACCCTCTCAGTGGCTGCCTACAGATTTTGGAACAGCCTCCCTAGAGCCCCAGCATGGGATAGTGGTTTGAGCTTTGGACTGCTACCCTGGAAACCAGGATTCAGTTCCCCACTGAGCTGTGGAAACCCACTGGCTGACCTTGGGTGCATCACACTCTCTCTGCCTCAGAAAACCACATGAAAGGTTTGCCTCAGGGTTGGCATAAGTCAGAAACAACTTGAAGGAACACAAAAACAGCAACCCCACAGAGGCCAGGATGGCTCCCTTCTTCTATAACCAAGTTAAAACATTAGCCATTTCCGTGCTAGAGTGTTATAGCGCTATTATTTTGGCCCCTCCCGAAACTGCAAACCCCAGGATTCCATAGGAGGTTGAAAGTGGAATAATAGCGCTATAACATTCTAGCGCAGAAATGGCCATTGTTGTGCCCTCAGGCTTTTAGAAACTAGCTGCTGTAGACTTTTATTACTCTGCAGTGCTGCTCCTAGGTTTGTATGTACTCTTTTAATGCACGTTAATGTTTACCGTGTTTAACTTTATAAATAGTTTTTTAAATGACTTTTATATTTATAATTTTATTGAAGCTTTTGATTAGGTAGTTTTAATGAGGTTTTTTTTTTAAACAATATGTGGTTAGGTGCCTTGAGTCTCATTAAAAGCGTGGGTTAGAATCATAGAATCCTAGAGCTGGCAGAGTCCCCAAGGGCCATCCAGTCCAGCCCCATTCCTCCACATCAGGAAGACACAAAGCATTCCTGTCAGATGGCCATCCAGCCTCTCTTTAAAAACTTCCAAAGAAGGAGGTGCCACCCTGTTCCCAGGCAGCAGCACATTCCACTGTCAAACTGCTCTAATTATCAAGAAGTTTTTTCTAGTGTTTAGGTGGAATCTCTTTTCCTGAAGTTTGAAGCCACTGCTCTGTGTCCTAGTTTCTCGACCAGCAGAAAACAGGCTTCCTCCATTCTGCATATGACATCCCTTAAAATATTTAAACATAGCTATCGTGCCGCTTCTTAACCTTCTCCTCTCCAAGCTTCACCATCCCCACCTCCCTAAGTCTCTCCTCATAGGGCTTCATGGTTTCCATGCCTTCACCATTTTGGCCACCTCTTGGATACATTCCAGTTTATCTTTGTATTCTTTCTCTTTCTCTCCTTCAGGTTCATGGCTGCGGACTTGTCGACACCAGCCAGCAGCAGTAGCAATAACCAAAGCTCCACCATGTTCTCCTTTTCCCCTGCTGCGAAGCCTGTGTCTGGGGGAGGCCCAAGTCAGATGGCTGTGCTCTCTTCTCCACCGTCTGCACCTGTAAAAACTTCAACCCCAGCGACTTCAGCAAGTATGGTTTCTCCTTTTCCTTTCCTTCCTGTGGAGACTTGGATTTTTAGGGGGAAAATTGACCTATGGTTTTCCAGCACTAGAATGCCCTGATTTAGTGGTATTATAGAAAGAAAAGAAGAGGAGTCCAGGGAAGCAAGGGGGGATACATCTCCATATGCTCAGCGGGTGGTTTTTTATTTTTATTTTAGAACAAGCCAGCACATTTTGGCTGAAACATGTTGCACTTGTTCTAAACTAAACAAAAACCTCCCACTGAGCACTTGGAGATGTATCTCCCTTTTTTTCCCTTTGATTACATGAAAGATGATTATTCAATTTAGATTTGTCTTACAGTTATGTATGATACAGTGACAGTGGCTGTCGCAGGCTAATGAGAACAAGGGATAATCACTCCTCCTACTAGTGGTTTAGTGCTGGCTTGAAAGTAGCCAAAAAGAGTCACCAAGAAAGGATGAGAGTATGCTCAGTGGAATACTGGAGTTTTCAGAAGCACAAAAAGATGTACGTGTGTAAGGAAAAGCAGTAAAATATGAAGGGCGAATGTGGACACAGGATTTTGAGTACTGAATTTGGGAGACTGGGGTTGGAAAAGTGGAGGTAAAGGACAGAATGAAGTGTGATGGAATTGGTCAGGGCTTGGAACTGTGTGATCCTGGGAGTATTTAATATGTTGAGCCTTAAGAAACAGAGAGTGAGGACTAGCAGCTTTACAAGATGAAAGTTCTGTGTTTATCTATCTACCATTAGCTAGCTGCTTAGTCAGAGAGAGAAACTGGCTGCTAATCCTGCCACGCAGGGATTTTTTTTTTTCCTTTGCCTTCCTGCTTGGCTGAGATCTGCTTGGCCCGCTGTGTGAGCTGAGAACAGAGACTGGAAGAAGCAGTTCTTTGGACTGCAGCTCCTGGAAGCATGGCTGACAGAGGGATTCCAGAAGCTGTAGGCCAAGAAAGGGCCTTTTTTTCCAAGCTCTGGCTGGGAACTTTCTTTGATGTGATATTTTCCCTTAGCCACTCTTCAGTGCAAATTTCTCCAGGCCAGGATTGCCTTAGGCTAGGGAGCTTTGTACCTTGGTATCTCTGTTGTGTATATGGAAGGCAGTTTGCCCTGGGCACTTACTTCTCTTACTGCATTGTGCTACTTCTGGAAAATCCTCTCTCTTTGTTTTGCCTTTAGTGACACGTCCTTCCCAGAGTGCTCCCCCAGCTTCCGCAGTTCAGAAAACAGCCAAGATTTCTCCAGTGGTATCGAAAGCCAGCCCTTCCCAGGTAACGAAAAGCTTGAATTGTCTGCTTGGATTTGACCTGTTGGATTAATAGGATTTGCCCTTAATTTGGAAGCACCAAAAGAGCAAGTTGTCAGATAACAGGGTGTCAGAAGGAAGAAGATTCCTGTAATCCATTTAACATTTCACAACACAAGACGTTCATTTCTGAAATTCTCCATCAGACACTGGCTTTACATTGAAACGTGGTGTTTTACAGGGCCGGCAGCAACCTCCTGGCACTGGGACAGAGAAGCAACCTCACCAGTGGAAGGATTCTGACCCTGTCATTGCAGGGATAAGAGAGGAGGTGAGTCTTTGTGAGAAAGGTTGGCTGTTTCTCCTCTTGTCATGTTCCTTTGAGTCTTCTTAATGTTTAGGTGCTAGGCAAGGTTAGTGGAAGGCAGTGTTTTAAAACTCCCATGAAACTCCTGTAATTTCTGAATCGTTTGCCTTAAAGGGGAAAAAAAGCCACATGGAGCAGAAGTTACATTAAAACTTCAAAAATTATCTATCCAGTGCTGCAGTGCTTGATGCTTGCTGAGGCCTACACTTAGTCATGGGTGAAAGTTTTGTTTCTGTTCTTTGTAATGTAAGGTTTACTCAGCTGTGCAAACACCTTCATATTTGAGATGGAAAAAGTATGGTTGACTATGAAAGATACAAAAGATTCATCTCCCTCACATACGGTTGTAGTGCTTCATTCACTGAAATCTAGGTTTATGGGGCAAAATTAGGATTGCCACTGTATTTTTTTCTTCCTCTTTAAACTCTGTATGACTAGTGGATACAATGTGGCCCTCAACATGCTCATTGTAGTGAGCTGGGCCTCTCCTCCCGGGCAGATGGGCTTTGGAGTCCTTATTTGCATTATGACTGAACATTAAGAGCTGTCTAGTGGTATGAAACAGTTAATTTGAGGCTGGAAAGAAATATGAAGTCTGGAGAAGTGAAGTTTGTTGCTAACGTGCTTTGGATAATTTTCATAGCTCTGGGAGGAGGAGGAGGAAGGGGGGAAATGGGTCAAACTTGACTTTGACTTCCCGTGTTTGTCAGCATACTGAACTGTCATGGGTCAGTGGCACTTTTAAATGTGGAACTTGCCTCTGTAGATTGCACACTTCCAGAAGGAGATGGAAGAGCTGAAAGGCAGAACATCCAAGGCCTCTTTCCAGGTGGGCACTGAGGAAGAGAAGAAGATGCTGAGGGCAGAGTCAAATGACCTGCACACCTTCCTCTTGGAGATCAAAGAGACAACAGAGGTAAGAAGTTCCGGGGGACAGGAGGATCCTAACATGCAAAGCACAAGCTGTGTAGCTCCATTGCTCCATCTGATTCAGTACTGCCTATGCAGTACTGTCAACACACAGCCAATTCTTGCCTTCAGAAATGTCTCCCAGTTGTTGTTGTTGTTGTCGTCGTCGTCGTTACTGTTGCGTGCCTTCAGGTCATTTCCAACTTCTGACAATCCTCAGGTGAACCTACCATGGGGTTTTGTTTTTTAAAAAAATTTGTTCAGAGAAGGTTTGCCTTTGCCTTTCTCTGAGGCTGAGAGGGTGGGACTTGGCAAGTTGCATATTTATTTGAGGCCAAGGAATTAATCCTTTTCCCGGTGGTTCTCTCCTTCTGCCGCTTGCTTGCAGTCTCTTCATGGGGACATCAGCCTTCTCAAGACAAACCTGCTGGAGGGATTTGCAGGGGTGGAAGAAGCCAGGGAAAAGGACGAGCGAGCTCACAACTCGGAGTACTTGCACCTGCTCTATAAGAAGCCTTTAGACCCCAAGAGCGAAGCCCAGCTTCAGGTAGGTACACAGCAGCCTCAGATAATGTCAAGAAAAAGAATCTGAAAAGGACATGGGGTAAAATCTCTGGTGCAGGGAGGGCTTATAAGTACCTGACCAAGAGATGATGGAAACAACAAATCTCAGGTGCCCCAGCAGAATTTGTTGTTGTTACCATTACACATTTATGTGCTGCCATTGTCCCAGCGATGGGGCTGAAGATTACTTAGAACAGGTACAGAAGTTCGCATCATGCAGAAGTTAACATAAAAGTTAACACAAGTTAAAATACAATTTGGAGGGTTCTCAACAGAGGCTGCGTGGGCATCTGTTGGGAATGCTTTGACGGGGATTCTTGCATGGCAGAAATGGGTTGGAATGTATGGCCCTTGGGATCTCTTCCAGCTCTGTGATTCTGTGATTAAACTGTCAGCAGAATTAAAAGCAGTTTAAAAGTTTACCATTAAAAAAGAAAAAGAACAAATACAGACCTTATTAAAGCCTCCAGGAAATTAGTTGTCCAAGGTCTGTTTAAAAAAAAAGTTTTCACTTGCCTAAAAGAGGATAGGAAGGTAGATGCCAGTCTAGTTGTTTGTAGGAGGGGAGTCCCCAGAGCCTGGTAGCAGCTTCTGAGAAGACCCACTGCTGTCTTCCAGTCTGATACAATTCTGAGAGTGGGAGGATGGAGAAAATGCCATTTCCAATTAGGTCAGGGATACTCTGGGTTAGTTAAATAGATTAGAAAGACTGGGTGTCTTTTGTAGGACAGTAGTTTTCAATGCAAAAGAGAGACAAATCCTCACCCCAAGGGTCTCATAGTTTTAAAATTTGATACAGTAAAGTAGAAGAACATGAAGGAAATGACAGCAGGAAGCAAGGTGCAGTTGTATTCACTTGGCTATGGTGAGGCTTATTTGCTTACAATGTGATTGAATAAAATTGCTTGTCACGTGGGAATCAAAATTAATTGAGATAACTAATCTGCATTGTTTAAGCTCTGTATTTCTTTTTTACTTCAACTTTTCTGCAAAAAGATTGGGGCAGTATATATACTTCTCCCTCCCATTTTGACCTGTGAGGTAGATTAGAATCATGGAATCCTGGAATTGGTAGAGACCCCAAGGGCCATCCAGTCCAACCCCCCTCTGGCATGCAGTAAGGAACCATCGAAGCATTCCCAGCAGATGGCCATCCAGCCTCTGTTTAAAAACCTCCGAAGGAGGAGGTCCCACCACATTCCATTGAGGCAGCATCTTCCGCTGCTGAACAGCTCTGACCATCAGGAAGTTCTTCTTGAAGTTTGAGTGGAATCTCTTTTCCTGATTAGACCAAAGAAAGAGTGACTGGCCAAAGGTGATGGAGTGAGCTTCATGGGTCAGTTAAGATTTGAACCTGGGTCTCTGACACTTTAAGCACTGCATCACACTGTCGGGCTAGGTGGGAAGCCTTTGCAAGCCAGCATGAGTCCCTTAGGTGCCAGCTGTCAGTCTAAACTCTATGTGGAATAGTGCCATTGGCCCACAGTGGTTTTTTACCCTCTGGCTGAGAGACTGTTCCTTCTAACTGTATTCCAACTGCCTTTAAAAAAAAATTATCTATGGTGGACTGCATAAGAAGTGACAGTTTAATATCTCAAGTTAATTTTAAAAATTTGCACCGAAGGCTATTTTACTGTTGCTGAATGCTGTCTTGGTCCATATGATGATTCATAAGAACTTAGGCAATTGCAGTTAATTTCACGGATGGCGAGGCTCAGAACCATGGGCTCATAAGCGGGAACGGCTTGCCAGCACGTAATAAGATTTTTTTTTACTGAGATGGAAGGATGTGGTGTAGTGGGGGGTGAGGCACATTAGCACCCCCCCAAGGGGTCAGAGTTAAGACCAATTATTTCTCCTCTTCATGCTCAACTGTGAAATACTGAACTAAGCCCTAGTGTTGTAGTATTAATAGACCCAGCTTGAGTGTACAAGGGTAATTTGGGATGCCTCTTCTCAGGAAATGCTATAATGAAAAAGATCCCTTAAAAAGCAATGAATGATTCCTTGCCCAAATATTAGCTCTAATATTCTATATTAGAGTATTAATGTGGCAGGCTGGCAGCCATTTTTCTCTCCATTTTGGAATCATAGAATGACCATGTCTGAGTTAGAAGAGACCACAAGGACCATCTAGTCCAATCCCTGCCATGCAGGAAAATACAACTAAAACACTCCAGAGAGATACCCATCCAGCCTCTGTGTAAAGACTTCCAAAAACAGAAGAGACCAGCACCATATAGGGTAGCCTATTCCACCCTTAAACAGCTCTAAAAAGTTCTTTCTAATGTTCAGGTGGGATCTCTTTTCTTGTCGTTTAGTTCCTATTCTAATTTCTGGAGCAGCAGAAAACAAGCTTGCTCTTTAATCTATGTGAGACCCCTTCAGATATTTAAAGATAGCTATATTGTCACCTCTTAGTTTTCTCTTGTCCAAACATGGGTTGCTCCTTAAGCATAGGGTTGAGATTTCCAGACCTTTTTTGATAATCTTGGTTAGCCTCCTCTGGATATTTTCCAGCTTATCAGTATCCTTCCCGACCTGTGGTGCCCAGAACTGAACTCCGTATTCTAGGTGAGGTCTGACCAAAGTAGAATAGAGCAATGCTACTTCTTCTTGATCCGGACACCATGCTCCTGTTGATGCAATTCAGGATTGCATTGGCTTTTATGCCTACGGCATCATTGCATGCAGTGGCTTTGGAACAATGTCACATAAGTCACAGAAGATCCTCCAGAACAGTGGGCTTTTCCCTCATTCTAAATGAATGACAGCTGCAAACCAGCTAGGTGAGGTTCTTTGAAAGTAATCCGGAGTTCAGCAGTGGTATCATCCAGCTGCTTTGTATTGGTGTGCACAAACCAATTGTTAAAATTGGCAAGATTGCCAAACTGTTTGCTATGGCGACAGAAAATGAAAAGTTTCACCATGCCTTCCCTCTCTTACTGGGACACACTTTAATTCATTCCGAGCCACTCTCTCTGGCAACGACAGTAAATAATAAACAATAAATAATAATAAATATTTATAATAAATAAATAATTATCAACTGAGTGGATTTAGAAAATGATTTTGAGGTGATTTTCCCCCCTCTTTACCATCAAACAGGAAATCCGACGTTTGCACCAATACGTGAAGTTTGCTGTTCAGGATGTGAACGACGTTCTGGATTTAGAATGGGACCGGCACCTGGAAGAGCAAAAGAAGCAAAAGTGAGTGACCTGCGGGTGAGGCAGCCAGTCTGTTACAAGAAAGGATCTTAGCAGGCATGAGAGACCCTTGCAGGCCTGTCCTTCATAAGAGATGCATTGGTGGTGTCAGAGGTTTCTTTGGAAAAGTTTTGTGCTTACACAGTCATCCTTCCACATTTGCGGGTTTGACTTTCACGGATTTGTAAATGAGGGAGCAGTTTCAGCACGCACGCACACCCGCTGCCGCATCCCAGTTGGTGTCTAGTAACAGGGCTCCGCAGACAGCTCCAGGTTCAGAACGACTGGTCTAGAAATTTCCTTTTAATTTAAAGATGGTGTAATAGGTCCATCTGCTAACAAGTGACAGATAATTTGCAGAGTTGGATGTTTGGTCTTCTACTAATAATTGTCATAATAGGATGATAATATTGACATTACCATATTCTCCAGGTTGTCCCCAGGAGTAATGCTGAGGCAAAGCCTCAGCCTGTGTAATTACTCTTGCTCACGACCACCTCGTCCTTCTTTCTCTCTTTTTCCTTTGTCTGTCTTTTTCTCTCTGCCTTCTTTCTCTCTCTAATATTCTTTCCTTCTTTGATTTCTTAAAAAACAAAAAAATGTAGGCGTTTAATGGTACCTGAGCGAGAGACTTTGTTCAACGCCCTGACTAACAACCGAGAGATCATCAACCAGCAGCGAAAACGACTAAAAAACCTGGTGGACAGTTTGCAAGAACTTCGCTTGTACAACCAGACATCTCAGTGGAACCGCTCAGCTCCTCTTTCTTCCCAGAGCAGCGTCCAAAGGTGTGTGTTTGCTCTGCCCAGATAATTCTAGAATATGGCTTCACTTCCCACTGTGATACCTTGAATCTTTTTTAAAAGTTAAGAAGACAGACTCTTTTCTTAAGTCAGGTACTTGCATATTTTGCACAGAACTGGAAAATTATTTGTTTACTTATTACAGGTTGAGCCTCCCTTATCCGAAATGCTTGGGACAGAAGCATTCCATATTTCATTCCCCCTGCCCCAAATTTTGGGGTATCTGCCTATACATAATGAGATGGAGCTGGGACCCAAGTCTAGCACAGAGTTTATTTGTGTTTCCTATACACCTTAAACTGTAAATTTAAATTGTAGATTATATACTGTTCTATATTGTTGTTGTATATATGCTACTGTGTATTTGTTGTAGAGTATCTTCTCTAAAACAATGTTGTGCAATAATGTTGCAGCCTCTAAAATGTGATGTAGTAAAATTGTGAGTGATGTGGTTGTTCTTTTCTTCTTCTTCCCCTCTGTGGTTTTTTCCCCCAACCTGTGCTGGACTCAGCCTTGACAGCGAGCTGGAGAGCCTGAGTAACGCCTTGACCAAAGCAACTCTGGAATCTTGCAGCAAAACGTCACCCAAACAAGCTGGTAATTCAAACTGAATGTTGCCAACATGTGTGCGAATATTTCAGTTTCTACATGGATGTGTACTTATGCTCTGCCGTTCTGTCTTATGAATACTCAGGTCAGCTTGCAATGCAAAAACATAGTCATGACCTGCCATATGTAATTTACTCGTGCCTTGCATGAAGAACTTGAAAGGGTTTTTTTTAACCCATTAAAGTTCATGAATGGAGTTAGGTAGCAGATCAAAGTCAGGAGTTTATTTAACAATGCAGTGCTTAGTAGTGCAGGATTCCACCCTGAACAAGCAGTTAAACCAACTTTATATAGAAGTCCCATAAAAACATGCTACAGTAGCAAGAATGAGACAACCACGGGCTGTGATAGTCATAGAAACTCAGCAGTGAAGCACATGCCCTGCTTCTAAACTGTGTTCACAGTTGTTCTTTGTATCAGTTTATCAGGAACAGCCCAGCTGTCTGAGAAAGCAGTTTTCATCAGTGGGGACATGCCACAAAGGTAGTCCAATCGTGGCTCTGTCTTGGGATGGGTGCATGCAGCCCGTGGAGCATGAGATTCCAGCTGTACGCTGATAATGCTTGATAAATAATAATTGGTGGTGTTCAGATGATTTCCCCTCCTGCTTTTTCTTTCAGTGAAACTGTCCCCGGTGAAGCAGACTCAACTAAGGAACTTCCTATCAAAGAGGAAGGTGCCACCTGTGAGGTCGACTGCACCAGGTATCTGACTGCCCTTTGCAGCCCTTGGCCAAAGTGGGTTTCCAGCAGGCTCCCTGCTCTTTTCCCAGGCGCCCTTCCTAAAGCTTGCCACACCATGTTGTTGTTTAGTCTCACTCTCTTAATAAGGATGCTCTTCTCTCAAGGTGCCAGGCAGACAGCTTTCTTAGGATATTATCTGAAGAGCATTTAGCCGGACAGTTGACTGTCCCCATTCTTCTCAGTGCGCGATTCTTCCATTCTGGCTGATCCTTTGCATTCAGTATCTCCTGGCATCTACTGAGCATGCTCGGTCGTCATTGGGCCTTTTGCTGTCTTTGGGAGCTTGAGATTTATTAAAAGAAGAAGATGCTCTTCCCCATGGAGGCTTTCTCATACCTTCCCGCACCCCAGAGAACCATTGCTGCAGCTTTTGAATTAGTCACAGCAGGAACAAGAGTAACTGCAATGTGTGACAAGGCCAAAAAATTCAGTCTATACCTTGCAGACTTTGATTCAGAGAATATTAATGTTTAACGTAGTCTACAACTAAAAGCAGAACCTTTTCTTTTGGGACTTGTGGAGGAGCAGCTAGAAAGGAACTGTGGCAGAATACTTCAGTCACAGCAGCAAGACTGTTAATTTGCTCAAAAATGAGAGAATTCAGAAATTCCTTTGATGGAAGAATAGTTGCTAAAGTTGATTGAGCAGAGATGGATTCATTATCAAGTTTGACTAAGAAAAAAACAATTTTAAAAGATTGGAATCTCCTGATAGACTTTCTGAGGAAAAAAAGAAAATGATATAATAACTATTGATTTTGAGAATTGATATGAGTTAGTGGAAGACGTGTATGAGTTACTTCTTAGAGGGTCGGACAGGACTATTCTATGTATAGCAAGATAGCTGCTGAAAACAAGGTCAGAAGTCATTTATTTTTTTATGCATTTTTTTTATTCTCTTGTCTCTTTAGTCTTCTTTCTTTTTCTCTGTACCGTTTTGTTTAATTTCTTATTTTCTATTAGAAAATCTTAATAAAAAGCTATAAACATGAGGAATTAAGAGTAACTACCACTGAATTTTGGCCAACAGCACTGCACCTTAAGCATTGGGGACTCAGCATGGCCCAACGCACCTAAGAAGTTGCTACTCTTGAATTGTTGGACGATCTTAAACAGTCAAGGCCACAAAAAAAATCCCTTAAACAGCTTTTCTTTATCCGTCTCATCTACTGCTTGTCTGACAATAGTTACCTCTTGGTCCTCATTTCTCAACTTTTGCAGCCAGTCTGTCTCAGTCGGCCTTCCTGTCATTGAGGTACGACGAAGATTTGGATGACGTCAGCTCCACATCTTCAGCCGCCCAGTCCCTTGAGAATGAAGAGATTCGAGTTGCAGATCGTGAGGAGGAGGAGGAGATCGGGCCACTCCAAGTGCCTCGCCATGCCCCGGTCGTCCGAACCCCTTCGATCCAGCCCGGTCTGATGTCACAGCCCCTACCTCTTGGCAAACCGCAAATCCCAGTCAGTGCTTTGAGTGAGTAGACTCCAGAAAGACCTCCCTCATTTGTTTTAAGTTGCTCGTGGGATTCCTTTGTCTAGTGTTGAAGTTGGAGAGGAGCTCTTGAGCAGCTGGATGAATCATAAGTCTGGCCCAGCACAGTTTTCATGTATTTTTCATAGAATCATAGAACTAGAAGGGGCTTTGTGGGCCTATCCAATGCTCAATGAAGGACTTTAGGCTGCCATGCTATAGAGATTTGAGAACATAATAGCATTTAATAGCACTTTTCTTCTGAGTAGAGATGAAAATATGATTCCCCTCTTAAAGTTTTATCACCACAACAACCCTGCAAGGTGGGCTACTTTGAGAGACAGTGGGTGGCTCAATGTCCCTCATTGGGTTGCAGGAGGACTCTGGCACATTGGCTGTCATTTGCCATAGCCATGAACTTTTCTCTTTCCAGTAGCTACACCTAAAACTCTCCCCCAAGGGGCAGACAGCACAATGCTTGCAACGAAGACTGTGAAGCATGGAGCCCCCGTTCCCACCGTCACTATCCCAGCACCCCAGGCCGCAGCTGAAGCAGCGCTGAGAAGACAGATGGCAAGCCAGAATATAGGTAATATTGTTATTCCCTCTGTCTTCATTTTTGCAAATCCTTTTTTCTGGACACTAATTTTTATTGTCATTTATAACAATACAATAAAAGATATATGAAATATTAGGGGAAGATATGGAATTGTAGTGATGCTATTCTGGTTCCCCATATTTAACTTTTGTATTAGGACAAGAGGATGTAGGATGAAATGCTTGTAAGATTGATAGTAGCAGGTTTTGTATAAGAAATGTTTTTTTCTTTGTAAATAGAAAGAAGTAGTTATTAAATATAATGATAAATAGTATCTCGAGGTACAATGGATGGATAAATGGAACATGGAGGAAATGAAGTGTAAACTTTGCATTGCATTCACCAAAATTTGCGTGTGTATTTGATATTTTTTAATAAAAGGAAAAAAAGATACATGAGATAAATAAAAAAAAGTACCAGAGAATCAAGAACAAGGAAAAACAGGGAAAAGTTGACTTCTGATCTTCTCAGCAGTTATATGAATAAAATGTTGCTCATACATCACTCACTAACCTTTAAATCCCTTCTCCTTTTCCCATCAAAATCATAGACTCATAGAATGATAGAGTTGAAAGAGACCACAGGGGCTAGTCTCTGCAGCAGCAGGAGACAGGCTCGCCCCATGCAGGAATCCACATCAAAGCACTCCCAACAGATGGCCATCCAGCCTCTTAAAAAACCTCCAAAGAAGGAGGAGACTCCACCGCACTCCAAGGCAGCGTATTCCACCGCTGGATAGCTCTGACTGTCAGGAGGTTCTTCCTGAGGTTCAGATGGAATCTCTTTTCCTGTAGTTTGAATCCATTGCTCCTTGTCCTAGTTTCTGAAGCAGTGGAAAACAAGCCTGTTCTCTTTTCGATAGGACATCCTTTCAAATATGTAAACATGGCTATCACGTCCCCTCTTAACCTTCCCTAAGCCGCTCCTCGTAGGGCATGGCTACCAGACCCTCCGCCGTTTTGGTTGCCCTCTTCTGCACATGTTCCAGTTTATCAACATCTTTGTTGAAATGAGGTACCCAGAACTGGACGCAGTATTCCAGATGAGGTCCGAAGATACCCAGAGAAGGCGAGCCTACCATGTCTGTATGCAGTTGGTTCCATTGCCAAATTGTTCTTACCATCAGGAAGTTCTTTCCAATCTTCATTCACAATCAGAATCTACCCCTGTAACACAAAATCGTTAGACCGGGTCATACTCTCTGGTATAGTGGAGAACTAACCAACACCTTCCTCTCCCGGACAGCCCTTAGAAAGCTTTTTCTTTACCATGTTGAATATACCCAGCTCTTTCAACCTTTCCTCATAAGTGGTGGAGGTGGCAGCTGTATCGTTGGCTTCTTTGCACTTCTTGCAACAGCACGCAGGATGAGCGGTTGGGCAGCAATGGCAAAAGAAACAAAAGCCGGGCCAAGGGGACCCAGAGGGCAGGCGTGGTCCTCTCCGGAGGCAGGGGCTTTAGCACAGACCCTCATGCCAAGCCTGTCCCCTGAGAGATCTTTCTTTCTCCTCCCCGCATCTTTGTTGTTTAATATTTAGCCTGGAAAAGAATTCTGTGTAACTGAAAAGCTTACATGCTACTTTCATTTTAATTTTTGGATGGTTGTGGTGAAGCAATTAGCTTTCTTTTTTCATGAACCCAGTGAAGGAATTCATCTGCAAGAGATCTACTAAAGTCTTTTTTTTCCTTTTTAAGAAAAAAGTGTCCAGGAAGTGGTCACATTAACATTAGCTTTCCTCAGTCTGGAAGGGTTTCTTTGTATTCTTCTCTCTGAAAAACAATCACAGTTCTGTGAATGTATTTATTTTCTTTCTCTGCATGACTTAAATGGTTCTGTCTAAAGACTCAGGGCTCTTGTCTCTGCTATGTTACAGCCGCGAGCACTTCCTTAACTGAGTCGACTTTGAAGAATGTCCCTCAGGTGGTGAATGTGCAAGAACTGAAGAATAATGCCGCTCCCCCAGCCGTTTCTGCAGTCATTGGGTGAGTGAGTGCTTTGTTTCTTCTCCGGGACTTGCAGGTGACCTGTTTTGGGTGATGCCCTGCCAGACAGTCTGTAGAGGGCAGTGTCATTTCTTAGGGAAGGCAAAGATAAACTGGTAGGTGGTGGTGGTTAAAATAAATTAAAACACAAGCATTGAAAAGGAAGCAACAGTGTGCCACTGGCCAACTCTTGCCAACTTCGTGCCAACTTTTTGGCCACCCAGCAGAAGACATCGTATTGGTTGCTAGTGAGTCTTAACACCTGCAGGCACTTTGCACGTGTTCCATCTGAAAGTTCCATCATAGCCATTAAAGCACATGATCCCTGCGCATGGTGTGACCAAGGGTTAAATATTAATTAGGAACTGGAAAACCCCAGGAGTGTGAACAGTGCTACACTGCACTAGCTGAGGCTTGACCTGTGTGTGTGGCTAGAGGATTGAACAAGAGGTGCTGCAGCATGGGTGGGGGCTAAGGCAGAATCCCACCCTTTTCTGGCTCAAGCCTTAGCGCACTATTTATTGCAGACACATTGCTGCGACCTGATTCTGAGGGCATGTGTTTCTCCAGCCCTCCTTTACTTTCTTCCCAATGCAGCTAAAAATCTTACTGCTAGACAGAGTATGAGAACAAAAAGAGGGAGACCTGGGGATATAGAAAGACTTTGTCAAAAGGAATTTCTTTGTTAACCAAGGTATACCTGTATATTGTAGCAGTACCATAATGGCAGGCCAATTACTGATTGTCTTTTCTCAGAACTAGCTCGCTTGTGGTATTCACTGGGCTTTTTTTACCTTGCGCACACAAAGCACTCTTGGCTTGCCTGTGGCTTGCCGCCTTAAAAACCACAGCAGTGGTTTTGACTTCTACATCCCTCAAGGACATTTTCCCTCTAGTCAGAACAAGAAGCGCCTCTTGTCACGTCGGCCTTGAATCCTTCAGCCGTGGCATTTAACTGAGCCCGGATAACAACGCATCGCTTAACAAAACAACCCAGTTGGTGGCCGGTCATTTTGCCCTGAGAGACCAGCTATAACAGAACAGAAATGGCAATGACTAAAGCGCTTTTTGGCTGCACCTGACAAAGTCCAGGCTTCTTTCTTGTCTTTTAAGAGTATTTTGGTTTACTTTACCTGCTCTCTTGCTGCATATTTGCAGTTTGATATTTTGTGATGTGTAGGAGGCAGGATTGGTTTTTTTTAATGCTGGTGATTTGATATATTCCTGTAGGGAGTCTTGGTAAGATACCTCAAGGCTGTTTACAAGGCAAAGAGAAAATCAACTAATGAGGAGAAAGCTTTGCTATTTAACAAAAGCTCCTGGCTCTCACTTGTGCTGTTTGATTCTCAGTCTCTTCGTCTTGTTGTTTTATTCATATAAGCTTCACTTTTTTTCCCAATAATAGGTTTCAATACAGTTTACAAATTATTAAAACCAGTTACAGATTAAAAACCATGCAAAAATATGTTATTTTAAAAGAAATTAAACAGAATTAAACCCACTTATTTTGAAACAGTGTAAAAATAATAAGCAAAGCAGCACAGTGCCTAATTAAAAGACCCATCAGAGTCCATTCCTAAAAGCCTGACACTTTGCTTTGCTACCAGAAGGAGAGCAAGGAGGGGAGCTGTCCCAGCCTAGGAAGTAGTGAGGCAGGATGGGAATGATGGTTGAGCAATATCTGGAAAGTCAGTGGCAAGTTCCCCTACACCTGGATGTGCTAAAGGGGCCTCTACTGTCTCTTTTCCAAGGCAGATTCAGCAGTCCAGTCTCACCCAGAGCAAGAAAAAGTCACTCTTTGGACAACTGGGCTGGGAAATAGTGGACATTTTAGCCAGATAAAGAACCTCTTTCTAAGCGCTCTGTGTATATGCACGTGTCCTAGGGTTCTCTTAGGCAAGGAAAACTCAGAGGTGGTTTTGCTGGTTCCTTACTCTAAAATGTAGCCTACAGCATCTGGAATTCATTGATTCTCTCCCATCCAAATACTAACCTGGGCTGTCCCTACCTGGCTTCCAAGATCAGAAAGGATCTGGTGTCTTTAGGGTATTTAGGCACTGTGTGTGTGTACCCATGCCTTTAAGTTGCCTGTCAACTTACAGTGACCTCATGGATTTCGTAGGATTTTCTTAGGCAACAAATATTTAGAGGTTTTTGCCATTCCCTTCCTCTGAAATCTAACCTCCAGCACCTGGTATTCATTGCCGGCCTCCCATCTAAATACTAACCAGGGCCAACCCTGCTTACCTTTCAAGATCAGACAGAATCTGGTGCCTTTATGGTATGTAGGCCCTTTCTAAGCCCTGTTCTCCCCTTATGCAGAACTACCTGGTCAGTCTCACCAGAGGATGAGAAGGAAGTAGTAAAAGGACAGAGCCACGAATTGTGCTGAGAGACAAGACACCTTTTTTCCCCCTGTTGATCCTACAGAATCTTTGATTAACTTCTCTTTTTTTTCATTCTGATATTTATCTTGCGCAGCATGCCGAGTGTGGGAATAATTGTTACATCTTATGGACTAATGCAGGCACCCTGCTAAGGCATGCTTAAGGAAGACCTGTCAGCCTACACTGTTCATAGTCCTTGACCACTGACCATGAAGAATGGGACTGGTTGTATTTGGAGTCCAGAAACATCTGGAGGGGTTAAGGGAAGGGTGATAGTTAAGCAGCTGAGCCTGTGCTTTATGCTGGAAATCCCCACAGTCTCCAGGCAGGATGAGGAAAGACCTTTTCCTGAAACCCTGAAGAATTACAAACAATAAGTGTAGCTCAGCAGTGCAAATCCTTTACTCTGCAGCCCACCCAAACCTGCCCCCAGAAGTCTATTTTTGGAATCTCGGGGGCCTCCACTAACCTCTCCTGGGTGCTAATTTTGTGTTAGCATTTAAGTTTCTCACCCACACACACTGCAGTGTCTCTTGTTAAGTGTTAAAAACAGAACCAATGGTAGGCTTTTTGGATAGTGTTTTCTCTATTTTGAAACAGTGGAGGTTGCTGTGGCCCCCAGCCACCTCCAGAGGGTGGGAAATTGGCCCCCAGATTCCCAGTCAAAAGTTGCCAGTGGTCTGGCTCTGGATAAGGCAACTTCCCATGTTCTACTGCTTGGTTACTGGAGTTCTGTGGTGTTTGTATAAACTGGAAAGTCATTTCTTCCCCTGCCTTCTTCTTGCAGGTCGTCAGTTCCGCAGTCTGCTGCTCAAGCTGTCCACCAGGTTCTGGCCACTGTGGCTACCAATCAAGCCAGTCAGGTATCAATGGATCTCCCCAAGGCTTTGGATTTTTTTTTTCTGCCTCCTTTTCTTCCTGTCTTCTTCTATTCGGTTTCCAAACTTCAGAAGAAGGATCACCATTGTGTAGCTCAAAGAGCAGGAAGTCCATCAGCCTCCCCATGGGGTGTCCCCATCCAGTGTGGTCAGTGGGGGTTGCAGTTATCAATTCCCACTGAGCACAAGCTGAACGTGAGTGTGATGCAACAGCTAAAAAAGCCAATGTGAGTCTAAGCTGCATCAGTAGGCATATAGTGTTTAGGTTGAAGGAGGTAATAGTACCACTCTATTCTGCTTTGGTCAGACCCAACCTGGAATAATGCTGTGTCCAGTTCAGGAAGGATATTGGCAAGCTGGATTGTGTCCAGAGAAAGGCAACCAAAATGGTCAAAGGCCTCGAAACCATGAAGCTCCCTGAGGAGCAATTTTGGCAGCTGGGTATGTCCAGTCTGGAGAAGAGAAGGTTAAGCAGTGACATCCATATTACTTTGTCTGAAGTGTTGTTACCATTCCGGATGTAGATGTGTTTTAGGCCCCAAGGCGGAATATTTTCATTCTGTGCAAGCATTGCAGATTCCACAGTCCAAAAAGCAAGAGATCTGCTTTTAGTCTACTGCTGTTACTTCCTCCCCCATACCCCTTGTCATATCTGTGTTTTGTCTCTCAAATCTCCTGTTTAAATGCAGTTTGTGGATTGGTTGGAGTCATGGCCTATCATACTCTGATAACTAGGACTGTCTTGTTCTGGGAGACTGTGCCTTAAGAAACAAAGATTAATGTGAAAGTGATGAAGGTCATCAGTGCTCCGGTATCTCTGTTTTTCCCTTTCACTGTTTTCCAAAACCCACCCCACAAAAGCACACTGTGTTTTGTTTTTCTCAATAAGATAGTAGTTGGGACTACAGAAGTGAACTGAGTAGCTTACAACTCCTTTAATTAATTTTCGGTTACTACTTTAATTTATACAATGAGCCAGCCCCCACTCCACATTTATCTACTCCACAAACCTGTGAGGTAGATAAGACTGAAAATATGTGCATAACCCAAATTCATGTTTCATTCTAGGGGCTTGAACCTGACTCTTCCGAGTCGCAGAATAACATCCTGGTTTTTTGTCATTAATTAATAGGAGAGCTTGAAATACTAGCTGGTTCTTCGGTAACCCTCATGACAGTCATGTAGAGAAAGTCGTGTGTTCTTGTCCAAGGCCGAGGGAGATTTCATAGAATCCTAGAGCTGGAAGGCACCCCAAGGGCCATCCAGTCCAGTTTTTGTTTTCACAGGGGTCCTGTGCCCCTAACCCTAGCGAATGTGGAGAGATGACTGTAATCTTTATGTACAGGTAGTCTGGTGTGGAATCATAGAGTTGGAATAGACTCCAAGGGCCAAAAGGAGACAGCAGCCCTTTATTTAATGTATGTAAAGTACATTAAAATCCTCCAAAGCAGCCCATCAAAATCTGGTACCTGTCAGAAGTGTGGGGGATCTGACACACGGCAGCCCTATCCAACATGGTCAATCTTCAGGAATGCTTGGCGTTTTCATCCAACATGTCTGGAGGGCACCATGGTTGGAAAAAGCCACTCCAAAACCTTGTACAAATATTAGATATTACAATGGCATTTTTAATAGACCTCTCTCTGATATGTTAGTTTTCTGGGTGCAAGATGGTGGTCTTTGTTCCCTTCAATTCAAAAACTCCTTGCACTGTTGGAATGCCATAATGATACGTTTGGGTTCTAATTTTGTTTGGGGACTAGCTTATTCTCTCATTCTTCATGAGTTCTAATGGCTACACCATTCTTGAGAACATCTGCTCTTGCGTAGCTTTCCTTGTTTGCACAGGACCTGTGGGAAGTTTTTCAATGGAATTGTGGATCCTTTAGACAGAGATTGGTTGGGCGTCTTTTGGGAATGCTTTCACTGTGTGTCCCTGTAAGGCAAGAGAGTGATGGCCCTCACAGTCCCTTCCAGTTCTGTGATTCTATGACATTTCATCCTCTGCATACTTCTTGACAATTTCTGCTGCTTACATTTCAGGGACCTCTGCCCAACTCCCTTAAGATGCAGCCTCCGCCCAGTTCGACAGCCTTGACTGGTGTCACCGTTGCCTCTGCTGGCCCGACATCGGCAGCCAGCAAAAAGAACTCAGGTCTGTTCAGACCACCAGGTAGAAATACAATCAAAATGCAGTTAATTCTTTGCAGCTGGGTCTTGTAACACAGTCCTCCAACAAGTTCCTTAAATAAAGGTGGAGAAAGGGCAGCTTGCAAGTGGCCCACCCCCAAACCCTCCACAGCCTTTCATTTTTTTAAAAAAAAAAAAGAAGAAACACGCCCACTGAATGTTTCCTGTAACTCTTTGCAGGACCAGGCCTGGGGCCCATGAAGACGGTTGCAGCCGTCACCTCGTCCCCTGCTCCATCAGTCCCAGCCACGGCTGCCCAGTTCAACAAGCTCTTCACCTTCGCCTCCTCAGGGTCAGTATGCAGATCTCTTTCTGCTCCTTCAGGGTTTTTTTCCCTCCTCTTTACTCTGTGTCTGTTACAGTGTTACCCGTGTATATGGGAGTTCAGAGAATAGCAGTTAGCGTAGTGGTTAGAGTGGTAGTGGTGAACAGCCTTTCTCAGCCTTTTTACCCTGGAGGAACCCTTGAAATACTTTTCAGCTCACAGGAAACTCCTACATAAATATTATTATATCTAGATATATCTCTAGATATTTCTCTGTATCCATTATTATACCTTAAAAAAAAACCCAACCATCAGCATCTCTTACAGAACCACAAGTGATCTGTCGCAGAACCCTGGCTTTCCAGAGAGCCCTGGTTGAGAAACCTTGAGTTACAGTGTTGTACTTGGACTGGGAAGGCATGGATTAAGATCTCCACCCAGATGTGTTATGGACAGGGTGATCTTCCTCATTCAGCCTGGCCTGACCTCTCACAGGCTCATGGTGAAGATCAAATGCAAAGGAAGGAAAGAACCTATAGGTTGCATCAAGCTCCTGGGAGAATGTCTAAATGTAATGTGGGAATAGTGGGTGAAGGGAGGAGCTGGGCAAGCCTGGCTGCAGTCAGCCAATCACCGCTCAGGGAATGCTGTGAAGAGGCGGGGCCTGCAGGGAGGAAATGTGACAAAACTGAGGCTTGTCTCTGCCAGGGGGCAGACAGAGAAAAGCTGACACAGAGACAAGGAGGAGATTTCAGAGAGATAAGAACAGACAGAGCAGAGACAGGAGAGTCAGACAGAGAACAGGACTGACTGTGGTTTCCATTTGTTTTTTTCACTGTTTCACCCTCTTCAGATTAAGTTTGGTGGAGGTTCTGGTTATGTTTACTACAGAGAACCCACTGAAATGATGCAGCCACTGGTCCACAATAGGGGGTTGCCCTGAGGCCCATGTACCCAATCCAGGAAGGGATTAAGGGGAGTGACGGGAACCCTGGGCTGGAACTGCGGAGCCAGGCCAACAAGAGGATCTGTCACACTAGGGGAAGAAGAAAGGGGCAGTAATTGACTCCAATCACAGTCTGGTTTCCGCCTGGGATGCTGGAATAGCTTGGCTCTTGTTGAATTATGCAGGGCAAAACCAATACACAGGCACTCAGGGAGGAAAATAGAGAGAGAGACAGTGAAAAAGAGATGGAAAAGGAGATAAGAGAGAGACAGGCACAACAACCAGCCTCTCCCCACCCCGTTTTTTATTCCTCCCACTCCTTAAAGTCTTTACAAATAGGGGCCTCTCCCTCCCTATAGACTCCTTGCTGTAATGATGGAGTTTCTGCTCACACAGCAACTGCATGCTTCACGATGCATTACTGGGCACCCCGTGCCCCTGTTCTTCACCGCACAGACTGCGAGTTGAGAAAACAGATGGTGAGGAATCTTCAACCCTCTCCCCCCCCCCCAATGCCAGTCCTGGACATACGACTTATTCCTACTCATAGCCTGCCTGCGAATATGAATGTCCATGGGGTGGCAGGCTCCCACGGAGGGCAGGAGGCACACGCATTGACCGATTCAGCTCAAGAGCATGGGAGGAGGAAAAGATGCAGCCACCCAGTGGCTGTATTGTAGCTCTGGGAGGGTGGGGGAGAGCCGATAATCTCCTTGTGGAGGTGGCTAAATCATTCCGTTGCCATCTGGAGGCTTTGGTTATGTAAGGGAGAACTCTGGCAAGGGCAGATGAGGAAGGAGAGGGTTCTCATGTCTCGCAGCACACTCAGGTCTGCGGGGAAAAAGCTATAGTTCGGAGGCGGATTATAAAGGAAGGCTGCCAAACATCTGTATTAAGAGAGGCTGAATTCTGCAGCCCCGAATATGGCAGGCCGACCATCCACAGCCTCCTCATGTTTGGGTGCCCTTCCTGGGATTTGGATCTGAAATCTCATGATCACTCAGCATCGTCCGTGTTCACTGAGCCCTAGTGAGAGTCGTAGTCCAAAACAAACTGGTTGCAGTATGTGTCCTCAGGCAAAGGGTGTGTGCCTGTGTGTGCATGAATGTTTCAGAGAGCTGCAGAAATGAGGAGCTAGAAAAGATCTTTGATCTTTTCACCTAATTTTGAATCTAGGACCCAGCTTTTAACATGGGCAGGTTGGCAGACTCTCCCACCAGCCCCAGCTTGTTGGAGAATAACTCTGTTTCAGAGGTCCTGATTTTGAGAGGGAAATCCTTCAAACTGTAGATCTTGAGATGGAAAAGACAGGATGGTGAATTCTTAGCATCTGCACCAAGTTATAATTTCTTGGGAGGAAAGGAGTCATGACTCTTAAGCAAAAACAGTGTAAGAAGCAACTGTCTTGCCTCCCAAGTTTCCCCACATTTTTCTACTTCCTTAAAAAGAAAGATAGCAAACTTTGTAATAAGTCTTGGTGTTTTTCTTCTTGTTTTTGTTTGAATGCAGGTCTGGGTTTAACTTTGCCACAGCCACTTCCTCCTCTGCCTCATCTGGCCCTGCCATTTTACCAGGTAAAACACCAGAGTTGCATGGTACAGGTTGAATGTCCCTTCTCCCGAAATCCTCCCAAAAACTGGAAATGTTTGTTGCCAACTGCCAGCGTCAGTTTATTAAAAGCCCGGTCAGATTTGGGACTAAACTGATTTACTTCAGAATGCTTTGCACATCATTTTAAAACTGTTTTAACTTTTGAAACCTGTTTTAAATTGTTAACGTGTGCAGCATGTTTTCAGTTTATTTAAATTATTTTTATTTTTTTAACCTGTTTATGATGGTGTTGCTTGTATGGAACTCTGAGATTTTACAATAAAGGAAAGGGAGAGAAATATCTAAATAAATAAACAGTAAAATAATGGCATAAAAATGGTTAAGAGGATCCCAGAGCTTGGACTTGGGATCTTCTGCATGCAGAGCCAGTGAGTGCTCTGTTGTGATTCCAGTTGAGTTGTGGTGATCTTGGGAGAGATGATCTAGGAGAGATAACCTTCTAAAAATGTGTCTGCTTTCCCCGTCTTCTGCCTTAGTAGCAGCAGTTGCCCCTGCAAAAGAGCTGAACCAGCCAGAGGCCTTTTCGCTTGGAGGGAACATGAAATTTGGAGCGGCCCCAGAGAGCTCGTTTGCTTTTGGATCTGCAAAACCAGCCAGTCTTCCGGGAGCCTCCGTGACAGGCAGTGGCCCTAGCCATCCGTCCCAGGCAAACTGCCAAACTACCACAGCTTCCATTCCCCCCACCACCTCCAACAAGCTGGAGAGCATTTCGGCAAAACAAGGAGAGCATCTCTTTCAGGCTCCCGTGATTGGAGAAACCATTGGGAGTTTCTCTGGGTTAAGAGTCGGTCAGGCGGATGAGAATGCCAAGCTTGCCTCACCCAAGCTTTCCTCTGCTAACGTGGCCGCTGGCCAGGCCCCCAAGGCAACCACTGTGCCTTTTGGATTTACTCTTGGGAACTCTTTGCAGGGAGCCAAGCCAGCAGAGGCTGCTGCCACTTCAACAGCAGTCACCAGTTCTGCATTGGCAGGTATGGGCTCTGGCACCACCATCTTTGGTAACGTCCAGTTGGTCAGCACAGGTCCTCCTGGAGCCTCTGCAGGTAACGCAAAGTCTACTTTTGCATTTGGGATTCAGCAAGCCAGCGCCGCACCAGCCTCATCCTCAACTTCAGCCCCCCTTCCCACGTCAAACACCCTCTCGTTCGGAAGCCTCTTGACTTCAGCTGCACCAACCATGGCTTCCACGCCAACGAGCAAAGGAGAGGAGGACGCCAAAGCCGCCGGGGCCGTCTCTGAGAAGCCACCTCCCAGTGATGCGGCCGCAGCAGCACAGCTACCCCAGCTGCACTTGCAGACTCCAGAAGCTCCTCAGGAGCCGCCCGCTTTAGTCACTCCGCCCCCCGCAGCAGGAGACTCCGGAAGCCCTGCTGCTGCTGCTGCTGCTGCTGCTTCTGGGGCGCCAGTCACCAAAGACAGCAACACATCTGCTGCTGCCAGTTCAAGTGATCCAAAGCCCGAGGCGACTCCTGCTGCTGCCACTGCCCCTTCAGACCCACCTGCTGCGGCCAACACTGCCTTGCCAGTGGCAGAAGCAACCAGCGCGACTCCGCCTTCCTCCAGCCCTAGTATATCAACTCAGGCATCAGCCACAGGGGCCTCCGCGTTTACAGCCGCCTCAGGGCCTTCTGTGTTTGCGCAGCCCCCGGCGTTCAGTGCCACCTCACCAGCCTCGGCCTTCAGCCAGACTGCATCCGATGCTCCAGCGGCTGCCCCCGTCTTTGGCCAGCTCCCTGCGGCGACGGCTACCACGGCATCGTCGCTCTTTGGTCAGCCCGCTGCCAGCCCGCCGTCCACCTCCACTGTCACAACTCAGGCGGCAGCCGCGGGATTTGGCACCTCAGCCTTTGGCACCACGACCACCACGGGCTTTGGGCAGCCGGCTTTCGGGCAAGCTCCGTCCTTCGGCCAGCCAGCCATCACCTCAAGCGGCTTCTCCTTCAACCCGGCCGCCTTTGGGGCCGCCCCTGCTTTTGGGCAGGCTGCTTCCTCTTCTTCTTCTGCTTCTGCTTCCAGCAGCGGAAACGTTTTTGGAGCACCATCGAGCACGAGCACTGCCAGCTCCTTCTCTTTCAGACAGCCGTCTTCTTCCTCCACCACCACCAGTGGGCTCTTTGGGCAAAGTGGGACCCCAGCTTTTGGGCAAAGCGCCAGCTTCGGACAGGCCGGCTCAGTCTTTGGGAGCGCCACTGCCGCCACCGCTCCCCCCGTGTCTTCAGCTGGATTCAGCTTCTGTCAGGCTTCAGGTAAGGGAGCCAGCCTGGTGCTAAGGGGATGATTGGTTGGAGATGGGTCTCTTCTGTTCTGAGAGATGGGGTGCAAGCCCCAGCATCTTTCGTGGCGCTGAACAAACAACAGCGATTCTTCATGATGCTCCACAGACCCGACAAGTTCAGATGCCCTGCACAAATGGAATTGGGAACTCCAAGGCATCTTTCACCCTCCTAATGCTCCCCAGATGTATTTGGCTAGGACTCCCATCATCCCCAGTCAGCCTAGCCAGTGGGTGTAGATGATGGGATCTATGGTCCAACCACTTTGGGTATGACAGGTGGGGGAAGGTGTCATATAATCATAGACTTATAGAATTGTAGAGTTGAAAGAGACCACAAGGGCCATCAAGTCCAACCCCCATTCTTTTTTTTTTTAATGTATTCTGTTTTGAGTAACAGCAAAAGCAAGTACAAATTACAATTAGGTATTGGAGGGGTATGTCATTACACCTTTGCATGTCGCCTGCTGCGTGTGTAAGCACTGCCTCGCTTTCTCTCCTTTCACCGCTCTATGTTATTTTTCTTTTTTTTCCCCTTTTTTAGCATTTGGCTCCAGCAGCTCTGGTACTGTGTTTGGGCAAGCGGCGAATACCAGTGGTAGCCTCTTTGGCCAGGTAATCTTTCTTTCTTTTCTATTATCCCTTTATTTTAATTTTTTTCTAATGGGCAAACTGCACTTAGTTGTGGCATGGAGGAAAAAAATCACCCTTGTAATGCAGTATCACATAGATTTGAGGCTATTGGTCCCCATTACAGTGGATCAAAAACACACAACACAGTGATAATGGCCATTAGCTTAAATAGCTCCCAGAGGGGATTTGACAGATTCATTGAGGAAGGGCTTTGAAAAGTTCATTTTTTTTCTACAGCTCCCAGAATCCCCCTTGAATACGTCTTTTAAAGCCCTTTATAAATGCCAGAGCATGGAGAAAAATCACTCTTCTAGGATGGCATGGCAGGGAAAGCAAAACCAACCTGATGCATTCTGATCCTGGCAAAATGGAGTCCATCAAAAGACACGCATGTGGTTTCCACCCCCTTTCTGTTCGTCTTTACAGCAGTCCACTTCCAGCGGGGGTCTGTTTGGGTCCGGAAGCAGCGGGGGCTTCTTCAGTGGCCTGGGAGGGAAGCCAAGCCATGAGGCGGCAAATAAGAACCCTTTCAGTTCCAGTGGAGGAGGATTTGGCTCTTCAACCACACAGAGTAAGTACACAGTCTCAAATGCTGGATTTTTGCAGCCATTCTTTCTGTTCCCTTCATTCTCATACCTAAATGAAAAGGTCTTTGCCTGCCAGCAGAAAGAAGAGAGAAAGAGGAGGCCACCCAAATCTCTTGTGGGAAGAAATTCCACAAGGTGGGGGCAACTACCAAGAAGGTGCTGTTCCTTATTATGGTGGTGGGACTGAGAGAAGGCTTTCCCCCCAAAGATCTTAAAAATTGGGCAAGCTCCTTAGAAGGAGATGACAGTCTTTCAGATAACCTGGACTCAGTCCTTACAGTCATGACCAGTACTTTTTTAGAAGGGGATATTTCATTATCCAGGAAAATAAGCAAATATGAGGAATTTATGTAGGATTTTACAAAGGGGGGGGGACAAGGCTTACTTTCAGGACCATGAATAAGAATAAGGAAGGAATAAGGATAAGGAAGGAAAATGTTTCCCAGCCACAATAAACAGAACTTTCCTTGTGATCAGAGAGACACTAGTATTTCTTTCAGCCTCTCAGCACCTTAGAATTCAAAATGCTTTTCTGAATTTTTCTGGTTAAAGATCAAGCTTTTGGTTCATTGAACCATAAAGGGGTCTGGGTGCAGAGGAAGGTTGGATGAGAAATATATGTTTACACCAAGGTTGGAAATTGTGCCCTGGTCAGTGGTAAAGAGGAAGATGCCCTAGTGTCCCTTGCTAGGTAGGCTAGGAAGAGAATTCTCTCAAGATAGCTGGATTTTTTTAAAATCTGTAGTCTTCTTGAGGAAGGGAGGAAAGCAGTCGTACAGAATACTGGGGTTGATCACCTTAACACAAAAAGAAAAGAAGAGCTATCTGTTTCTGTTTGTAAAAGTTTCCCAAGAGGAATTCCTGATCACCAGAGGTGAGCAGGTATCTAAAAGCCAGTGTGTAGAGGAACTCTGCCATTTAAAGTCCTGTCTTTAGTTGTGACTATGATGGTTTTTGCAAAAGAGGTACCTCTTCCTGCTGTGTAAGAAAAGTATCCCATTTCTCCTTCTCCCAGATACATCAAACCTGTTTGGAAACAGCGGGGCCAAGACCTTTGGATTTGGCACCAGCTCCTTTGGCGAGCAGAAACCGATGGGCACGTTCAGTTCTGGCGGAGGGAGTGTGGCATCACAGGGCTTTGGATTCTCCAGCCCAACCAAAGCAGGTATTGAGTTTCCCAAAAGCTTCGCTGTGATGCACTGAGAAGGAGCATATTTTGTAGGCAGGCAAAATCAGAACTCTTTTCCCAATATAGGGAAGATTTTCTCCCCACATCCAATGTTTTGATCAACGGTTCTGTCACATTGGCTAAGCATCACCACCTGGGAAACAACATTTTGAGCTTACCCGGAGGCTGGATATAAGCAAAAGAAGAGGGGGAGAAGTGTGCATCTCTGATAACAAAACAGCCATGGGGCCAGTTGAATGGTAGAGAGCTCACCAAGATCTGCAGGTCATTGCAATGCTGGGATAGAAAGCCAGAGTTGTTATACAACCTGACTTAGGCTGAAGCGAGCCACGTGAGGTGCAGAAATACCACAGTGTGGCACCAAGGGCTGCTAGGTAGGAAAGACATGTTCAAATTGCAATTGTTATGTGCCTTCGAGTCAATTCCAACTTAGGGTACTCTGTTATGGGATTTTCTGGGCAAGGTTTATTCAGAAGTGGTCTGCCATCACCTCCTACTGAGGTGAAGAGTGTGTGCCTTACCAGAGGTCATTGAGTAGGATTCCATGGCCAAGCAGGGATTCAGACTCAGTCTCCCAGAGAACTGGTATAACAATCAGACCACAATACCACATGGCCTCCCTTAGCATTTTCTGATCAAGATTTATTCAAAGGAGGTTTTGCAATCGCCTTCCTCTAACTGTTATGTGCTGTTTTTCCCTCACGGTCTCCTTCTCCATTCCTGACTAGGTCTGGTTCTGCTCAGCTTCCAGAATCAGACTGGATCTGGTGCCTTCAGGGCATTTAGCCTGACATGTATAAATGCCAGTGCTAATTTGGATATGCCTCTAATTTTGAATGTTATGCAGGTTATTGTTTAGCCTGGGCATTTCATATTTATTTTTTTACAAATGCCAAAATAAGCTAAAATTCTACATCCTACATAGATCATGCAGAGGACAAACATCTGCATCTCCCCCCCCATAATTTAATCTTTTCCAAAAGCAGTTACATAAAACTGGGCAGGACGTGGGTGTCCTCTCTGCAAGAGTTACTTTTGTACCAGCTGTGGTTCTGGCAATTATGCCAGACATTAGAAATAGTCTCCACAAGTAGAAGGAGTTGAAACTTCTTCCCCCTCCACACTTTTTTTTCTTAAGGAAGAGATTTTTAGACTGCTAAGTTCAAATTGCAGAAGTATACTGTACAGATCATAGAATATTTCACAACACTGCCTGGTCAGTGTATCCACTGCGAAGTTGTAAGCTAGAAGGCTCTGAACAGCTATCCATCCTTTACTTCAGATGTATTAGATTTGCCTCCAGAGATAAAGAGGAGCCTTAGCCAACTATCGAATGTCATCTTTTAGAAGGAGTGACTGTAATCCCGTCTTCACCTTGCAGCTTGAATGATGGGCTTCATTGCCCTTCCCATTCATCCCTACTGAACCAGGTGGCCAGCTTCACAGCCAAGAGCTGGCTGTCTTTTTTCATACACCTCCTGAGGCAAAAAGAAGTCCACTCATTCCAAACTTAAGCCCGGCTTTTGTGCATTTGGTTTTCTTGCCTTACTCCTCTTTCGTGCCTGTTAACTTATAATGGATGGGAGATTCCACCAAATGTAAAAGATGTAAGTTTAAAAAAAAAACCAGCCGTGGTGGCTCTTGGACAAAAGTGCAACTGGATAGCCAATCTTTGTTTAAATAATTCAACTGCAGCCCTTTTTATTTCTTTTTTCTTTCCAGACAGTTGTATTTACAACCAGGTGATATCTGTTACATTGGCTGAGACTGGAATTTCACCCAGGGTATTAAAATGCATCCCCAGTCAAACAGCAAAAGAGCTATCGCTAGCCAATTGCTGAACAGGCCAGCAGCCTGCTAATGAAAGAGGGGCCTAGGGTGGAAAAATGCCTCTACGGAACTGTCAGGTCATGCTTTCTGGGACGGTGTTTGGACGGTGGGTGCGAGGGGAGTGGAGGACACAATTCCACATTAGGGATGACTAGCAAATGGGCTGAAAGTAAGATGGCCCCTTTCATAAACCTTCTGTATAAATCTTTTTTTAAAAATAGTTTTTATTAAGAATCTTTTATTAAAAAAATACAGTAAGAATTGCAAAGATGGAAAAAGAAGAAGAAAAAATAGAAAACTAGAATGTGATAAAATAAAAATTTAGAAGTGCAGAACAAAAGTGAAGGAAGAAAAGGAAAAGTAAAGGAGAAAAAAAGATCTTCCTATTGGCATCTTCCTTTCTTTCAATTACCTGCTCTTTCCAGTGATCAAAACGAAAAGTTACCAAGTCATTATTTATTTACTTATTATTTTGCAGAAAGTCTATAAAGAGTTTTCTAGTCCTTACAAAATGTCACTAATGACCTTTCTCTCTTCAAACCAGGCAGTATATGCTAGATCTGTCAGTTTCAGCAACCATTTCTCCGTTGTGGGTAGTGTTGAAGTTCTTCCATCTTGGCGCGTACAACAGTCTCGCTGCTGTGATCATATTTTGAAGCAGTCTTCCATGACTCTTTTCCAGTTGTACATCCATCAGTTCTCTCTGTAGATCTGTGGAGAAACTGTGCTTTGAAATACAGTGCACAGATGTGGCTGTTGCCTCTCAGAACAGAGACTGTGTATCTCGAAGGGAGAGCCCAGATTCTCAGAGTGCTGGAACACCTTCATAGAAAGGGAAGACTTCTGGGGATCTGTGGTTCTTTCTTTTTTTTTAAGTGTTATCAGAGCTGAAGGTCTCATAGAGACTTGTAAAATTTTTCTTTCTCTGTCCTATTAGAATTCATAGAATCATAAATACTGAAAGGGACCTTGGGAGTGATCCAGTCCAATCTGTATTGTACGATAGCTCTGCCGTGCCAGTGGCAGCCACAGTATCCATGACAAATTGCCGTCCAGCCTCAGCTAAAAATACCTCCCATTGAATGAGATCCCTCCAATGTGAGGCATTCTCCTCCACACCAAACAGCTCTCACTTTTAGGGCGTTTCTCCTGGTGTGTCCTGAATCTGCTTCCTCATTGTTTCCACATATTGATTCTAGTTCTGTCCTCTGGAGCAACAAGAGAGCTCCTCTGCTCCGTCATCTGTGAGATTGGCTTGCCAAAATTTACCGAAACTTACAGCTTGTAGATTCAAGACAAGTAGAAGAAACAAGTGTTTTGCATAGTGTGGAATTAGTTGCCACAGGATGCATTGGCTGGTTCTAAACATCATCATCATCATCATTGTCTTTATTTCTATCCTGCTTTTCTCCTCATAGGGACTCAAAGCAGCTTACAGTAATTAAAAAAAATTGATAAAAATCACAGAAAACAAAAGTTAAAACACAAATCGAACGATCAAATAAGAATCAAAACAAAGTTAAAATACATAATTAAAATGCAGACATCTATAAATTCTGCACTGTTGATAATATCTCACACCTTTTGTCAGGTTATAATTACACATTGGATGCCTGTGGAAGTAGAAGTCTCTTCACCGTGGAAAGAAGGGAGGGAGGGTGCCAGTCTGACTTTAATGAGAAGGGAGTCCCAGAGCCTGGGGGCAGCCACAGAGAAGGCCCTCTCCTGTGTTCCCACCAGATGCACCCATGAAGGACAGAGAGAAGGGCCTCTCCAGCAGATCTCAAAGCCCGGGCTGGTTCATAAGGGACAATTCGGTCCTTCAGATAACCCGGACCTGACCATGTTGCTATTAGAGAAGTTCCAGGTCTGTGTGCAAATTACTGTCACTGAAGCCTTCATGTTCAAATTGGATTTGCTGTGGGGAGAGGAAGTGAGGGCCACTGTGGATGAAAGGTTTTTCTGGACTCATTGAAACCACTGGTCTGACCAGCCAGGCTGCTCTTGTATGCTGAAGACAATCACTAAACTAAGATTTTCACATTTGGTTTTATTTTCACGAGTCCAGCTTTCTTTCCCTGGAACTAACAGGGGCAAATTGAGTATCTGAGATTATTTTTAGAAGAGAAAGATTGCGCAGGATGTCACTTGCAGGCCAGTTCTGTGAAAGTATCGAGCTTTCATTTTTTTTCTGCTCCCAAAAGATGCCTGTGTTAACTTAACTGCAGGAGAGAGGCTACCAATCTCTAGGGCAGAACTGTGTGTGTTCCACCCTGAAAGGAATCATTAAAATCCCATTCTCCAGCAATCCAAATTCTGTACCCCAAAAAAGGGGGAGTGTTCCTGACTCTGCAGAAAGCTGCCTTTCACAAATGCACCAAATTTCAGGATTTTTTAACCTGAGTGGTGAAAAAGAGAGAGCTGCTCTTCCGAAGCACTCTTGATAAAAGCCAGGAGGACATACCGGAATCTCACCTGAGACCGTTGCCTCTGGAAAGTCGTGCCTGCAGCCTGCATGATAGGTCAGGTTTGTTGTTATCGCTTGCCTCTAGGGTGCGATGCACAGCTACGCTGAAATGGTTGCAGTTTTGCTGGCGACATCAGAAACCGCCACCTTAGCAACTGCGAGCTCTTTTTTGCTGAGAGCCGGCAGCAGTGGCAGCTGCTGCTGCTTCTTTTGCATGCAGTCTCTCTCAGGCGTCTCGGCCTGTTCTTTAAATTCATGTCAAAGGGATTCCTTTTTAAGGACATGCCTGCCGACTCTAGCCACCCCTTTTGCAGTAAGTGTGCCACAAAGGGAGGAACGAGGCGGCTCTCTGACGGAGAGCCCCCTTCAGTCTGTACGTGCCTTTGCTGATGCAGGGAGGGGTGCTAGGGACGGGGAGAGAGGGAGACAGCTTGCTGATTTGCCTTTCGGAGGCTTCCAGTCTTTTGACAGCAGCCAGGCATGAGGTTGAGATTCCTCCAGGCCTTGCTGTGTGCGAGGATGGAGAAACGGAGGAAGGCACGAAGGCAGTATTGTAAATCTCCGAGAGGTGGACTGCCAGCTGGCCTCCCTGCATGCATCACCCCAACCTCTCGTAAAACCGGATCACCCCCCCACCCCCAGGTAGCCACTGGCCCACTTGGCCTCCCAAGCGATGCCGTGGCTGGTAACTCTTCCCACACAGTCTCCAAGAATTCAGTTGTGGACTTCCAAAACACCCCAGTGCTTGCTCCAGTGGCTAACACTGGAGATGCTCTCCTGTCGATTTGTGCATTTTTTTATTGCAAGTATTTTGCAAGGTTTCCTATTCATAAATTTTATAGGACGAAATGTTCAGAAGCACAGCTACGATTCCAAAGTGCCCACAGCTGCTGCTGACTCTAGAATAATCTGCCCGAACTCAGAACGCCTTTTTTTTTTTGCATTGAGAAAATTTTAACCATTTCTTTTTCCTCCCTTCTCTATCCTGTCCTTTCTCTCTCTCTCTCTCTGTTTGTGGTTGACTTTGATGCCTTGTTGTTTTCTTTTTTGTCCCCCCTTTTTTTGCCTCTGTTTTGCTCAGGTGGCTTCGGAGCTGCTCCAGTGTTCGGCAGCCCTCCCACCTTTGGGGGATCCCCCGGGTTCGGAGGGGTGCCAGCATTCGGTTCAGCCCCAGCCTTTTCAAGCCCTCTGGGCTCGACGGGAGGCAAAGTCTTCGGCGAGGGGACCGCCGCCGCCAGCGCTGGAGGATTTGGGTAAGCCACCTGAAAGGGATTCCTCAGGGTATGGGGAGAGGGGTGCCTTAGGCCTCTAATTTGCTTCCGCTGGAGACGATTCTGTAAGTAAATTATCAGAGCTCCTTCTTACTTCCTTCCCTCTGTTGTCCCTCAGCCTTTTCTTCTTATAGTTGGGGTGTGGAACATCAGTCTGTGTAGCCAACTCCATCCTTCTGGGATTTACGAGGTAGCTTCATAGATCTTCTTCCGCCTAACACCATTGTTTGGTGGCTTCCCCACTTTAGGGTGAGTTGCCACCCTTTCTGAACAATCAGACTGCCTCTTCTGAGGCTAACTCACTTAAGCCCTTTACTTTCAAACAAAGCTGCTCAAAATGATGGTCTCTGGATCAGTGCCAGCATCCCAAGCCATTGACTGCCAGCCACCGGTGAGGTTCCATAAAAAGGGGAAGGAGTTGTAGCCAAAGGGCACAAATACAGTGCTGGTCCCTCACACATTGGAAAAAAAGTATTTTCCAGTTATGGTGGTGCTTTTGTTCCACTCGTTTGCACTTGGCACTGTCTGCCACTGCAGTGCAGCTCTTTCTCCCATAATTTGTCTGCCTTTGAATTTGGCCCTTGCCCTGGAGAATTATAAAGTCCCCTCCATGCACACACAATATTCCATTTGGCATGTCCAGAACCAGAACTCCAAGGAGGCTCTATAAAGGTAGTAAGGCTGGGTTAAGGAACAACAGTCTGCCCTCTGTGCTGAGACAGTTGGAGCAAGAGGGCAGATTTCTCTCTCCGCTTAGTGCTGTTCCTATACAAGGATGGTAATTATTTACTGTTGTTGCTACTACTGACATAGTATATTGTAAATCCTATCATCCTGCGTGGCATTTTAGCTGCCTCATATTCGAGTTACCAAAGAGTATAAATGCCTGTATCAGCAAATCAAAGTGTTGAAATATTGGTCTCTGCCCCAAGGAACTTCCCATTTTAAAATAAAGGTCCCAGGAGAAAGGCGAGCAAATGAAGGGAAGGCCAAACAAACTGCATTTATGTAGCAGTTTCATGTACTTGGGTTGAAGTTTCTGTAGTCTCACCTTACCCAACCTGGTTCATTCGGGGTGATGGGACACATCTGGAGGACCTGAGCTTGGGAAAGGGGACATTTGGGCAGCTCTACTGGGGATTAGTTCCAAGGCTCAATGAGAAAGTTGGCTTTGGTGGATTCATGGCAGAAATGCTCATCTTGGTGCTGATCTGGGTGGCAGTTCCAGTCTAGAAATGGCGAGGTAGAGGGCACCCAGAAAGCCATTTTGAAAGAGCAGTGGGAGGGGGAAAGAGATGGAGGACCAGAGAGGGTAATGAGGGGTCCCTCGGGTAGAATTTGAAAACGAGGGGTCTATCTCCACCTTAATTCTGGCTCACTCAGCCCTCTCCCATGAGGACTGAGTGTAGTACATTACTGCTGCAGGAAGAACATAAATAAGTTCTATTTAGTTGGGAATTAAGAAGATTTAATGTTCAGATATGCCCCTTTCTATGCAGAAGCATCTAAGTATGCTTAGAATCAGCGATAAGCCTTTTTTTCCCCCCTTGCCAGTCTAAAAACACCTTGGTTTTACATCAGCCCATCCTGCTTCAAAGGTGGCCCTTCCTAACCTGATTTCACACCTCTCCCAAGCGAGGCAGGCCCCTTGACAAGGTGGGAGCCAGGCGCTCCTCTCTCTGCCTGGAAACCTCGCCTGCCTGCCTTGTCTGCCTGATGCAGTCATTTCAGGCGATGACTCACCCACGGGAAAGCATTTGCTCAGCTCAGCTCATCCGTCCCCTTTGACGCTTTTATCCCCATTGCCGAATGAGCTGGGCTGTTTACATTTATTCATTCAGGCATTTTATAGACTTAGATCCTGTACAGCCAGCGGGTGGCTCTCCCAGCAGAAATTACAAAAATGGCAGAAAATTAAAAACAAAACAATAAAGCAGTTGCTTAAAAAAAAAGCATGCAATTCACATGCAGTTTCAAAGCAAGCGAGTGGAACAAAATGGGCAACCCCCATGCTGCCCCTCGAAATTGAGGGTGTTTGTTTTTGAAAAGCCTCCAGTAAGACTGGGTGAGACTGCTTGGAAAACTATCATGTCTCAGAGGCAGTAGATGGGAAGAGAGCTTGGAAAGGGTAGGGGAGACAAGGGAGAGATCTGGGATCCTTTGAGTGGATCCCAGGGTAACTTCCTGTAGATCAGAAAGCATTTCTGCCTCCTTGGCAGTGGGAAGAACTAAATTGCTTCGTTTTCTAAATTTGGAATTTGAGGGGAAAGCAAAGTGGGAGGGAGAGGGAGCGAGGAACGTGTGTGTGTGAAAGCACTTGGAAGTCTGGTTCTGGAACTGATCACACATTCTTGGGTTGAACATGTGCTTGGGGGTACCCTGTTCCCTTGAAATACTAAATTTAGGTGATACTGACTCTCAGAATCGTCTGGCATTTCTCTTACTGTGTAATTTCAACTTACAAAACTCACTGCTAGTGGATGACTGGTGTGTGCAGATGTGCCTCCCAGTCAGCTGTTAACTTATGCTGAATTGCATAGGATTTTCTTAGGCAAGGCATCCTCAGAAGGGACTTGCCATTGCCTTCCTCTGCCTATAGAGCCTACAGCGCCAGGTATTCCTTGGTGTTCCCCCATCCAAGTACTAACCAGGTTTGACCTTGCTTAGCTTTCAGGATCAGATGGGACAGGTAGATTTAAAAGGGGTTGGCCAAATTCTTTGGGAATGGTCCTTCAAAGGGGGTCCCACACCAGGTTACAACGTGCCAAGTTGCTCAGGACAAGCTGTGGGAGGCAGATGGTTTTCTCTCTCTCTCTCTCTCTCTCGTCTCTCTCTCTCTCTCTGGCTTCCAGGAGGCCCTTAGCCGTGGGTGTCGAACTAGAGAGGCCTTTCTTCTTTCTGAGACCCTCTTAATGCCCTGTTCTCTCTTGTTCTCTGGCCCTCAGTTTCGGCGGCACAGCTAACACTGCATCATTTGGCACGCTGGCAAATCAGAACACCCCCACCTTCGGATCCCTCTCTCAGCAGTCGGGAGGCTTCGGCACACAGAGCAGCGGATTCTCTGGCTTTGGGACAAGCGGAGGAGGTAAGAGGTCTCCCGCAAGGGCAGAGGTTTCGGGACGCAAGCCCTAGAGGCCCCCTTCCATGCTGGATCATTTGCAGCACCAACAGGGGCTCCCATGATGGCGGCCACCTGAAGAGGGCCAGGCGGATTAAAGCTTTGCTTTTGTCAGGAACTGGTTGGCCCACTTTGGCCAAGGCGGTCTGTCTCAAAGGGGAGGGAGGGGTGTCTGCCATGAGGGCGTGGAGTGAAGGTACCCAGCAGGTCTCTTTAGTTGTTCGTTTGTTGTTGCTAGAAAAGGAGGAAGCATGATATATTCTTTTTCACGAGAATTTGGATTTTTATCTTTCTGTCCGTCCGTCCACTCACCCACCTACCTACCTACTTATTTATTGGACTTGTGTGCCCTCGGGTTGTTTTCAGTTGACTCTTTTGTGGGGGTTTTTTGGCAAGATTTGCTCAGAGGGTGGTTGCCATCAGGTTAGGGAACAAGAAAACTGCGTAGAGGGCTATGGTTCTGAGTTAGTTTTGGAAGCCCAGAAGATGTCAGTAATGTATATTTTGAATGTAACTTCTCCAGTAAATGCATTTAATCTTTCATTTCTGCCCCACTCCATTGCAGGCTTTGTCTTTGGATCATCTAACACGTAAGTCTCTCCTCACTCACTGCCTTATACATTTTGGTGTTGGATTATTTTTCTATTCTAAATGTGTGTATGAGAAAAGGAAAGAACTTCTTTGGAAGACAGAGAAAAAGAGTAATCCTAGTTGAATTTTGAACTGTTGTGAGATGATTCAGGCTTGGTAATCCTAGCTGAATTTTGAATCAGTGTGAGATGATTCAGGCTTTGTTCGCTCTCTCATTTCTCCTTGTAAGAGCATTAATGAGATGCTTAGCATCTTGGTGGGAACAAATCTCCCATGGAGCTGGTCTTTCCATAGAAATATCCTTTTTTTCTCTCCTTCCCCATTTTTATGTAAGCATTGGATAGCACTTCACAAAGAGGAAGAGCGCATTCAATGTGCTACAAAAGACAAGGACCTCCGGAGTAAATTCAGGCAGCAGTGCTCACGGAAGTCAGGAGAATTTGTCTGGCAACGCCGTTCAGTTTCCCTTATGTCTGCTAGTGTCCTTTTTCGGAGCCCTGCAGAGGCTGGTATTCCTTCCTTCCCTTTGCAGGGCCCAAAGACGCCCCCCCCACTCCCCAACTTAGTGAAAAGGATCGTGGCAAACAGGCAGGATCGCAGGAGTGTCTGGCTGTGCCCATGTCCCCATGATGGCATTAGCGCTGAGATTGGCCAGGGTCCTCCAAGGATCTCAGTGTTGCTGTGATCATTTTGCTTCTGGCTACGGGGTTCCAAGCAGGCGCTTACGCAGCGCTCCCTGCTCACCGTTGAACAGTGAGTGGCCTTGTGGTGCTGCTTCAGGGGCTTTTCAGTAAACCAAGGGGAGGAAATAAATGGCTCAGCGTAACCTCCTAGGCTACACTGAGCAATACAGAACCTGCAGCCTTTTCCATCTCATCTGCACTGGTCTGGGTGGCAGTTCAGCCTCTGGCAACGACTGGCTGAGTTGTACTTGCATCAGAAGTGGGTGGGACTGGCCAAAGGGTCCACCTGCCACTGGCTGAGCTGTTTATTGCTGGCAGCAAAAAGTTTCAGCTTTTGGAGGTTTTCGGGTTTCAGATTTCTCGATAAGGGGGCGGGGGGCTCAGCCTGTATTTACTTTTTACTCGTTGCTTTTACCCCTTGCTGCTTCTGCTGAGAAATGAAAGGCAGGGGTCTTCTTCCTTCTTTTTTTATCTTCTTCTTGTTTTTAAATGTTTTGAGGTTTTAATTTGTTGTTGGAAGCCACCTTGGATCCCATACCAGGAGAAAGGCAGCATACAAATGTAATAAATCTAATATATAAAAGTCAAAGTTTGTCTGTTTGTCTGTGTCAGATGAAGACCTCATGCAATTGGCTGCCTGAGAAGATTTTTTGGAATCCTGGGGTTTGCAGTTTAGGGAGGGGCATTTAGAATTCTCAGCCAGAGAGCTTTTGAGCCTGGCTAGTTGCTATGGAGATAAAGCCTAGCAGCAAGGAGGAGGGCAGGGTATTCCTCAGGAACCCAACCTCTGTATGTTAATAACTCTAAATACAGATTGGATTGAGGAATACAGGGAAAAGTTACAGGTACTGGATAAGACAGTTTGGAGAATTAGAGACACAGGATCTCAAATCTAAATCAGATCATGTTTCATTCACCCATTACATGTTTTGGCTTGTGTCTTTCAGATCCAGTTCCGGATTTAGTGGCTGGAGAAGCTGAAGAGATGCGGAGCTCTTTTGCCCCTCTGTTTCTCAGTGGGGAGAGAGGCTGCCGTGAAACATTTGGGTATTTTGTTTTGTTCCTTTTTGTACAAGAAAAAAAGCACCTAAAAATGCCAATTTTTTTTAACGGTGTGGTCCTTCCACCTCTTTAAATAAACTATTTTCTCTGTGTTAGTGCCGCTGACCTTTGAAGGGTGTGTTTGTGCATCCAAAGCGTGCCACTTCTTCTAGGATCCAGTTGTCTTCCTAGAGTTTGTCAAGCAGAGGTAGGGGAGAAGGGGTTCAAAATTTCCGAACTTGATTATGCCCTGACACTGACAGAAGACATGGACATGGCTTTCAGGTTGGGCTAGACCAGGCAAAGAGAGGTGCATTAACACCTGGGGGTGCATGATCAACTCTGAAAGTATGGACTCGTAGAATCATAGATTTGGAAGAGACCCCAAGGGCCATCCAGTCCAGCCCCATTCTGCCATGCAAGAATACACCATAAAGCATTCTTGACAGATGGCTATCCAGCCTCTCTTTAAGCACCTCCAAAATATGAGACTCTGCCACACTCCGAAGGAACAGTTGATTCCACTGTCCAACTGCTCTTGCCATCAGGAAGTCTCCCAAAATTTAGATGGGATTTCTTTTCCTAAAGCTTGAATCCATTGCTCCGTGTCCTAGTCTCTGGAGCAGCAGAAAACAGGCTTGCTCCATCCTCCATATGACTTCCCTTCAAATATTTAAACAGTACAATCATGTCATCTGTTAAACTTTTCTTCTCCAGGCTAAACATCCCCAACTCCCTCAGCCGCTCCTCATAGGGCTTCATGATTTCCACGCCTTCGACCATTCTGGTCACCCTCTTCTGGACACATTCCAACTTGTCAAAAAATCTTCTTGAATTGTGGTACCCAGAACTGGACACAGTATTCCAGATGAGGTCTGACTGAAGCAGAATAACGTGGTACTGTCACTTCCCTGGACACTAGACTCCTATAGATGCAGCCTAGGATCACATTTGCTTTTTTAGCTGCTGCATCACACTGCTGTCTCACATTCAGCTTGTGGTCTAGTAAGACTCCTAGACCTTTTCCACATGGTCAAGCCACGTACTATGGAAGTTGGAGATCAAAACCGAACACCAGATCTATAGAAACATGGGCTTCTCCAAGTAGTGCCAAGAATTGTGTTGAAGCTTTGTGGTGTTAATAAGGGATTTCCAAGACACTCTGTTCTCACCAGTCTGGCTCAGGTCTTGGCGGACCGAGGGCAGCTGCCGTGGCTTCCTTGAGAAGATCAATCCACCCGTATGGTGATTTTCCTCCTTTCCCACTGCCTTCCAATGTAACAAGCATTGCCTTCTTTTCTGATGGGTTTAGTCTTCTCATGGGTAGATTCAAAGTACAACACTCTCACCGATGGCTTACCTGTAATGATATTCATGGTTTCAGGAAAAAGAGAGAGCTGGAAAGAGAAAGGTGAAAGTCATAAGGTTTGGAGAGAGCCTAGGATAAAGAAGTAAGTGTTGTCAGGAAGGAATGAAATGGTTCCTGGGGGGAGGGGGGCTGATTCTGGTTGTAAAAATAAACCACTTAGAATATAGATTATGTGGAACGAGGAACGAGAATGAACAAAAGGGAAAGAATGGCAGGAGAGAAATTAACACTGCTTTTAAGTGGAAGTCAGAGTTCGAAGATCCAGAAGAGAAAGCAGAGTGAGAACTGTGCACACCTCCAGATGAAATAATTTTAAAAAGGAAATCGAGCTTGAAGCTCCTTGGAGCTAGGTGGATGAGACTGATTTCAAAGCCCAAGAGGGCAGAAGAAGATAAGTACCTCTCCCTAGAACTTCCACATTCAGGAGCAGCCTACCTTTGCATGTCGATAGGGAGAGCACAGAAGGAGGGCGGAAAGAATGGAATAAGGTCTCCATTGGGAGCAACAAACCTATCATCCCAAGCGGGGCTTTCCAAGATCACACAGGTTAGAAGCCATATTCTCTTGAACAGAACTGTCTGGGATTCCTTAGGAACAATTCCTTTTGCCATTCAGAAAAGTGCAGGCGCCCCTCTCTCTCTCTCTCTCTCTGCAGATGTCCATGTTCAAAGGCTTCCTTCTGTGGTACGAGAAGGAAGCGCTTCGTCTTGTGTGCTTTTTTTGTCTAAAAATAGCTCTGACAACAGGAATGGCAAACCTGAGGTCTACGTGATACTTCAGAGCAAAGCTGAGGAGTTCTTGACTGGTGTCGGATTTTGTGGCCTTATTTTCACCCCTGTAGATTTAAGGAAGCTGTAAATTTCTCCCTGTGCTTCTCAAGTATACCGTAAGTATATATGAGTTGTAGTGGTGTGTTTACCACAGCACCTGTTGCTCAGCAGGCATCCATACCTTGCCTAAATATAACAACAAAGAGTTCTGTGGCATCTTGAAGACCAGCTATTTTATTATAGCCTGAGGCTATAATTTAAAAAATTGTCATCAGATGCATGAAATACAGGCCTTGGGAAGATTTTTGTGTGTGCAGGGTTCCAGAATCCTCCATCCAGCATGGTGATATCGTCCCAAAATAACTTTTCCAAGCACAGGATAGTCCAAAGAGATGAGATTGCAGACAATGAGGTTCAACTTTGCGGACGATGACGGACTGCTCCATGAAGCTATGTGTTGTGTGATGAATCATAGAATCATAAATCATAGAAATGTAGAGTTGGAAGAGACCACAAGGGCCATCCAGTCCAACCCCTTGCCATGCAGGAAAACCCTCAAAGCGCTCCCGACAAGTGGCCATCCAGCCTCCGCTTAAAAACCTCCAAGGAATGTGTGTTAACATTTAAAACTGGCTGTTCTTACAATTAATTTGGGGCTGAACGTAAATTTTTGGGGTCCCTACAGTTGCCACAACGTAGATGCCAACTAGCACCAGCCATTCTGAATACCGAGCATGGTCCCTTTTTGAGTTTGGGGGAAAGTCAGCAGAAGCATGAAGACAGACCCAAACAGGTGCAAAAGAGGGTGAAAGAGAGATAAATTGAAAATATTTCACAAGAGTTCCTTAGACTTTTCCACTCCCTGCTTCACACAGTCTTTTGTTATAAATAGAAGTCGGTTCATCTCAAGTTATTGACCTACACATTCTTCACACTGATTGTCCAAGCCTTTGGCATGTACCAGCACCTAGCAAAGGCCCCTTGCCAGCTGTAGCCTTCCAAACACCACTCTTGCTACTCTCTCAGCCCTGCAGCGGATTAAGCCGTAGAATGATAGAGTTGGAAGAGACCCCCAGGGTCATCTAGTCCAACGCCCTTCTGCCATGCAGTAAGATACCATCAAAGCATTCCTGACAGACGGCCATCCAGCCTCTCTTTAAAAACCTCCAAAAAAAAAAAAAGAGAGATTCCACCACATTTCCAGGTAGCACCATATTCCACTGTCAAATTATTCTTTTCTTTAGGAAGTTCTTCCTCATGTTTAGATGGAATCTTCTTGAAGTTTGAAACCATTGCTCCATATCCTGGTCTCTGGAGCAGCAGAAAACAGGCTTGCTCCAACCTCCATGTGACATCCCTTCAAATACTGAAACACAACTCTTCATGTTATATTACATTACTTTACATTATGCTTGTGTAAGTTAGGGTTAAACCCATTAAAATTGCTGTGTCATACATGTGTTAATGAAGTTTGAATGCTCAATAAAATACGTATATATTCACTTAAAAAAAAAATTGAAACATGGCTCTCACGTCCCCTCTTAACCTTCTCTTCTCCAGGCTAAACATGCCCAGGAGAGTTCTTTATGCTTCCCCAGCACTGGAGTCAATGGAGCTTAATTGCAAAGGAGACCAAGAAATGATTGGCGTCTGGAAAGCCCGGAAGTAACTAGTTACATGTAATGAATGTCTCTTTCCAGTAGTGAAGGTATAACTACGTTACATTATTGTAACTTCGTCATTACTCTTTTGTGCAGTTAACATTTAGTTATTTCAAGAGTCAGAGGTTGTGGCCACAGTAAATGAAGGAATGTCATAAAATCCTAGAGCTGGGAGGGGCCCTATCTAGTCGAACCTCCTACTCAATGCAGGATCGCCAGCTAAAGCCACTGTCACGTACAGGATAATTCCGGTCCCAGTAATCAGGTTTAGATGTTAACAAAAGCTGTATTCAGGGACAATAGAGTAACAGCAGCACATTCTGGCCATTGCCAAGACTAAAAAAATGCCTTGTTGGGTTTACAGTGTCTTACAAGCAGGAACATTACAAATTGGCACACATGGACCCTCATTCATCAATTAATTAAAATAACTTTTCTCGGCTCACCTCCTGCCCACCAACTACCTGACCTTGTATTTGCGTTTATTCTCTCTGATAAGAATAACAAGAATTGTTAGAATAACATTCCTTCATTCCCAAAACATTGTTTTCTCATTTACTTCCCCTCAACCCATTACAACCTCCTTTGTTCCAAGCATTACGTGGCCTCAAAGAGCAAAGCACCCCATAACAAATAAAATGGCATTACATTGCATGGCATATTTTCTGGCATTACGTGGTGGCATGAGACATCAAAGCTCTATGTGGCATTAGAATGTGTGGTAGGGAAGGCAAAACCCACCTGCCAGTATCCCCAGCAGGTAGCTGTGAAGCCTTGTTTTGAAGATGTCCAGAAAAGGGGATCCCACCTTCTCTCTGGGTCTTTGGTCCCATCGCCCGGGTGCTCTGACTGTCAAGAAATGTTCAAAAGCTTCTGGAGGGACGGCTGAATACTCTTTTGTAGATGAACCCTTTTGGAGACTCAGTTCCAGCCCAACACTCCAGCCACCTATACCAGACTTTCCTTTCTTTTTCCTTCTGCATTTTAGCCAGAACTCACCCATCCCCAAAATCACCCATAAAGATTCCTCTGCCCCCCCCACAATAGTTTTCTTCTTGTACATTTCCTATCTGCTCCATGATCTCTCTGAAGTCTGGGGTTAGGAAGCTTCATCTTTATGATCAACAACCTTTTTGGGCTTGGCACTCAAATGTAGAGTTTCTTGCCTTCATGACTTCCGACGGAACAGAGGGGCTGGAAGATTTTGCAAAGCATTCCAGCCCAACAGCTGGCCGTCTGCCTGGCTCGATCCTCTCTTTACTGGACAGGGGCTCCGGGCTGAGTGGAGGGGTTTAAAACACCGATCCACACTGCCAGCATGCAAGACCAAGCAGGTGCAGAACTGGAACTGTCACGGGCATAGCACATTCTTTTCAGGTGAAGGTGTTGGTTGGACTCCGGCTCCCATCATCCACTACCATTAGCCACCTTGACTGGGGACAATGGGCACTGAGAGACTGTCAGTGTCTGGAGAGTCACAAATTCCCAGGTCCTGTAAAATCCCAGATTCAGTCACGCGGGTCCTTGATGCTGTTGAGGTGAGGCGTGAGGTCATATGTGTTGAGAGAGAGAGCAGTTCGATCTCCAGATTTAACTTTATAAAGAGAAACACAGATGTGGGTCCCAGGAGCATAATTAAAATTTAAGGTGGGCCTATGCCATGTTGAGACCACTGGAGCATCACAATACCAGCTCACCTTTATTATGCCATCTTACTAAAGATTAAACCTACGATTGCAGAGATAGAGCTGTCCTTTCTGGAACAAGGAAGAGAGAGGTGGGGTCAGTCATTGCACACAAGAGAAGAAGGAACAGAAGACATCCAAAGCTAAAGAGTTCAGAGGTGGTACATTATGGGCTGGGGAGAGCTTATAGAATCAGAATCTTAGAATTGGGAGAGATCCCAGGAGCCATCTAGTAACTCTTCTCCACACAGGAATACACAACTATGGCACTTCTCTCAGCTTCATAGAATCTTAAGAGTTGGAATGGGGGCAATCTAGTCCAACCCCCTGTCATGCCAGAATACATAACTGAATCACTCCCAAAAGATAGCCATCCCTTTTCTGCTTAAAGACTGGGGGTCTTTAAAAAAAGATGCCTCCACCATCCTCCAAGGCAGATTATTCCACTCTCAAACAGCTCTTACAGTCAAGATGTTCTTTCTAAGGTTTAAGTGGAATCTCTTTTGTCATCTGAATCCATTGGTTCGTGTCCTAGGCTCTGGAGCAGCAGAAAACAAGCTGGCTCCATTTTCCACATCAGCAGTTCTTAACCTTTTCTTTACCACGAGTCCCTTTTTGTTGCTGTGGAGCACTGAGACTTAAGACTTAAAACCTTAAAAGTGCACCAAATATTTCTTTAAAGTTGCTAATCAAGGGTCTTCAGATTTGGAGGGACGGGAGAAACAAAACAAAATAAAATACAGGCTATTACAATAATCCATAACCAAGGCCTGGATGAGCAAGTGGGCAATCTCCATGGTCAAAAACCTATGGATCCTACAGATGTTCAAAAGATGGAAGTTATATGCCTTTGCAGATAAAGAGGCTCAGGGACAGATGGTCATCCAGCAGGACTCCAAGGATCCTGGCAACTGAGACAGGAACCACCGTGCAACCCTGCAAATGCCGCGGAGAGCACGAAAGAGAGGCTACTGGACGGCCAGGCTGAAACACCAGGATCTCTGGTTTGTCCATATTCAGCTTAAGACGGTGGGTGATCATCCGTAACGAAACACTCAAAAGGCAGCCCATCACAGACTCCACACAGCAGCATCGATTAATTTACAATCTGGAGAATCTGAGTGCCACCTACCTAAACGTGATACTTGAAAACCCAATTCTGAAATAAGAAATCCAAGACGGAGGCTATATAATGAAAAAAAGGACCCAGAAGTGATCCTTGTGGCACCCGTACATATCCAGGGGAAAGCTTTTGATGTAGATCCCAAAATGAAGTAGAGAAGGAATGATCACACAAGATTTAAACCAGGACAAAGTGTTCCCTGTTGTTCCCAGTGGTGCCAACCCTAATAGTAGGATCGGGCGGTCCAAAGCGTCGGAGGCTGAGAAAGATCCAAAGCAGGATCAGTGCAGATGTTTGATGCGGAATCTTTGCCGCCAGAATATCATTTACGACATGAGTCAAGGCCGTTTCAGTGGAATGACCCTGCCTGAAGTAGGTCAAGAAGATCATGTGTAGTCAGGTCAATTGGGAAAGGTCAGCTCTCTCTCCAGAATTTTAGAAAGAAATAGGAGAAGAGACAATAATTTGCACAAAGTGAAGGATCCAGAGAAGATTCCTTTAACAGAAGAGACAAGACAGGATGCTTAAAGCAGCCTTTGAAAAACAAAAACAATTCACCAAGTGGGTTAGAAGGCAGAAGGAATGGACAAAGGGAGGAAGACAGAGGGTCAGTAGGGCAGGAAGATGGGGAGGAAGACGGCAACAGTCTGACCCACGACTGCTTCCGTAACAAGAGAAAAATGAACCTCTGCCCCATGAATTCCACAGAGTTTATTCTCTTTATTTGTGTGTGTGCCTGTGCCTTTAGGTCACCAGTTGACTTATGGCAACCCCTTGAATTCCACAGGGTTTTCAGAGGTGGTTTTGCCAGTTCCTTCCTCTGAAATAGACCCTACAGCACTGGTATTCATTGGTGGTCTCCCCTCCAAGTGCTGACCAGGACTGGCCCTGCTTAGCTTCCAAGGTAAGACAAGATCTGGCGCCTTTAGGGTCTTTTGGCCCCAGATGGAGTCTAGACTGTTTTAAATATTGTTTAATATTTCCTGACTCTAATCCCTGGGGAGGCGGCAGCTTTTTGGAAGGGGTGGGCAGCGCTGCTTCCTGTTTCCCGGCCTGCCTCCCCAAAGTGCTCTGGAGTCTAACTTTGGACAGCATCCGTGCTATCTGGCAGCTGTCAGCAGCTCCTGAGAGGGAGGCTTGAGATCATTCCAGACGCCACCGGCTGCGCTGCCACCGCCACTCCCGGGATCCCTCCCGGTGGCTTTATAAATAGACGTCCCTTCAGAGAAGGATCTCGAGGCCCGGAGATTCCACGCATTGCTCTCGGGGTCCTTTGACAAGTCCGTCCCCCGAAACACCGGGCCTTCGTTAATTCCGAATGGGTTGTGCACCCTGACCTGCCCCGGTGAAGTTTGCCCAGGCTGAAATTGGGCTCCTCTTCTTCATGGTTAATATTATGAACAAGGGGGACTGGCCTTCCGCTTGGGACCTGATACGTTCGTGAACAGCCTTGTGTATGCGCAAAAATGAATTAGCTTGATGGCCCTTGTGGTCTCTTCCAACTCTACGATTCTATGAATGGAGTCGTTTTGCAATGTCCCTGATAGGAAGCTAGCGCCTGGGTCAAGGGAAGTGATGGCAGCCCTCTCTTCTGCTTGGCCGGACCCCACTGGGCATCCGTTTCTGGGCACCACAGGTCAAGAAGGATGCTGACAAGCTGGAGCGTGTCCAGAGGAGGGCGGCCAAAGTGGTGGAGGGCCCGGAAACCATGAAGCCCCCTGAGGCGCGGCTGGGGGAGCCGGGGGTCTTCTGTCTGCAGAAGAGGAGGCCAAGAGGGGACCTGACGGCCACGTTCAAATAAGAGCAGGCGGGAATAAAAACCAGAAGCAGTTGGAAGTCCACCACTGTTTTTATAAGATTCCCTTTTTAGAGAGTTTTGGAGTCAGGGTGCCTTCTTTTAATACAGAATCGCTCCTCTCAGAGGCTTCCAGAAATGGAAATAGTGTGCGGGCAGTGTGTTGTTGTTGATTCCTGTTTGTTTGTTTGTTTGTTTGTTTGTTTGTTTGTTTGTTTGTTTGTTTGTTTGTTTTACTATAATGTAGCCAAGGGAGGCACAGAAGAGGAGTAGGGGCCATAAAAGGTGGCACGCAGGCTGTGCCTTGCGGACTCGGACCTCAGAAAAAGGCCGACAGTCCTGCTTTGCTTCGGCCCTGGTGCTGAGGCGGCAGAGGGACAGCCGGCCGGGCTTCCCGGGCGGCCTCCGGAGCGGGGACGTCAGCCGGTGTTGCTCGTTACCTGGTTGCCTGAGAAACCACAGCGGCTGCAATTCTCCCCCTCAGCCCCGGAACTCCGCTGGCACTTCTGGGCCTCGAGGAGAAGCGAGGGAGCCATTTTGACAGGCCCCTCCACATTCGCATGGCTATAGCCCCTCCGTACCATGGTTGCCCACTTTCAAAGCTGGAACGTGTCCACGAGAGAAGGACCAAAAGGGCTGGAAACCGTGAAGCCCTCTGAGGACAGGCTGAGAGAACGGAGTGCCTTTAGCCTGGAGAAGAGAAGGCTTATGAGGGAACATGACAGCCATGTTTGAATATCTGAAAGGGTGTCATGTGGAGGATGGAGCAAGCTTGTTTTCTGCTGCTCCAGAGACCAGGACATGGAGCAATGGCTTCAAACTTTGGGAAAACAGAGCCCGTCTAAACATTAAGAGCACTTCTGCTGCCTGGGACCGTTGTGGAGTCTCCTCTGGATGTTTTTCCCACAAAGGGTGGATGGCCATCTGTCAAAGGCAGGACTTTGTATGTTCCTTCATAGCAGAAGGAGGTTGGGCTGGATGGCCCTTGGAGGTTTCTTCCAACTCTACGATTCTATTGTTCTTAAACAGAGGAACCCTGGAATGTATGTACTCAGGTGAGGAAAGGCTGAAAAGAGTAGGAAAAAAGAAAGAAACCAAATGAGCCAATTCGGAAAGGCAAGATTCTGCCCCCTTCTCGTTCTTTCCCTTAACTGAGCTGAACAAGTTTTTCACTCTGAACTCAGTTTGCAGCGATACAAGTAAGCTGAGGACAAAGAAAGAAATGGGGAAGAAGTTTTAAAAGCAGTGGAAAAAGTAGGATGGCAGATGATTAACTAGTACTGTCACTGCTCATTTGGGATACTTGTGGGGTTCTTGGAATTGTAGTCCAAAACGCCCCCAAACTGTGGGCAGGTTGTACATTTGTGCAGTGTGTACAAGTATCTCGGGACTATGCAATCACTTTGGGTTGCTGGAGAGAAGGCATGTTTAAATGTCTCAAAGTTTATAGTCCTGTTCCTTCTCCCCCAGACCCGCACATGGCTCTCAAAAGCAAACCAGCACTCAACCAGGTGTGTGTGTGTGCGCGTGCGCTCAGAGGTGTTGGTCTTGTGTTCCAAACTCCACCACCAATTGCTAGCAAAGAGAACTGGGTGGGGGGACGTGGTACCACCAGCAGGTGTCCAACCAGCAGTGATGTATTTCAGTCTTTTACTCCAAGTCTCAAGTCAAGTCTCAAGTCCTTGAAGATACTTTCAAGTCAAGTCTGAAGTTAAATCTCAAGCCTGACAGCCCACTTTATGCCCTGACCAAAATTCCAGAATTATTGGATAAAGAGAAATAAATTCAGTTTTAACGATTTAAGCAGATTTGGCGCTCCACATTTGCAGTTTTGCCATCTGCAGCTTCAGCTTCAGAAGGGGGGATGGGATCCTATCTTACTCCCTATTACTGAAGCTTCAAAAGCTCTAGAAGGCAAGATCCTTCATCCTCAAGCCCATTGCCTAACACATTTGCTGTTCCTTTCTGAGAAATGCAGCTTGCACGCTGGGGGCAATGCTCTTCGGAAAAGTTTTAGGAGGCTCCTCCAATACGCAGTGGGGACAGGCTGCTGAGCAGACCCCAAGCCCATTGCCTAACCTGTTTGCTGTTCCTCTCTGAGAAATGCACCCACACTTTGGGCTGGAGAGAGATTGCCCTGTGACCAGGAGGCAAAAAGAGATGGAGGCGTTGTTCAAAGTTGTAAGGTTTCTGGATGAAGGCATTATGTTACTGGACCAAGGGCATCAAGTCAGTCATTAAAAATACGCAAGTCTCGAGTCGAGTCAGGGCATCGCTTACGGCCGAGTCGAGTCCAAGTCGAGTGACAGGAGCGACTCAAGTCCAATCTAAGTCTGAGTCTATCGACTCGAGTCGACATCACTGCCAACCAGGAGGGGCTTTTGCTGGGGCTGCGTCCAGAAGGAGTCGCAAAGCAGTGGCAGGATGAAGAGGAAACACATGGCTGTGTGAAAGATAGAGAAAGGAAGAGAAAGAGACACATTTGAGGGAGTCTGCCTTCTGCAGAGCTTGCCTGGCACTTAAGTTTTCAGCTGCTAGCTTTCTCCTTGTTTTTGAGGATCAACTCAGGCTTGTGGGGACCCTTGAGAAATCTAGGCCTTGGAACCCACCCGTCTTGGTCATAGACGTACTTCTTGACAGGCTTGGAATCACAGAGGTCTAGAGTTGGATGAGACCCCAGGGCCATCCAGTCCAACCTCCTTCTGCCAGGCAGGTGGACACAAGTCAAAGCACTTCCAATAGACGGCCACCCAGCCTCTGCTTAAAAACTTCCAAAAAATGAGACTCCACTACACTCCCAGGCAGCAGCAGGTTTCATTGTTGAACTGTTCTTAAAGTTCTTCCTAAAGTTTAGATGGAATCCCTTTTCCTGATGTTTGAAGACATTGCTCCGTGTCCTTGTCTCCGGAGCAGCAGAAAACCAGCTTGCCGCCTCTTCCTTTTGACATCGTCTCAAGTATTTCAACATGGCTATCATGTCTCCTGTTAACTTTCTCTCCCCCAGGCTGAACATCCCCAGCTACTTAAGCTGCTCCTCAAAGGGCTTCATGGCTTCCAGGCTGAGGTTTTCAAATGCTAGCTTTCTCCTGCGGTTTGAGGGGCAACCCAGGTATAAAGGAAGCCTTGAGGAACCTAGCCCTTGGAGCCCACCGCTCTCAATCCCAGGCAAACCTCTTGCCAGGCTTGTTCCGCAAACGAAAGCTGGGACACATGGCCAAGCAACATCAGAGTGAGGGTGAAGATGGCGGGAGCTGGACAGCAGGCCCTGGCAAGGTCTGTGTCTTTCCTCTTTGGTATGGATTTTAGGGTTACAGTGGGCCCTTGGTATCTGCTAGGGTTTGGTTCCAGGACCACCCATGGACACCAAAAGTCATGGATGCTCAAGTCCCATTCTATACAGTGGAATAGCAAAATGGCATCCTTTAGAAACAGCGGCACAATCGAACTGTGCTTTTTGAATTATTGTTCTTTTTGTTGTTATTTGGGAGTATTTTCAAGCCATGGTCTTTTGAATTTGTGGACACAGAATCCGTAGATATGGAGGGCTGGCTGTATTTATGTTAATATAAACATTTTTGAACACTTAAAAAAAAAAAATTAAGGCTGCCTTTCTCTTTGGGAATGACATCTTCACAAAGGGCTGCATGTGGGCCCGAAACAGAATGGTGTTGTTTTGCAAGGTCCATATTCACCGAGGGGCTGGTGCTATGGAGTGATAAATGCAGAAGGGGCATCAATGTGCACTGCTGTGCTTCTCAGTGCGCTTCCAGAAATGGCAGAGCACACAGTGCCCAAGGTGCACCGGAGCAGCACTGACAGTGCTCGGGCACACATCTTCACGATTCGCTAACCAGATTTCCTTGCGCTTCTGCAACACAGCTGCCAGTTCATGAAGTTACGAGCAAGGACTGTGATGCCATCTCAGACTAAGAGAATTCCAGTGGGGGGAAAAAAGTCTCAGGTATGAAATTTGAAGGGTAACTGAATCTCAGTTTATGATTTGCCATGAAGGTAAAAAAACTAGATTAAGTTCACATTGAAACTGAATTTTATTCCATCCCAACTCCGTTTCCCCACATCTTCTCATGCTCATCATTGGATAATCGTTTTCTTTTTAAAAAGCCACAGAAGATTGGGAGGGGGGAAGAAAGATCACTTCAGACAATTTTCATTGAAAATTATTTTATTCCTTCTTTTGTGTGTGTGTGTGTGTGTGTTTTGTTTTAAAGCAAAGGTGTTGCGTCTTTACTTTTTTTAAAATACTTTTTTTAAAGTGTCCAGTCGAGACATTATTTAAAAAAAAAAGAAAAAGAAAAATTCACAGTATTTTTGCAAAGACCAAAGACAGTTCTTATTGCTGCCACACAAATACCAGGCACGACTTTTTCACGAAGAAGTGGTTGCAGGTAAACCTCTGCCTTGCTTCTCCCTTGGAGGTGAGCTTGGCTCCCTTCCTCACAACCAACCTTTCTGCCTCTCCTTCTCTCTCTCATATCTGCCTCCCTTGGGCTTCCTTTTTTTTCCCCTGGATGGGTACCGTACTAATGGGTGCCTTTTTAACAGCCGCATTCATCAAAGGCTTCGGTCACAGTGTTAAAGTGCGCAAGAAATGCACAAGAATGTGAGTCTCCCCTGAGGAGGGAGGATTGCGTTTACCTTGGCTGAGACAGACGATGGGCACCGCGAAAACCAGGTTAGTCTGTTTTGTTTCAGCGAACCCTCCAAAATTTCACAGATGAAAACCAGGCCACATACGGGCAAGCAATGTCAGTGTGTGCTCGAGATGAGGAGGAGGCTGCAGCAGTTTGTTTCTGCCTGAGCTGACTGGAAAGGGTGAGATTTCACCCCTCTGTCCTCTCCCCACTGCTGAGTGAACTGAATGCAAACTTCTTCTGCAGTTTGCACTCAGTTTGCAGCAACTGAAGGAAGCTGAGGACAGAAGGCAAAAGTGGGAGGGAGAGAGAGAAACTGGGACATTTTAAAAGCAGCTGAAAAAGTGGGATATCACAGGCTTAATCAGGACTGTTCCCTGCTAATTTATGACAGTTGGGTGATATGTCTTATCAGAAGCCTCTCTCTGACTCCCACTGGCCTCCCCCAGCATGGGAATGTGGGAGTTCAAAAAAATGTAGAGGGTCTTACGCTCAGGAACAAGCGGCAGGGACTAGCCATTCGTGTTCTACCTTGTTTAGGGCCGTTCTGGGGAAACGGGCCTGGGACCAGAAGGACGGATTGTTTTGGCTTCAGTCTGTTCTCTTCTGTTCTTTATGAGGCATGCCAGTGGGGAAGGGACCCCCGCATGGAGGGAGAGTCTCTGTGAATGCCTGGGGCTAGGGAAACACAAGGAGGCTCCTCTTATCCTTGCACCCTTCTTGCAGGATGCTCTGGGGAAAGACGATGCCAGCCAAGATGGAGTGCTCAAGGTCTCATTCAGAGCTCTGGAAAGTTCCTTTTCTTCCTGACATTCTCCTGGCTGTCAATTGGCCATGCTGTCTGGGGATGCTGGGAACTGCACTCCAGAAACTTCACTCTTCTAAGCTCTGGCCTGAGCCAGCGAGACCACTCCCAAGAGGTTCGAATCTCCCACCTCTGGGGAAGGCCTACTAGTATTTCACCTCCACTGATAGCACTGGTTGTTCTGCCATGACCTACGTCTGCCAGTAATCTGGAGTAGACCCACTGAATCAGTGGCATTTACCTATGTGTTGACACACCGTCCAGCAACTGAATAGTCTCGTTGCGACTAATCTGTAGGATGCCAACCAGTGCGTGGCCTCCTATTAGTGAGATAAATTTGTGTAAATCACACTGCGCTCATCATAGTGCAATGAACATATCCCACTGACAGCAGTGGAAGCTGAAATTGCGCATACTGCATTGTGCATTGTGTTTATGCAACTGCACATTCCGCGTTGCACAATGGCACCCGGTCACTGGCATGTCTTGCACAACATTGCTATTCTGTACAGGGGGGCATTTACGCTACACGGAGGGGGTGGTGGGTGGCAGCCAGTGGGGGTGACAGGACAAGTACCCTCTGGTCATTGTGGTACTCCAGCTCCCATCAACCCCAACTAGCATGGCTTGGGGATGATAGGGGCTGCAGTCCCTGCCAATGGGTGGCTACCCGGGGGTGGGGGTCAACCGTTCAATGCAACCGATTCCTGCAGTCGCCTATAATTAGGGAAGTAAGAGTCATTTCTTTCTAACCTTGCCAAAGCAGCAGAAAGCATCTTTGTTGTGCCTGTCACTTCCAGACACCAGTTTTTGCGTGTGGGTGTGGGATTGACTCTGTTGTTGTCAGTTTCTTTTCTAAAACAGCCAGGAAAGAGATCCTGATAAAACAGGCCTCAAGGCTGTCCTTTCAGGGGCTTCTCTGGAAATCAAACAGGAAACAGGCTGCGTTTGGAGAAGCAGTTTTGAGAAGCCAGCCTTCTCTTGGAATTTTTTGTTTTTAAAGACTTTTATTCCCTGAAACGCTTGATCAACCTCACAGGAAGGGCTACACGGGTTTTGGTTGAGCTGTCCTGTGCCTTTGGTGAATCACAATGCGTGCACACACCGTGCAGGAGCGGTGGTGGCGGCTGCATTCTGAATAGCACCTTGCACGCTTATTTTTGGAGCGGCATCAATGTGACCTTCAGAGTCGCAGCTGTCTAATTTTGTAGGCTTGATTACAGATCAGACAGAAGCCTAGGATTTTCAGCTGGTGGAAAAGGTTGCCTTGTGGCTGACTTTTTCCCCCTTTAAAAAAAAAAATTAAGAAGCCCACACAAGTCTTGTATAAGTTGGTACTGTTCTCCCCAACCCCTTCACCATAGATCTGCATGTTTCCATTCGTAATTCCTCAAGACAAGTGGCTAGATCTCAGGATTCTAATTCATAGAAATCTTTCCCAAAAAAACTGGAAGAACCTGGGAAACTGTGATAGCACGCTCAATTTTCAACCAGCAGCTGTGAAATGCCCTGTTTAACTTCATAAAACTGCTCACTTCTCTTGTCTTGTGTTTTGTGAATATGACTACAACTGGGAGCCAACTCCACCTGTTTTTAATTCTATTATGTGGCTGTGTGAGGATGACAGCTAACACACACAACCCCCACATATTGTGTGGGATGGAGGAAATGGGTCTTTTCCAAAAGGCAATCCAGCCAAATGTTTTTTGCCGAGGGGTCCAAAGATCTGAGGCTTTGTCACACAAGGCAGGTAAATTGCAACTGCAGCAGGATAACAGCATCTTTGTTTGGGATTTATCACACAGTATCATTCCTCTTCTGTTGTTCTCCCAGTGGGAGAATGTTTGCAAAGCATTTCTTTCACAAAGGAGGTCAATTAATGGATTTTTTGTGTTTGTGTTTGTAAAATAAATGCTTTCCAAATGGTCTCCCACCGGGAGACCAACAGAAGAGGAAAGAACATCATGCAATAAATCCCAGGCAAAGATGCTATTACCTTCTGCCATTGCAGTTTACCTGCCTCATGTGATAAAATGAACTGTTTGCACCTTCTTTCCACGCCCTGAGGGAAAACCAGTGGCCAAAGATCCCTTGGGATTTCTCAGTGATGTTGAATCACATAAGGGGCAACAAAGGTCATCTAGTCCAACCCCTGTTGCGTGGGAACACAAACTAAAGTGCTCCTCCAAGATGCCCATCCACCTTCCCCTTAAAGAGGCCCAAAACTGGACAATCCACCCCACTTCAAGGCAATCCATTCAACTTTTGAACAGCTGACAATAATTTAACTTCAAAATTCCCCTAGTCAAGGATAATTCCTACAGAAGGACCCACAGAAGACAAGCAGGAAACAGCATTGAAGTGCCATGGTAATCTGCCAACACACTACCCTAGAGTACCTCTTATATAATGCCCAAACTCAGCTGCAAGTGTCCTCCTTTCTAAAACCAAGAACCCAGCTAGACCCCTGGCCCACTTCCTGATAGAAGCAGAATCCCATAATGCCCCAAATCCCAACTGCTTCCTGTTGACTGTGTCTGCTCCTTTATATTATTATGAAGGGAAAACAAAACTGCATTTCTGTGAAATCCAGAAAGAAACTCTGCTTCCTGGTGTTTTGTTCCAGTGCTTCCCTATTTTTAAAAATTAATTTTGGCCCCCATGCCCAGCTCCAACTCCTTTTTTGTCTTCCCCCTTGGCCTTCCTTGCAATGATCCTGCCAGTTTCGATAAGGAGGTCTGCGGCCCCCACAACCATTCAGAGGGGCTTGTTTCATGGCTGTTGGGGACCCTCCGGTTCCCATCTAGGAGCTGGTTCAGATGGGAAGGAAAGGGTGAAGTTACTTCCTCTTCTCCAGGAGCAAAGATTCTTGCAACTGCAAAGACAGGCAGAAACAAAGCATCCATTGCTCTCCTGCTTGGGTTAGTTACTTGGGGCAACTTCAACTATATTTTCCCCTTCATGATTTACAAACACTATTCCCTCCCACCCCCACTTGACTCCAACAAAAACCTAAATTCAACTCTGGGTGCCGAACAGATGAAGCAGATTGAATCAACAGGATTCACATAAGTGCTTCAGCCCTTGATTCCATGGGTGTCCTTCCAGATGGAATTAGCAATGGCACTGAGGCCCCAGAAGTTGCTCCCACAGAGACTGCTCTTTTGTGCTTCTAAGGCCTTATTTTTCTCATCACCAGGAGCAAATAACATGGGGGGGCCGGCACCACTTAATTCTGTCGTACACTATTCAGCAAAAGTCTCCTCAGTGGCTAAGATCCTTCTACATTTAAGTCAGAAGTAAACCCAGTTGATCAAAGGTCCTTTGCAATGTTGATTGAAAGCTTCCTGCTTGCATTTTCAATCTACTGAATTACTTTCTGTTGGGTGCAGTGAGGGAGATTAATGGTGATCAGTCAGCTTCTGTTCCTGTGAGTAGTGGAGGAAGAGAGCTCTTCATAATGATTTGTTCCCTTTTAATTATATGTATAGAGAAATAAAATGTTATACATTTTGCTCTATACAAATGAAAGGAGAGGGGGAAATGAAGGAACTCAGTACTTAAACACCCATTTCCTGCCCAACTCACAGGAACAGAAATTGAAAACTAAGCAACTATTCATCACTAATCCCTGAGTTGCACTTAACAGGAAGCAATAAAAACAGCTAAATCTGCAAACAGGAAATGTTTAATTAAAGGCAAAGGAGCCTTAAAAAGATTAAGAAAAGTCAAAATCTCAAACATTACCAAAAACAAAACCATCACCACAAATAAGGTTTGCAGGTGGGGGTGAGGAAAGTGAGTACACTACAGAGAAAACACGGGAATGCAATAACTTAATCAGTGAAATCATCCAGATTTTCTGTGAAAAGTTAGGTGTCAGCTTGGAAGCAACTCAGCAGTTGCAGGCAGGGAAATCTCACAAAGAAGCAGCTCCCTTCACTGCACCTTCAAACTGGGGGCAAGTTCTGCTCGCGGCATTTCAGTCAGCTATGCTGCAGAGAAAAGCAGGGGCAAAAAAGAACTGTCCAGAGGTTCACTGTGATAAGACCTGCCACCCACCCATTCCTACTGTTTCCAGAGCAAAAGGTTCCCTTCTCCAGTTAAGAAAAAGAGGTTACATCTTCCTTCCTTCTTTCTTTCCTTCCTTGTTCCCTTTTAAATGTAGCTTAAGGCAAAAGTTTGGCAATGCAAAGCAAAATCTACATAAGGCCGCGTGATCTGGGTTTGCAATTTGGAACATCTTTTAAAAAAAAATAAAACACCCATCATTATCATCCATCATCCTCTCAGATTTTTTTTAAACAAAGACATCTTTTAGCCCCAGAACTCTCTTGCCTTTGCATTCATTCCCTTTCCCAACATGATATATATTTTTCCCCTTCACCTTCCAACCACAAATAAATTCTCCCTTGTAAAAAAAAATAAATAAATGAGAACACCAAAAACATACTCTGTTCTCTCTCGCACTCGCTCTCAGGTGATCCAAGCTAAGGAATGAAACCGAACTTCAAACAACAGCCAAAGGAAAAAGGGGGAAAAGCAAACATTTAAAAGCTGGAAATAAGTGTACACGTGTATTTCTTTCTTCACTCCCTTAGAAATGCAGCGATGTCACAGAACACCCCCCAGAATAAACTGGGGGACGTGGGGAGTCCTTCCTTTGAGCTTGTAGCACAGTGAAATCCGTTCTAATGGGCCAAGGTAGAATGGTTGCATTATTATTTCTTCTGTCAAACGAGTTTAAAAAGTGCATCTCTTTTTGCTTAAATATATGCTTTCTTAAATATTGAAGTGGGTTTTCTTTCACCCTCCCTCCTAATCCCCCCTCCCCGGTACCGCTGGGGGCACGGGGGTCTCGCTACCGATACTTTGGAGGTATCACCACAAGGGGGCGCCCGTCCTTAGGCCTCCACATGAGGACCTGGGCGTCGTTGGCATTGGGCTTAACAAGGGCACTCGGTGGTATTGGCTCGTTCTTGCTGAGGATCTGAGGCTGCTCTTGGGCTGAAGGTTCCCTCAGCTTGGCACGGTGGCCCAAAGGTTTGTTGGGGGCCACGTCGATGCCCAGTTTCATCCGCCACTTGATTGTCTGCAGGATCACCATCTCATTGGTGGCCGTGTTGGTGGCCACCAGCCACGTGGTGAAGCTCTGGTCCCGGTGGATTTTGGTGAGCTTGGCCACGTTGCTGTCGCTCACCGGCACCGCCCAGGTGACGCTGGGGTAGAAGTTGTCGTTCATGCTGACGCTGAACTTGCCCTCCTTCTTGGTGGGACCGACGATGGTGCACGTTTCCGTGGTGTTGCCGTACCAGGGATAATTTACCCCGTCGGAATCGCTGATCGCTTGGATCTTGCCCTCAAGGAGATCTGGGAGTTCCCAGCTTGACCTGCGTTAGAGACGGAGAAACCACAATGAAAATTAAGAAGCCAGACCCTTTGAGGAACGACGAAGGGATGCTGGGATATTTAGCTTGGAGAAGATTTCAATTAATTCCAATTCTTCTTTATTTATTATGTTTTTTGGTATCATCACTATTTTTTGTCTATTTTAAATCCCGCTAATTCCCTTATTCTTCAATTCTTTTTAATAATTTTTCTGTATTTTTTAAATGATCTTCCAGTGAAATTGCTAGATCCTCAACAAAAGAGCAGACTTTGCATGTTTGCCCTTTAACATATGCTCCTTTTATTCCCGTATCATTTCTTATTATTTAAGTTTTCTAACATTATCAAGAAAAGTAAAGGAGTAAGTGGGCATCTTTGATGGGGAAGATTTCAGAGGGAGCATGGCAACCATCTTCAAATGTCTGAAGGGATGTCACATGGAAAATGGACCAAGCTTTATTTCTGCTACTCTGGTCTCTAAAAGACCAACCAAAGGATTCACAAGAGATTCCACCTAAACTTTAGGAAGAACTTCTCCTGCACGGCAGGAGGTTAGACTAGATGGTTTCCGGGACCCCTTCCAGCGCTACCATTCTATGAGTTTTGTGCATGGAGAATAAGAACAGGACGACACTCTCGTGTTCTGTATTTCATCAATCAAATGATTTCATTAATTGACAAGCACATTTCATGGCTAAAGAGGGGCCCTCCATTGATCAGAGAACAGGTTTTCAAACTGTTTATTTAATAATTTAAAATACAAATATTCAGAAAAACATCATATTTATCTCCCCTTTCTGTCACACAGGAATGGGTCTTGCTGCAAAGTTTTCTTCTTCAGACCACTTTTTACTCCTCTGAAGTAGTAACTGAGCCATTATTCTGCAAAATCAACTAAGAGGTTTTTTTTAATTAGGTAGCAGCTGCGTTGTGATGACTAAATCAAAAACTGGGATTCTTTTGACCCATGTAAAACATGTAAATATATGCAACAAGGTGCTTAGTTTGTATGATTTTCCTTGCCACAAGGGGCAAGAAACAGTGCCAAAGTCCCACCTGCCTAACACAAGGAAATCTTGCCCTTGTGTGCTTTTCTGGGATATTTGCACATCGGGATGCTCCTGCGCAGATAACATTTTGCTTACATGTAGAAAACCAGTGCATCAGAGAGGCCTGTTTTACTTGATTTACTAATCTGCTACATGCAGGGAGTTCTTACTGAAGGACACAGTCAACGGCACTGCTTTCAACTCACACCAGGCACTCGCAAAATCTGAACAGCTGCTGTTTCTCTTGTTTCCCAGGGATTCTGTGTGCGTGTCTTGCCACACCACAAAGATCCTCCTGGAATAAAGATCTGGACTCTCCCCATCACGAGGGCACACAAAAGATTAATTGAGAACAGACCCTCTTAACAGAGAAAAACGGCCACAGGGCAATTCCTCCCCTACGACACACACGCAAGCCATGGGATTGAGAAAAGCCCCGAGGATTTGGGGAGGATGAACTCCGCTGAGCCTTCCGAAAGGGGATGAACCAGAGATCACATTAAGAAAGGAGCAGCCCGTTCTCTGTCATATTGTGTCTCACAAAATCCCTAAGAAAGGACCCTTTCAGGACATGACGGCGTTTGTTTTTTATTCCGTTTCTCGGCTAGCTTTCTGCACAAAGCTTGGGAAAGAGAGGGGATGGCATCCCTGGGCATCTCCTATATGCATTATGGAAAGACAGCAAGGTCCAAACCTCCTTGAGGCAGACAGCAATCTGCAAATACAGGCTGAGCTTCCCATATCCGGAAACCTGAAATCCAAATACCTCCAAATCTATGTGAAATGGTCGGAGGCATGGATTTGGCCTGACTGCTACACTTGGATTCCCACCATTTCACAGATCCTCAGTCTCTCTCCGGCCTCACGTCTTGTGCATAACGCAAGTAGTGAATGAACAAGATGGAAGGCTGTTCCAAAAAAAGGTACCGCCTTCCAAAATCCAAAGCAAAGAACACTTCTAGTCCCAAGCATTTAGGATGAAGGATGCTCAACCTGTCCTGAATACCTTCTAACATTTCACAGATTGAAACCAGAACACACTGAGGTCAAGCAGACTCAGAATGTGGTCACATAAGTTATGAACAAGGAAGAATATGCAAGCTAGGAGAGGCTACAGGAGTTTGTTTTTGTCTAAGCCCTTCCTGGGAAGGGCAAGTCTCTGCCCCTTCTGTATGGCTGAGTTGACTGAGCAAAATCTACTGGTATTCCTGAGAGGAGAAAGAATTGGCCCTTTCCTCTCTTCTTCCCCTGCTGAGTCAACTTAGCGCAAACTACTTTTGCACTTTGAGCCCATTTTGCAGCAAACGAAGTGAGCTGAGGACAAAGGGGAGAAAGTGGGAGAGGATGACAGAGATGGGGACATTTTAAAAGCAGCTGAAAAAGTGGGACAGCAGAGAACTAACTGGGACTGTCCTTCCCAAATCAGCCTGTCAACATTTTGTGAGTCTACAATTATACCTCTTAAATATATAATTAAATACTGGACAGAAAAAAAGATCATCATGCTGAGACTGTATTATCAATCTGAAGTTTCCAGCCATTAAGGTGGGCAAAACTCAGCCCTAAAGAGGAAAAGAAATCTGCCTATTCTGTGAAGATTTCCTTTTCTTCCAGCTAAGACTTAATCTGGCCTCTTTTGAATGTTTCTTTTTTAAAAAACTAATGCACCACCCCAAATATCCAGCTTCATTAATATAAAAACTGCCGTTTCTCTTTACCTTTCTTCTCCAACAATCAAGGAATCTGTGCCCAAGGTACACTTCAGGTTGGCAAAAGAAAACAACTAAAAACTGGATTTGATTTTCTTTTTAACAAGATGGCTCTAAATTATACAGGAGGCAAAGCACCAGAGATGGGGCAGGGGGGAGAATCCAGTTTTCCAGCATTCTTTCTACTTCCCTATGCTATTTTTGCTATTATCCTCCAATTCCAGATGGGATGACTGAAGCCCATAAGGCAAAACTGGATTCTGGCCACTTAACTGAGTTTGAGGAGATCCTCATAACCTCCAACATTTCCCAAATGCAAAGTGGGATAAATGCGGCCAAGCAACCTTGGAGTGCGTCAAGAAGTTAAAAAGTTATTAATGAGGAAGAAGACATAAGCTGCGAGAGGCTGCAGCAGCTTGCTTTTGCCTGAGCTTTCTGGGAAGGGTAAGATTCTGTCTCCACCCTGAGATAATGGAGAGCAAACTACATTTTTGCATGGTGCAATGTTTGCAAACTGCTTCTGCACTTTGAACTCAGTTTACAGCAGCTGAAGCCAAGGACAAAGGAAGAAAGTTGGAGGAGAGCAAACCAGGACATTTTAAAACCAGAGGCACCATCTGTGAGACCAGGTAGTGGTATCCCCACTTGCAAACCACACTAAAAGGAACAAGACGACCACGAGCTAGGGAGCTGGGGATGTTGAGCCTAGCCTGGAGAAGAGAAGGTTAAGAGGAGACATGGTAGCCATGATGTTTAAACATTTGAAGAGACGTCATAGGGAGGATGGAGCAAGCTTGTTTTGTGCTGCTCCAGAGACTAGGACACAGAGCAATGGCTACAAACTACAGGAATAGCCATTCCGCCTAACCGTCAGGAGGATCTTCCTGACAAGAAGAGCAGTCAGACAGTGGCACATGCCGCTGCCTTGGGGTGTGGTGGAGTCTCCTTCTTTGGAGGTTTTTGTCCTGGGCCAGGCCCGGGCTTCCCCAGGTGAGCAGCAGCCTGGAAGGGGGAGGAGGATGAAAGGTGCCCCTCAGGCTGGCATGAGGGCCAGCTGGCTCCAGGTGGCTTTTGAAAGGAGGCACAAGATGGACACTAGAAACACCTCATGCACTGCTGGGCCTTGCCTGGCGTCCTCTGGACTCCCTGCTCCTTACCTGCCTGGATTTTCCGATGCTAGTGTTGACCGCCAGATTCCTGGACTTGGATTGTTTCTGGACTGTGGACAGGCACGCTGTACTGACGGTTAGTGTCTCTGGCTGGTTGCTTGGCACAGACAGACAGCGCCTGGGACGGTTTTTAAAGAGAGGCTGGACGGGGATTGCTTTGTCTTCCTGCACGGCAGAATGGGGCTGGCCTGGATGGCCCTTGGGGTCTCTTCCAAATCTAGGATTTTTCTCTGACCTCCCCAGTGGACTGGGATGATGGTAATTAGCAAATCCTTGCTAGCGGGACAGGGGAAATCATCTGCACCGTCCTTCTCGGGTACCAAAATAGTTCTGCGCTGCCCCAGGCATCACCTCTGCTTTCCAGTCTCGCCCTGGCTTTTGGCCTGGCGGTTTTGGAAGCAACCTAATCAACAGACCCAGGCTATTAGTTTGAGCCGCTGTTGCAAATCCTCTTCTTTCTTTCTTTCGCTCTCTCTCTGCAATGACAGAGGGGGATGAGAGCGCAGCACAACAGCTGTATAGGGAAACGGAGGGGGAGGTGGAGGCGGAAAATCAGATGGTGTGACAGCGACAGAAATGTTTCCGGCACACGCATGCAGGGAGAGGAATCTTGCCCAACCCCCCTCGGCCTTTCTCTGGCTTTTATGGGCAATTAAATCCACGCGCAAGTCAGAGGGAGGGCAAATCAAGACATTTATTTTACAACAGGGAGGGGATTACTGGTTAAAAATTGCTGAGGAGGGAATTCACTTTGCACCCTGTTCCACACCCCTTGCCAGCTGTTGTCACGCTAATGGCTGGACTCCAGAGAAGAGTGAACAATGCTCACAAGCTTTAGAGCGCAGTCAGTCCTGACTCCAGTTCCTGCCATATCCAGTTTAAAAGGGTCATTGAGCAAGAGGGGAAGATCTCTGTCACGAGTCCCAGCCGCTGGGCACAGGGCTGGCAAGCTTTACCCCACTCCCTCTCCAAAAAAACAGGCCAAAATGAGACGCACGTTTGCAAACCTAGCCATCACGTCTTCAATTAAAATCAAAACACGATCTATCTCACCAGAATGGGAATGACTATGCCCAGGTAACCTGTGTGCCTGCTGCTCCATCTGCTCTCCCATCTTCCCTTCTTAGGTTTCTTTTATTTTTCATGAAAAGAATCTCGGGGTCTTAGCAGACCACAAGCTGAACATGAGTCAGCAGTGTGATACAGCAGCTAAAAGAGCCAGTGCAATTCTGGGCTGCATCAATAGGAATATAGTGTTTGGGTCAAGGAAAGTGATAGTCCCACTCTATTCTGCTTTGGTCAGACCCCATCTGGAGGAATCCTGTGTCCAGTTCTGGACACCACAGTTCAAGATGGATATTGTCCAGGGGAGGGTGACCAAAGTGATGAAAGGCCAGGAAACTATTAAGCTCGACGAGGAAAGGCTTAGAGAGCTGGCACTATTTAGAAGAGAAGGTTGACATGATAGCCGTGTTTGAATATTTGAAGGGATGCCATGCTGAGGGTGGAGCAAGCTTGTTTTCTGCTGCTCCAGAGACTAGGACAAGGAGCAATGGATTCAAACTACAAGAAAAGAGATTCCATATAAACATTAGGAAGAACTTCTGAGGGTAAGAGTGGTTTGAAAGTGGAATACACTGCTGCCTCAATGGAGTTTGATGAAATTGCTTTCTCTGGAGGTTTCTAAAGAGAGGCTGGACAGCTATCTATCAAAGAGAGGGCTTTGATGGTATATTCCTGCATGGCAGAATGGGGTTGGACTGGAAAGCCCTAATGGTCTACAATCCTAATGCAATTCAAATTGCTGGCCAGAGAAATGGCGTAGTAGCCAACAGCAACTTTAAAGGACAAGAGTGTGTGGGGACAGTGGTTGAATCCTACAGCCCCATGGACTGCAATTTCCATCACTCCCCTCACCTTTGGCTATGTTGACTAGAGCTGCTGAGAGTTGCAATTTGATTTTTCTTTTTAAATGCCTGCTCTATTTCCACCCCAGTCTGGTGAGTTGTTACCAGACCCGATGCATATGGACTCTCCCAGCAGAGGCCGTTTCCGCACTACAGTCTTATAGCGCGATCATTCCCCTTTCAACATCCTATGGAATCCTGGGGTTTGCAGTTTCGGGAGGGGCCAGCCGGATTTTGTGTTGCACAGCACTCTTCATCAAAAGGGGTGGTTAAGGTTGCTGAATTATCCCAAAAGGCCAAAACTAATGTGTGCCTTAAAAGATAAATCAATTGAAGATTATTTTTTTTTTGTAAGATTAGAAAATATTTATGGAGCTATTGAGCAATAAGAAATCTAACAATGCAGTTATTTCTGGATATGGTTGCTAGTGATTCTATTAAGATTGTTTAGTTGGATCTTTAATGGTAGAGTTACCTCTTTTTTTTCCTTTATTTTTTCTCTTTCATTACAGTTTGGTTCCATGGGAGCGTCAGGGTCCTTTTGTATTTTAGTAAGTGAGTGTGTCGTTGCTTAGTTAGTGTTTTCGCATGTTAGTGTTTAGTGTTTTTAGCTTAGTTTTTTAATACCATGTTTAATAAATGTGTGTTTTTAGTTTTTGTTAAACATGCCAGTTTGTGTTTATGTCATTCTGTGTTACAACTAACAGATAAGTTATTGCCAGGAAGAACCCCAACAAAATCCAGTTTCAGGTTAATTTGTCCTAAAAATATCACTGCAACTCTTATTGCTTTCCAATTACATTTCTTCCTCGCTCATGAAAAAGAACAGGGAGTTCACTCTTTTAAGAAGATTTGAAGTTTAGAGTGTCCATGTATGCTTCTTCCTCTGTTTTCTTTCTGGTGGGTTCCCAAGAAATGTAATCTCTGAGACCGAAGAGGCCTTGTCCTTAGGGATAGGAGAGTGGAGAAAGGTGGGGGTGTAACAGTACGTTCGCAGCCCTTTTGCCCTGCCGTTGGAGATCCGCAAAAAATTCTTTTGCTCTGCTCACCTTTCACCACTTCCTTGAATTAGAGACCATGCAAATCTGGATTGGTTCTTCCCTTCCCCTATTTCTGCCCCATGATGCCAAAGCAGAAAGGATTTAAAGTCAGCCAGGTTTATTGGGCCAGAAAGCCACCTTCCAATCTGATTTATTGGCCAGATCAGTGGGTGCAAAGTGGGAGTGGAAGCAGCGGGAAGGGGGTCTCTGTGGAGAAAAGATAATCTCATGGAGACATAAAATCCCCACCCCTGGAAGAAATCAAGAGACCAGAAGGAGATGAGATTATTAACAAAGGCAAGCATGCTTCAGTTTGAGACAGGGAACCTATTTTATATCTGTGCTGAAAGGCTGGGAGAGAGATATGGAGCTTCCAAGCATCCGTGAAGAGACTGAGGACCATGGATGTTACTTTCTGCTCTTAGAAATTTGGGGGCTGAAGGAAGACACTTTTTTACCCCCCATGGCTGTGTCCTATGGACTCCTGGGGTATATAATTTAGTGAGGGATGAGAGGAATGAGAGAGAAGTTGGCTGGGAATTCGAAATTGTTGTCGTTGTGTGCCTTCAAGTCATTTCTGACTTACGGCAAGGTGGACCTATGCCAGGCTTTTGTTGGGCTGAGAGTGTGTGAGGCACTCAAGGTCACCCAGTGGGTTTCCATGGCTGTGGGTTTTGCACCCTAGCCTGTAAGGGTCGGTCAGTGCTCAAACCACTACAACTGTTGTTGTGTGTCTTCACGATGTTTTCAGCTTACAGGTACCTGAAGGAGAACCTATCATGGGTTTTTCTGGGGCTGAGAATATGTGCCGCACCCAAGGTCACCCAGTGGGTTTCCAACCCTGGCACGCAGGGCTGCAGTCCGATGCCCAAAGCGCAACACCTGGCGCAGACTCTGCCCCACGGTGCCCAGGCAGCCACTTGGCAAGGGACTAGAAAGAACTTGGCAGGGAATGTCCAAATGCCCGTCCCCAAACTGCTGATATAGACAGTGGAGTGATTCGAACGCTGGACTAGGACTCTGTGAGTCCCCTCTCAGCCTCGGAAACCCACTGGGTGGGCAAGTGCCACTCTCTCAGCCTCCGAAGAAAGCAAAGGCAAACCCCCTTCTGAACAAATCTTGCTGAGAAGAAAATGCTAGGAGAAAATCCTCACGACAACTCTTAGAGTCAAGTTGAAAGCAAATAAGCGCAGTTTATAGTTTTAAGGCCTGGTCTGGAGTTTAATGCCTGGCAGCTCTGGTCACCTGGAGTCTGAGACCTGGTCTGGAGTTCGAAACCTAAAAGTTTGGAGTCCGAGGCCTGGCTTACGAATGGAGGCCTGGCAATGGAGACGGACAGTGCCATGCAGTGGTTTGAGCATTGGGCTATGGCCCTGGAGACCACACTGGGTGACCCTGAGGAAGTCACACACTCTCAGCCCCGGAAAAGCCCACGATAGGGTCGCCCTAGGGTCGCTATAAGTCAGAAACAACTTGGAGGCCACAACAAGAACGAGTTTTCAGTGTGTGATGCGCCCACGTGGTCTGGAACAGGACCTGAACGACCAGGGTTTGAATCCCTGCTCAGTCATGGAAATTTACTGGGCGACCCCGGGCAAGTCCCACTGTCTCAGCCTCGGAGGACGGCAAAGGCAAACCCCCTCTGAACAAATCTTGCCGCCTTCCCAAAAAAATTTCATGGTTGGCTTGAATGCATTAAAACAAGAAGTGCCCTCCACCCCTGCATCCCACAGGACGTTGCCATGGAAACTAAAGAGGAATCACAGTGCTACAACTGTGTGGTGTGAAAGGGCCCCAGGCCTCTGTCCTTGATGCTGATCAAGTTATATTCAGTTGTATTTTTGCTATTGCTTGTTTTCTGATGATCCTCAGCCACAGAAACCCACTGAGAGTTGCACTCTCTCAGCCTCAAAGGAAAGCAAATCCCCTGTGAAGAAATCTCGCCAAGAAAACCCCGCAATAGATTCGCCTTAGGATTGCCATCAGATGGAAATATAAAAGGCACGCAGGAACATATCTTGAGGTCACAAATAAAATGTATTAGAGGGGAGTTGCAATCCAAGTGGCCGATGGAAGTTGCAGTCCAGCTACAGCTTCCCATCCCTGCATTAGAAACTCATCAATTCTATCCACCCCCTCCTGAAATAAGTCAGGCGAGTCAAGCAGGGAAACCACAGAATCTAAAATAAACTCAGCAGAAGTTTCCGTTCTCTGCTGTGCAAAACCTGGTTAGAAGCAGAGACCGCCTCTTCCTGCTCTAATTTCCTGCCTTCAACAACCTTCTCTTCAACTTTCAACTTTCTTGCGCAAAATTAACATACTGCATAGTTTCTAGTCCAAAGATGGGAGACCAACGACATCGTCTGCAATGGGGAAGCATTCCCCAACACCGAGCTAAAACAAAGAACCTCCTTCTAAAAAACACAGCAGCAGCCAATATATCTAAAATATTATTTTTTGCTCAAATGAATGTAACTTTAAATGAAAGTTAACGGCAAAATATTAGATATTGAAGCTATTAGATGTTGAAGCTACAGCAATTTTGCATTGATTAGTTTCCAACTCTTTATTCTACTAATTTTAACTTTACTAACATTAAATTTGGTGCTAAGAGATATTTGCAAATGTTTGTTGGACAGCACCAGTGCTGCCATCATTGAAAACATGGCTGTTTGCCAAACCTTTTGGGCCCTAGTTGGCTTTAAGCAAACCTTCACATACACAAATTTTTGAATTGTTTTAAACTACTTTAACTTGCTTTCAACTATCTTTTTAACTTGTTTTAACACGTTCCACCCTTTCAAACCAGTTTAAATTCCTCAGGGTATTCTTACTTTACACTGTCCTGAGACAGAGGGCAGGACACAAGGAAATATATAAATCTTGTTAGTTTCTGGCAGCAACAGTCCCAATTAATCCTTTATCATCACACTTTTTCAGCTGCTTTTAAAATGTCCCGGTTTCTCTCTCTTCCTCTGTCTTTCCCCTTTCGTCCCCAGCTCCCTTCAACTGATTTCAGAGTATAAAAGTAGTCTGCACTCAATTAATTCGGCAGGGAATCTCGCCCTTCCCAGAAGGCTCAGCCAAAAGCAAACCACTGCAGTCTCTCCTAGCTTTTTCTGTTCTTCCCTATTAATAACTTTTACCATCTTGACCACACTCGGACGCTCTTTTGCCCCATACAAGCATGCAGTTTCCATTCTTCTGAAAATGTAATTAGTGCTTCCAATACAGAAAGAAGTGCACAGGTGTTTGAAGCTGACGGCCTATACCTGAAGGTGTTGTGATTGTAAATACTGCCAAACTGCACCAGAAAATTACTAAAAAGTAGACTGCAGTACCAAGCATGACAAAAAAAAAATGTTGATCTGGGTTTATCAGAAAATAAATCTCACAATTAGCCCATTGCTTCCATTTTAAAAAGGACAGTTTTACAGTCTTTTCTGGGATTACCCCATAAAATTAACCGGTGAACTGTAGTTGTCAGACAGAAATGACAAAGATGCTGCCCCTTTCTTATTTAGGGCCATTTCCGTACTAGACTATTATAGCGTTATTATTCCACTTTCAACATCCTATGGAATCCTGGGGTTTGCAGTTTCGGGAGGGGCCTCAGAGGCCATCCTCAAAGGGCCCTCCCTCAACTGCAAACCTCAGGATTCCACGGGGTGTTGAAAGTGGAACCATAGTGCTAAAACAGCCCAGTGTGGAAATGGCATAGATGTGAGCAACCTAAGGCAATCCAGCCAAAAAAGAGGGTTTTTTCCTCTCAAGGAGGAGTCTCCGAAATGAAACTTTACTGGCCAGCTATTTGCACAAGCAATCAAGGACAGCATTACTGTTCTGCTAGAACTCTCTCTCTTTTTCTTCCTCTGGTCCTGGGTGCCTCACGTTTGTAAGATGTTTCCTGTTTCGCGCCTGATTCTGTTCGCACCATCACTGCGAAAGCAGCTGTGTTAATTCATTGTGCGAGGCTGCAAACCACACATCCTGCCCACCCCCATGGATGGGAGGGGCTTGCATTTCCGTCCAGGAGCAACCCGTATAGCCCAAAGATGGTTTAATACTTCTACCTCCCCACAAAACCCCGGGGCAAAGGGAGCACACAAGCAGGGCCTAGCTGGTGTCTAAGAAGACCCCACCTTCCGCACCAAAATACAATTCCTGGTGACTTTCTGACCTTTCTGCACTACACAACTATTGCACTATGATTCCACTTTAACCACCATGGCTACCTCCTATGGAATCCTGGGGTTTGTAGGCTTGGAAGGTACTAAAGCTGAGAATTCTGGCTGAGAATTCTAAATATCCCTCCCTGAACTGCAAACCCCACGATTCCACAGAACAGAACCATGGCAGTTAAAGTGGAATCATAGCGCTATAGTTATGTAGTGTGGAAATCCACCCAAGTCAATTTCCTCTTGGTTAATGGACGGACGCTTAGGAACTCACTGGCCGCTGCCTCCAATTCCACAAAGTAAGAAGAAAGGTGGGGTTTAAAAATATTATCCACAGGAATTACTAGCAGGGGGATGAGAGAGAGAGGGACTAGATGGAATGCTTCCATTGCTTTCTCCGTGTGTGACCATGGTGGATTAGCACAATGTGGACTAGAAGCTTGTGGACTAGAAACTTTAGCCCTTGCTCAAGGGCTAGCCCATGTGGACTAGAAACTTTACTGTTGATTTGCATGGTGGCTCGAGGACAGAGAGGTCCAAACGATGCTTGGCTCCCTCTTGCTTTTTCCTTCCTGCTTACCTTGCATTGTTTTGTTCTCAAGCGGCTGGTGGACCTTCCGTGCTCACCTTTTCAACCGATGCTTTTTCTTACGGAACTCTTTTTTAAAGAGAAATGTTGGCCAGCAGCTTCCTCTCGTTCACAGTGACATTTCCATCCATCCGCCCTCCCAAAACACACACTGAGATTTGGCTGGCAACAGTGCAACCAGCCCAAAGCCATCTGCTCCCTCCAACCCACACACTCCAAGTCCCTGGCCCTTTTTCTGCCTGTGGGGCAAATGCTCCTGCAAATGTTTTTGTTTTAAATGTTTGTAATAGTTTTCATTTATCTTTGCAAGCCACCTTGGGTCCTACTGCAGGAGAAAAGGTGGCATACAAATATAATTAATAAATAAATAAATAAATAAATAATTGCATTCCAACTCCCCACTCCCAAACGTTAACAAGATTTCCTTGTCTGTCACACCCCAGGGATTCGCTGAAGGGGCTGAGCACGGCAAACTGACACAGCCACTCCCTCATAGGTCCCCCTGTCCCGTATGAGGGACCCTCTTTTAAAGATATCCTATTTATTAATTTTAATTCAAACATACAAACAAACAAATTCACAACCACAGAAAAAAGGGAACAAAAGAAAAAGGGAAAACTAAACATACACAATATACATGTTTAACTAAAACTAAACTAAGACTAGGGCCATTTCCGCACTAGCCTGTTATAGCACGATGATTCCACTTTCAACATCCTCTGGAATCCTGGGGTTTGCAGTTTCAGGAGGGGCCGGCTGTGCCATGTGATGGAAATCAACCATGCTAGATACTTACCAGCAAATTTCAAAAATATTTTGGATCTACATGAGAACTGGGCCAGGAAGAGCATGTGCCATAATTTTTGCTGCTGCTACATGTACTGTTAGCTGCCTTGTGTCCAATTTCGCAGGAAAGGCGGGATACCAATAAAATAAATCATAAATAATAATCCATTTCTGGGCACGGTACTCAAAAGTGTGTGGCAGCCTCCCAGCTCCAGGGGTCCCTAGCTGAGACAGATTATCTTGTGATCCCTTTAAATCTGGCTTTAAGCCTGGTTGTGGGATGGCGTTTTGGGCGATTTCCGCACTAGACTGTTATAGCGCTGTGATTCCACTTTCAACATCCTATGGAATCCTGGGGTTTGCAGTTTCAGGAGGGGTTGGCTGGTCTAGTGCGGAAACGGCCTTGGTTACCTTCATAGGTGTCCCAAGCCAGGAACTGGGCAGGGGAGAGTTTCCCTGTTGGTTCTGCTGGACCTCTGAGCACCTTTCACTATTATCGACCATAATATTATCCTGAGCCATTCCTCTGGAAAAGGAGGCTGTGTTTTACAGTGTCACCATTCTTCCTGGAAGGGCGAGCCCAAAAGGTTTTCTTTGGGAATTCCTGCCTTGCTCCTCCGTAGAAGAGCCCACTGTTTAACAAATATAGGAAACTGCCAGGACAGGGGGTCCAGATGTTAGGATCTGATGCCACCAGTATTCAAATGATACCCATGAGGAATACCTCGATTTCTCCTTTCCATCCAAATCGAAGAAAGCCCTCCCTGTTCAAAACTGGTGCCTGCCTGTAGGAATGGACTGGATGAGGGTGAATAAACTGTTAGGCTGGCAATCTAGCACTTGGAAATTTACTGAAGAATTCATAAGTAATATTGATTGATAGTTTGGACAACTGTAGCTCATCAAACGACCTTTGCCTTTCACTTGTTTATTCTGTTTGGCTCCTGCTTATACGTATTCCCTAAAATAATGCTGTTTTGAGTGCTGTTTTGCATCACTGATGCCTTTGGAGATGTCCTGGTGGAAGTAACATTTAGGGTCAGATAAAATATTACACGTGCACAAGCTGTGACTCTGCTCGTGCGGATCATGAAGCTTTTCTTTCCGTAAGCATTCGATATAAACATAAAAAGTGGTATAAAAAGGGAAGCATGGATGAATAAATCATCCTTCTGGGATCAACACTTTTGGTGATTGCTGGAGGATCCTTTGGCCAAAGATACTTGTGTGTGCATGTGTATCTTTCTCTGCTCCTTTCCTTTTCCTTGCACCTTCCTACCTGGAATCTGGGGGTGGGCTGGGGATACGGTGAAAGGTGTGATTTGTTTATCCATCCCAACAAAACCAAAGCTTAACCTGGACAAGGCAAAATCTTTTCTCAGATCAGGAAGTAAGGATTTGGATCCTCGGTTCGGGTGTACTCCTGGATCCGGTGCTGAGCCTGGATGGTCAAGCATCTGCAATGACCAGGAGTGTCTTTGCACATTTAAAGCAAGTACAACAATGGCACACATTCCTGTCCATGTGCAACCTGGCCGTGGTGATGCATTCCTTCATTACATCATGTCAAATTACTGTAATGTGCTGTACATGGGACCCCCTCCGGGGAGTGCTCAGAAACTTCAGCTGGGCCAAAGAGCTGCAGCCAGACTGCTGACTGAGGCAGGCTACGGGAGCAAACAACTCTCCTGTGACTCCACTGGCTACCAGCGCTGTTTCCAAGTACGATTTAACCTATTATTTATGATCTACAAATCCCTCTACGGCTTGGGTCCAGGCAATGGGAAGGACTGTGCTCTCCCACACAAGCCCACCCCAAGTTCTGATACCCTTCTTTTGGTCCTACCCCCTTCCAAGTGCATCTGGGAGGAAAGAGGAAGGCTTTCTTGGTGGCTGCTCCCAAAACCTCCCTCCCCAGGTGTCCTCCCATCAGTGGACATTTTTTTTTATTTAGAGCGTTTTGGGAACTAACTATAAGAAAACCACTTTTAATAGCACTGTTTTTATCTCTTGCCTTTTTGATGGGTTTGTTTTAAACTGCTCTTAACATATCAATAGTTGGATTATATTTAAACTCTTTGGACACTTCTACTGATAATGTGTCTTTCCCTGTACTTGCATCAATTTTTGCAAGTCACTTCCGAGTGAAAGTTGGGATATATATAAATACAATAATGCAAACAAAAAAAAGATAGAAAAGCAATGCAGAGAGGTTTAAGAAGAATCAAATTAATAAGTTTGTTTCTGCCTATTTAAAGTCCGAAGAATCAAAGATCTTAACAGACTGAAACCTCAAAAGAGATATACAAAAGGCTGTAGAGACAGAATTTGTCCTGGACAACTAGAGATACAGGAATTGGTAGGTACAAGGGCGGCAATACATCTGTTTGTCTTTTCTGTCACTGTGGTATAGTGGTTTGAACAGTGGAGGCTAGGGTTGAATTCTCCGTTGGACTACAGAAACCGCTTGGGTGATCCTGGGCGTATCACGCTCTCTCAGCCCTGGAAAAACCCACGAAAAGCTCACTGTAGGGATGCCATAACTCAGAAATGACTTGAAGGCACACAATGACAAAGCCAAGGCGAGCCAAAAATTTGTGGATTGAGGAACCAAAGGCGGGGGTGGGACGGCAGCAGAAAAAAGGTGGTATTGGGATCCATCTCAGTATGATACACTTTTGGGGCCATTTCTGCCCTGGACTGTTATAGTGCTATTATTCCACTTTCAATATCCTATGGAATTCTGGGGTTTGCAGTTTACTTTGCAGCCTTTGATGCACCATGATCTTCCTGTTTTGCTCTTGCGTCATCAAGGCCTGAGCCGCCTCTCCAGCTTCCTGTTTTTAAAACCGAAGAAGAGGCCGATGCCAGCGAAAGGGAACCGCAGCTGTCTCAAGCATTTGCCTGCCATCTCTCCCTTCTTAGCAAATAATGCCCCCCCCTTCTTGGGTTTCGTCTGCTACCTTGTAGTATCCACACTGTGGGATTACAGAAGTTTGACACCGCTTTAACTGCCACGGTACCCCTCTTATGGAATCCTGGGATTTGTAGTTTGGTGAGGTACTCAGACATCTCAAGGAGCGTAATATATAAACTGTAATGAAAGAAGTTTGATTATGTTGGCATGGCATATAATCCTTACCAAGAAGGAAGTTGGAAGTCACTTTTCATTTTTGATTGCTTGCTATATTTTTTTTCCTGTATTTCTATCCTTTTTTTCCCCTTCCCCCCATATTTCTATGTCCTTCTCTTTCTATCCTCATTTTTCTTTTCTTTTTGCATTTCTAGTTCTTAGTGTACTTGAAAAAGTTGCTAATAAAAATTATATACATATACACATGTATTTGTTGTTGGCTGCCTTCAAGTGCAACCCTAAGGTGAACCTGGTTTTCTGGGGCTGAGAGAGTGTGATGCACCCAAGGTCACCCAGTGCGTTTCCACTGCTGAGCAGGGAACTGAACCCTGCTTTCCAGGGTCGTATTGCAATGCTCAAACCATGACGCTGTGCCGGCTCTTTCATACGCCCCTGAATTATCTGGTGGAGAATTCTAAATACTTCACTAGCTAGAAATCCTAGGAGCGCATAGGGTGGAGTCACAGCAGTTAAAGCATTATCCAAGTGCTACTAACTGCACCGCACGAGTCAGGGCGTGCTTATAAGTTGTGGGGGTAGAATGAGTGCATTGCCCCTTGGTAAGAGTTCTGCACCCTCAATGAAATCTTAGAATCTCAGAATCGTAGAGCTGGAAGAGACTCCAAGGGCCATCCAGTCCAACCCCATTCTGCCATGCAGGAAGACACCATCAAAGCATTCCCAACCCTCTGTTAAAAACCTCCAAACAAGCAACCTCCACCACACTCTGAAGCAGCATATTCCACTGTCCAACTGCTCTTACCCTCAAGAAGCTCTTCCAATGTTTAGGTGAAATCTCTTTTCCTGAAGTTTGAAGCCATTGCTCCATGTCCTAGTCTCTGGAGCAGCAGAAAACAGGCTTGTTCCATCTTCCTGCCTTCACTTTCTAAATTTCTAGCAAGGCACTCACTTACAATTTCGTTTGAACTCTTCAAAATCCAGGTTAGGCCTCCCAAGGAAGGGGACAGGCCAAACAAACGAGGGAATGTCAAGGCAGCAAAGAAGTCTTGGGTGCCAGGATCTTGCTCTCTGCAGTGCTTGATATTTGGAGACTGGAGGAAAAATTTCATTTGGGAGGCAGAATTCTTTGGGGGGGGCAATGCCTTCAGTCACACACACACACACACACACACACCCCTACACCCCTGGTGGGAGCACAGCCCCATCTCCCCCCCCCACCCAGCCCTGGCGCCTGGTTTGCAAGGCTAAGCCTGTCTCTGGGCAAAATGGCTCCTGGCCCCCTTTGGGCAGACCTCTCACAGGGCTCTTACACCTTTAATGGTTTCCTGAAGGTTTTGTAGTTTAAGTTGTAGTGCTAAAAAAAAAGTAATTTTTCCAAGCTTGGACAGCTCGGACCAAAGAGCAGAACCAGGGCAGGCCTACAGATAGGAGCAAAGTTGATTGAGTCTTCACAGAAAGAGATAATGAGACAGTCTTAGCCAACAGCATTGCTGGATACACACCCCATTATAGAGTCTGGGGGTGAGAACTGTGCACCCTTGCTGATATTTTTAACTGCAGCTCCCATCATTCCTCACCACTGGCTCTTGCACGGCCACCCAAATCCTATCCAGGAAAACGGGGGCCCATTCTCCCAAATTTTGGAACTCCCTCCCTCGCTCGCTCTCCTTCTGTCAGCAGGTCAAAGTATTTTTGTGCTCTCCAGCTTTTGCAAACTGATTAGGGTTGGGCTTTTAATGCTGGCAGTTCTGCTTTTGAGGTTTGCATAGTCTTTTAATACATTTTAACATGCAATGTTTTTAACTTCCTAAATTGTTTGCATTTTAGACCCTACATTTATACTTTGAATGTTTTCTATCCTTTCCAGTTTGTTTTGTTTTAAATATGTTGCTGGCTGCCTGGAGTCCAAAAGAGGGATATAAATGAATAAAACAAATACAATAATGATAATAATATGATGGCATGGAGCAGAAGAGTATCAAATATAAGAGGGGATGGAGAAGCCCTAAAGAGCTTCCGCTGCCCAGAATATGAGGCTATTTTATTATTTTTATTATTTACACTAATACAGGGCACCTCCCAGTCTTTCCGTGGAGTAAATATGGCCTTGCACCTGAGGAGACAGCAGAGATGACTGGCACAGAGTTCTCCCCATCCCACAAGCCTGCAGAGATAAGAAACCTGCAGGGAACAGATGCAACCCCAATGAACTCTTGCAAAACACAAGGCCTCCGGAAGGCACTCTAATTGGGAATGCTCCTGCTTTCTCAATGCTTCTGGGTTGTTGTTTTTTAAACATCTGTTTGAATTTCATCAACATCTACCTGGAAACTGTTAGCACGTTAACACCTCTAATCTGAAGAAAAGAGGAGATGCTGGTAAATTCTCAAGAAGGAAACACAGACAAAAAAATTCTCGCTCCTCAGCTTTGGCTAAATCCAGGATTATTCCCAGCACGGAGAGGGCTAGGATACGCCCAGCACCCCAATCCATGCCAAGGATGCGGAGCATCTCACGCAGAAAGAAAAGTGAGAAAGAGAAGCAACCTTCGTTCATCAACACTCATTCAACACCCCTGAATGGAAAGGGATCCAGAGCCCTGCTTTCCAGAGCTAAGCTCCTGAAGTTCCAGGCCGGAATGAAAAGGGCTGTCAGTTTCAACTCCAACAACATCTATATTTTTTAAACCTCAAGTTCCTTCCCTCCCATAATTCCCATAATTGTGGGGGGGTGAATTTTGACAAATTCTTTTTGAAAATGAACTCCACTTACCCCCACCGTTCCCACCACATACAACCCTGAGCTATTCAAACCTCGCAGGCAAAACCTCTAAATATCTATACTGTGACTCACATGCCATGTTCCCCGTAGTGGTTGTAGAACTCCATGTGGCTACAGGCCTGGATCCAGCCCACGATCCAGGTCTCTTTCTTGGGCAGCGGAGGTACCAACACCTGAGCGGACGCCCGGAAGTGGGGGGTCCGGTATCTCAGCACCACGCTGGACGATTCGTCGATGTTGGTCGGCACGGGGTCTATGGAGGCCTTGACTTCAATCACAGAGATGCTCTCCCGGAAGCCTTTGGATTTACAGCTAATGCTCTGGATGCAGCCCATGGCACACAAGAGCAGTACAATCCCCCAAAATCTCCAGCAGTCCGCCTCATCTGTTAGCTCAAAACCGATATCCATAGGATAGAAGATTCATCGTGGAAAAAATGCCTCTCGGTTATTTGGAAAAACAATGTCAACCTGAATTCAACGACCAGTGTTTGCCACAGTAATGGGTTCAGCTGAGACCAGCTTCGTCCAAGCAGGCCTCGGTAGGTAAGTCTCTGTGCAATTAACAGGTTAAAAAGTCTCGTAAATATTTTTGGGGAGGCCTGGGGTGGGACCTGCGTATAAAAGGAGGAGCCAGGTCCAGCAAACAATGCTTCTGTGATGTTTCAGCGTGATTTTTCTAAGACAATCCTCCTCCTCTGAACGCAATCTGTTCCTTCACTCTCCAATGCAAACAGGCCTTTGATATATTTCTTTGGATTTCTAACAGTTTTTTTTTAAGAAAAAAAGCAGGATGCTGACAATCTATATGAATAACAAATACATCCCTTTCGGTCTGTCCTCTCGGCTAGTCTGTAAAAGCAAGTTTTCACTTCCGGACTTCCAGTCACTCACAGCTTCCCCTTGGTAGAAACAAAAGGGGGAAAAGAGATTAATTTTTTTTAAAGAAAAAGAACAGTACAATAATAAAAGGTCAGAATTGTAGGCCTGAACACATCTACCCACCTTCCCTCTCGTTCTCTCCCAGCTTCTGAAAAATATAGCTTTTTACAAGAAAAACAACTACTAATAAATAAAATAGCTCAATAAATAATAAATCAGAGAGTTTTGCTGTACAGTAGCACATCAAGTTTGCCCTCTTTTGCATTTGAAAAGAAAAATCTCAGAGAGATTAGAAGAGAAAGGGGAAATGTATACAATCAACTGTTTTCTCCTCCTCCTGTCCCTCCCTTCCACTTTTGAAGATCTATGCCAACCTCAAGAGAAATGCATTCATTTTTGAAGCACCCTCCAGCAGGGCTGGTTCCTTCAGTTTTAAAATTTCATGTCCCCAACCCCATGAATTCTGGGCAACCAAACACAACAACTGCATTAGACTTCTGGCTGGCACAGAGCTCCTTCTAAGCAAGAAATCTTTGCCACAATCCAAGCCAGGTAACAACACAAGCCTCTTTTTTCCTCTGCATGTCCCATTTAGTTTTGTGGCACTTTCTCCCAACCAAGCATACCCAAAGAGATAGCCATCAGAGTCTCATTTTAGCACAAAAAAAAAAAAACCCAAAGGAATCCATCAGATGAAGCAGACTGGGTCCACAAAAGAAATCTCTCCTTCCTCCTCAGTCCCAAGCTGCTAATGGAGCCCTTTATCTCTTTTTCTCCCAAGTTAAGGTTGCCTCCAGATGGGGGAAAAGTCTAAGGAAATGCCAGATTTTGTTCCTTTTCAGACCAGTTTCAGTTTGGGGATCCATCTGGTGTTTCCTTCATCCCGAAATTATTTCCTGGGAGCTCCTGGCATTATCAAAGACTTTTTTTTAAAAAAAAAAATCTGACTCCCCAGATTGGTTTAAATGAACCAAATCCTTTTCCAAAACGAAATGCCCTGGGGACTTGCCTTAGCATGTGCAGGACTCCAGCCTTAAATACACTCAGCTCTGGGCTGAACTGGGACTTTCCCTGGTAGGCCACACACACACACACACACACTTACCCTTCTTTCCAAAATCCTAAGTCCCATGCAGAGGAGGAAAGGGAGGCAGAAAGAAATTTTAAAAATCCAACAGAATGACAGAGAGAGAGAGAGAGCGCGCAGCCTCACCAAATGAAGCATCTTTCCGGCTCCTCGCCCCCCTTCCACCCTGCCCCAGGCAATTCCCTCCCCTCCGCGCGCACACCCCAAAAGGTCCACCTCCCCTTCTCGCCACGGGATCCCACCTCGGCGATAAAGCCACGGCAGCACACGCAGTCAAATCAAGCTGCGACCCGGGGGAACCGCAACGGCCCGGCCGCGGCCCGAGGCACGTGCGCCCGCCCGCCCGCCCGCCCGCCCGCGCGGGCCACGCGCTCCTCCTTTTGCGCCCCAAACACAGGGGGGGCCCGTCGAGGCGCGCGGAGGGCGAGGCCGCCCCAAACCCCCTCCGTTCATGTCTCTGACAAGAGAGCCAGAGAGCAGCCCCCCGACCGTTCTTCTCCAAAGCGCGCTCCCCAGTGGACCAGCCTGGAGAGCCGGATGGAAAGTTTGGACGGATGGTCTTTTTACCTAAAAGTTTCTCTCTCTCTCTCCTGGCTCGAGATCCGGCCCGAGATCCCCAAGCCTTTCCCTTCCTCCTCCTCCTCCTCCTCCTCCTCCCCCCGCGGACGGCTGAAGGAGCCCGGCTCGGTCTCCGGGGAGCCGCCGACGCCGGGCGCGCAGCCCCCTTGCGCATCAATCGCGCCTTCAGTGACTCAGGCGCGTGCCTCACAATCGCCGCCCGCGACATCCCCCCGCCGAGACCCACCTGGGAGCCTCGCCGGGGCCCGGGGAAGGGGACCCCAGCCCAGGCAGGGCCCCCCTTCGCCGTCGCCTCCCCCCCTCCTCCTCCTCCTCCTCGTCCTCGCCGCCTCCTGCGCCGCCGCCTCCCGCCTCCTTCCTCGGCGCCTTCCGTGCAATGGTGCAGCCGGAGGGAGAGCATGCAGCCGCAGCAGCGGGCTCGCCTCCTGCCTCCTTCCTCCTTCCTCCTCCTCCTCGGCTCGCCTCTGCAGCCTGCGCCGCCTTCCTCCTCCTCCCTGACGAAATGCAGCCACACCGTTACCCGAAGGGAACCCGGGGCCAAGCGCGCTGCAGAGCCAAGCGCGCACGAACGCGGGCGGAGCGAGCCCGCAGAAGCCCTCGCCGCGCACCCGGCGCTGCGGCGCCCCGGAGCGACGGAGCGCTCGCGCTCCCTGCGGGGGAAATCGCCACCGCTCGCAGGGGGGCCGGCGGGCGGGCGGGCGGGCGGGCGGCGGGAGAAGGGTTGCCTCTCGCCGCCTCTGCGTCCCGACTTCGGTGCCGCCCGCCCGCCCCGTCCCCTTGCGACAGGCGTTGCTTTCGCTGGGGTCTCCCCGGAACGCCGCGGCCCAGGCGCGGAGGCGGCAAACTTCTCGCCCCCGCAGGCGAGCGAGGAGAGGCGAGGAAGGCAGCGAATTCCGCGGGGGGCTGCGATCCGGCAGGGGGAGGCGAGTGGCGCTTTCCCCCAGTGCGCCCTCGGCTCCGTCCGGACGCTACGCGGCAGCGGCGGGGCGGCGGCGGGCCCGCTCTCCTCGCCCTCCCCCGGGGCGGAGGGGGCAGGGGCCCCGGGGATGGCGCGGGGCCCCGGGCCGCCCCTCTCCGGGCATGTCCGGTGCCTCTCCGGGGACGCCTTCAGCGCCCGCCGCCGGCTCCCCCGCGCTGGCCCCGGGGCCAAACTTTGCGGGCGCTCCCCTCGGGCGGCGTCCTCGTCCTCGTCCTCGCCCTCGCCCTCCAGCGCCGCCGCCCGGCCTCCCCGCCCCTCCGCCCTTGCTGCCCGCGGAGGTGCCCGCCGCCCGCCTTGCTCCGGCTGGCTCTGCGCTCGGCCCAGGCGGCGGCGCCGCCGCCAGGAAGGCCCCCTCCCGCCCGGCCCCCCGCCCGGCGGCAGGTCCCGCTCTCTCCCGCGGCCCCGACTGCGGCGGCGGCGGCGGCCGCCTCCTCCCAGCGCGCTCGGGAACGCTGGGTGTCGTAGTCCGGCACCTCGCTCTCCGTCCGCTCCACCGAATGAAACCGTCCTCTTTAGTTCTTAGGAGCCATAGCTTTCGAGGGGGCGCCCCAAAGGGCATCCAGTCCAACCCCCGCCACGGACTCCTGGAAGAGACCGCCGTCTGAGCCAGTCCATCGCAGGACTGAATCGTCGGGTCTGAGAGTCGGAAGGGATCCCCGGGGAGCATCTCGCCTAACCCGCTGCCAAGGAGGATTTACAGGACGCCCTTGTAAGACCTCTCTTTAGAGAACTCTGTTAAAGAACTCCGAAGACAGAGGTGGCCCGTCTCCGGAAGTGGCTGTTCCACTTCTGCACCGCTCTTGCAGAAGTGTTCATGTTTAGGTGGAGCGTCGTTGCTTGTAATTTGATGTGTGTTCCTGCATGGCAGGGGGTTGGACTGGATGGCCCCTCTGGTCTCTTCCAACTCTGTGATTCTATAAATCTGTCAGTTCATGTCCTAGTCTCTGGAAGAGGGGAAAAAGAAGCTTGCTCCATCTTCCCCGTGACATCCCTTCCGATGTTTAAAGATGATTCTCATGCCACCTTCTCCAGCCCCCTCAGTCATCCCTCACAAGGCTTGGTTTCCAGACCCTTTAGCATCTCTGTCAGCCTTCTCTTTATTTCTTTTTCAACTCTCCTGTCTACTTGCGGTGATCTCATGTATTTCACAAGGTTTTCTTAGGCAACGAACGCCTTCCTCTGAAATAATAGCCTACAGCACCTGGTATTTCTTGGCGGTCTTCCATCCAAGTACTAACCAGGGCTGACCCTGCTTCCCAGATCAGACAGGATCTGGTGTCTTTGGGTATTTATCTCCTGACCTATATATCTCATGTGCCTTCAAGCTGCCTGTCAAACAATCCCATGAATTTCATAGGGTTTTCTTAGGCAAGAAACACTAAAGAGGTGGTTTTGCCAGTTCCTTCCTCTGAAAAGGAGCCTACAGCACCTGGGAGTCATTGTGGTCTCCCATCTGAGCGCTAACCAGGGCTAACTCTGCTTAGCTTCCAAGATCAAACGAAATCTGGTGTCCTGTATGTGCCTATGAACAGTCCTTCAAGTTGCCTTTCAACTTGTGGCGACTCCCTGAATTTCACAGGGCTCTCTTTGGCAAGGAATGGTTTTACCAGTTCCTTTCTCTGAAATATCACCTACAGCAACTGGGATTTGTTGGCAGTCTCCCATCTAAGCACTGACCAGGGCTGTCCCTGCTTAGCTTCCAAGATCAGACGGGATCTGGTCTCTTTGGGACATTTAGCACTTGGGCCATATTGTGGGTGTTTGTGCCTTTGAGGCACCTGCCAACTTACAGCAGCCCCATGGATTTCGGAGGGTTTCCTTAGACAGGCAACACTCAGAGGTGGTTTTGCCAGTTCCTTCCTCTCAAATAGAGCCTACAGCACCTGGGATTTGTTGGTGGTCTCCCATCCAGGTACTGATCAGGGCTGATCCTGCTTAGCTTCCAAAGTCAGATGGGATCTAGTATCTTTAGGGGATTTGACATTTAATTAAGAAATAATTTTTCCAAACAGAACTGGCCATGCCTTTGCATTAATTTGGGCTGCAGCAACCTCTCCATCTCCACTGGTAAAGGCAAACCAGGGCTGGGGAGGCAGAGCGAGACAGTAACCTTGCCCCCCGTACGTATCCTTTGGCACTTAGCGTTGCTCTCCCCCACCTGGATTCCCTGAGAGGGAAGCTTCCTCTGCATGGCAGCTCTACGTATTGTCAAGACTACTCCTTGGTCTAGTGCAGAGATCTTTGGAGGTGCCTTGGGAATGAGCACGTCAGAGCCATCAGCTGTGCAAAAGACCCTCTCCCCGAGTGGACGCAAATTCTGCTAGAACTGGTTCTCTAACAGGGATCAACACAGGTGTCTCTTTTCTGGGTTTTTTTCCCCTGTGGGGTGTCAGCTATGGGGGCTGCCAGGATGAGAACCGTTGCTTCAAAAAAATATCAGTTTATTATTTATATAATAAGCAAGATCTTCTGCCAGCAAATAAAGCATAAGAAAGGGAGGAACACTTTCCTTTCTATTAAATGGGGCAAAACCAATATATTTTGTTGCCTATGGTTAAGGACAAGATGCTTTCTGCCCCCCGCCACCTCCATATAAAGAAACCAGTTTAAATGTTAGTTGAATCTTAATCCAGTACTGTGAGCAGAGGTTGGAAAAAGTGGAGGTGGACTACAACTCCCAGAGCAGGATTCTGGGAGATATAGTCTAAAAAAGACCAAGTTTTGGAGGCAAACAAGCAAACTGGGTGCCCATTCTCCCACCATGCCTCAGCCCCCTTCCCACAGGCATACACGCACACACATATTGTGATGTTTGCAATTTTTCCACTTTTGCAAGGGTCTTGCACCCCGAGCCCTAACAAATACAGAGTACAAACTGTATTTGTTAAATGAGCGCTTCGAAGAAGAGGCAAGTACCTAATAAATGGTGGGAGAAGAAGAAACAGTGGAGAGAGCGTTCCCTTCCTGTGGTTTTTAACAGCAGCCCTTTCTGCAAATATCAGCACCATAAAATTTTCACTGCTTGGAAAGAAGCGTTTGTTCAGTTTTCCTAGACTTCAAGGTTCTGTTAAAGGGAGAGAATCAGAGAGAGAGTTCAAACAAATTCCAAAATGGGAGCCCTCCATTTTTACAAAAAAGGTGAAATATTATAATTATTGTTGCTGTGTGTTGTGTAGTTTCTGACTTATGGCTACCTTGAAGTGACCCTATCATAGAGTTTTCTTGGCCAAATTTGTTCAGAGGGGGTTTGCCTTTGCCTTCCTCTGAGGCTGAGAGAGTGTGATTTTACCCAAGGTCACCCAGTGGGTTTCTGTGGCTGAGCAGGGTTTCCAACTCTGATCTCCAGAGTTTTATTCCAGTGCTCAGACCACTAGAGCACACTGGCTCCTGTACAATATTTCATTTCAAAAATGCTACAGATTAAAGATGAAAAAGAAGTACAGACACAAAGCTTTGACAGTCGTGCTTCAAGGTGTAGGACCACCTCAGCAAATCAAGCCCTAGTTTTAAAAAACTGAAATAAAACTTTTAAAGGTACCCTAGTGTATTCACACTACAAAATTATAGCACTATGATTCCACTTCAGCTGCTCTGGTTCCACTCTATGGAATCCTGGGGTTGGCAGTTGAGGGAGGGGCGTATAGAATTCTCAGCCAGAGAGCTCTAGTGCCTCACCAAACTACAAATCCCAGGATTCCACAGGGTGGTGAAGCTGTGGTAGTTGAAGTGGAACCATAGTGCTATAACCGTGCAGTGTGAATGAGCACAAGAAATCCCTATAAGCAGACCCTCTAAAGCAGTGGTTCTCAACCTGTGGGTCCCCAGATGTTCGTGGACTTCAGCTCCCAGAAGCCCCAGCCACTATGGTCAATGCTCAGGGCTTCTGGGAGCTGAAGTCCACGAACATCTGGGGACCCACAGGGTGAGAACCACTGCTCTAAAGAATGGAATGTGAGGACGCAGAGGTGAAAAGAACTGGCATAACCCAAGTTATTCCGTTGTGAGAATTTGCGCTTTTTGGATCAGCCTGGAAGTCCCAAAGATGTCCAGGTAGGCTAATTCAGGCGCCATGCCTGCACTCTGATGCATGGTGGCCCTTACTTTGTCTTCCAGTTCCTTCCAGTATACCAGGCCCATTTGCCCCAGAGGAAGGGAGCGTCCTGTTTGAGTACAAATGGTGGGGCTCTTTTTGGAAAGAGATGCCAGTTTCAGCTACGCAGGGAAAGGAGATGGCATCTGTCAGATTTAAGAATTCGCTTCGACTCTGGCTACTTGGAGGAGCTCAGTGTGGGAAGGGAGAAGGTGCACAGTAGCGTCGGGGGCTCAGAGATAAAGCAAGTGTGGGGAACAAAGACCAGCCCTAAACAGGAGCCGGTGACAAGCAGCGTTATCTCCTGGAAAATATAGAAAGATTTCCCTCAAGCGCCTGCTTCCATGTTTGTGTGTCAAGGAGAGATGCATGAGAATTCAGTTCTTTTTTTCATATGAATTTTTTAAAAAATCACACTTTCTTCTCATATTTAGCTTGGAACAAACTTGAGAGGTTTGTTTTGGAGGGGTCTGAACCAGAAAACATCAAACCTGACCAATTTTTCCCAACCCAGGTCTTTGAGTGCTGGACTCTTCAAAGTCCACCTGGCTTTAAATCCCGGTATATTCAGCCCCGTTTGTTCCAAATGACAGTCACCATCTCTGTTTTTACGACCCCTTGCTTTTGACACAGGAATGCAGGACAGTTGCCGAATTCCACAGGCAGAGGAATTTCCAGCACAGATAGGAGCACAGACATCTGCTCCTATCCATGCTGGAAATTCCTCTGCCTGTTGAATTCGGCAACTGCAAACCGTAGAGAATTTTGGTTTGGTTGGTTTTTGAAGAAGACAGCCATAGCTGGCATGGAAAAGAATTGGGTTTAAAAAGTCAAATTTAGGAGAAAACAAAACTGACCAGCTTTCCTATTCTGAATGTTTTGGAGCTTTTGCTCCAAAGGTGTGCAATGAATTGAAGAGAACCAGTGTAGTGTAGTGGTTAGAGCATTGAACTGGGTGCTTTTTCCCATCCAAGACAGCCATTGGCCATGCTAAGTTTTGGAATTCTAGAAATGGTTATGCAAAATGATAATAATAATAATAATAATAATAATAATAATAATAATAATAAGCCTTTATTGGGTTTCAAATAAATCATGTAGCCTCAAACCATCCTTTCCAAATGCAAGGTCGCTGTTGAAAAACCCACGCCATTTCTTTTTCCAGGTCTTGCAGGAAATTTTAACACTGCTGGCCTTGAGACATCCCACGGTGCCCCTTGTCTTTTTGTTTTCCCACCTGGATGATGTTTCATTATCCAAAGGCCTTTCCAGGCTGTCACACACCTGTCAGTTCTGTTGCTTCCACAGTCAGCTCCTGTACCGCTTCTTGGTACAGCAGTCTTTCTCCGAGATAGTAAAGTAGGCTGCATTGCTTTCCTAGAAAAACTTGTTCCACTGAGTTCAGAGCAATCTTGATTTCAATTGTTTATTTTCTGGGCATTCAGTTGCGGGAGATTATTCTTCTATACCAAAAGCAGCAACATCCAGTAGGGATTCAGGTATAAGGACCTTGCACACGCTCATAGAACCATAGAATTTGGGGACCCCAAGGGCCATCCAGTTCAACCCTGTTGTGCCATGCAGGAATATACAATCAAAGTGTTATGAGTTACGAGCAAAGAAATTTCATCATCAAGCCACCCAAAATTTTACTGCTGTGCACAAAGGAAGGTCAGGGGAGCCAGGGTTGGATTTTTGTGTGACTTCTGCTACATTCTGGGTACCCAAAGCAAAATGCTTGGGGTCAGAATTCTTTGATTCTAAGGGCCTTTCTGTACTTCACAGTGCTATTACCGTTATCCTTCCCCATTTGCCAGGGCTAGGGGCATAGGATCCCTGCGAAAGTGGGAAAAACGTGAATAACTCTAGGCCCTCCCAAACCATATTTAAAACAAAAAAAGTACAATCACCCTATTCAATTCACCATGGATTTCTCTGAGGCACCAGGGTTCCTTCCAAGGCAGAAGTGGGTGGCTGGTGGGGCTTATGGCCACCCCCACTGCTGCCCCACACCATTTTTAAGAGGAACTTGCAAGCCTCATTCACAGTTTCTCAGTCTCACAAGGCTTGCAGTCCCTGTTAAAAATGGCATAGGGAGGCAGCAGAAGTGACAGCAAGTAATCCATGAATAATCAGATCCACAAAAGTGAAACCCACAAGTGTGGAGGGCTGACCATATTCCACTTTCAACCTCCTGTGGAATTCTGGAGTTTGTAGTTTCCTGAGGCCAAAGAGCCCTCTGGCTGAGAATTCTAAGGGTCCCTCCCTAAACTGCAAACCCCAGGATTCAATAGGAGGTTGAACGTGGAATAATAGCACCGTAACAGTGCAGTGTGGAAATGGCCTAAGTGTCTGCCTATTGCTGGTGGATCTCCGAGTTCCAGTTTAAAAGAGAAAAATTTGGCCTTGCAAGTAAGTCTCAAAGTCTTCCTCCTTGTTTGTTTGTGTGTGTGTATGCCCAAATGTTCATCCCCTCCGGGGAGGAGACCTGCCAGAAGAGGGAAAGAGGCCTCTGGCATTAAGGGGCGAAGCGTTGGCCGCTTTTGTGAAGAGTGCAATGCGCTGGGAGTTCTCCAAGGTGCTAAAATAGACTCCGGTGAGGAATCAGATTGCGAGACCAAAATAGCCAAGAGATGGCAGCGGCACTGGCGGCTGCAACGGGCATCACCACCACCTTAGAAATCGACACGGGAAGGTGCAAAAGTCAGACCAAACTTCAGCCAGCTCAGGGCAGAAGCAAGCAAGCAAGAAGCATATTTTGTTGTTTTCAGTTAGTCCATAAAGCACTGGAGCCAGCAATGTAGCGGTCTGAGCATTGACTGCAACTCTGGAGAACAAAGTTCAAATCCCCTACTCAGGGACAGAAACCCACTGGGTGACCTTGGGCAAGTCACACTCTCTCAGCCTCAGAGGAAAGCAGGGGCAACCCCCCTCCTATGAATGTATCTTGCCAAGAAATCCCCATGACTTGATTGCCTTCTTTGAACAAGTCAAGGTCTGCCCCAAAGAGCAGTGGTATAGGTTTGTTCTCTTCTGCCTCAGAGGGTAGAACTAGAGCCATTTCCGCACCAGACTGTCATAGTGCTATTATTCCACTTTCAACATCCTATGGAATCCTGGGGTTTGCAGTTTAGGAGAGGTCTGGCCAGATTTTTGGGGTCCCTCCCAATTCTATGATACTGTGAAATCACCAGTGGCTGCTTTTCATCCTGGAGAGAAGTGACTTTTGTGGGTGCCACAGGGTTGTGTTCTGGGCCCAGGGCTGGTCAACATCTTTGTCAGTGACTTGGATGAAGGGGTAGAGGGCACGCTGATCAAATCTGCAGATGACACCCAATTGGGAGGGATTGCTAATATGCTGGAGGACAGGATCAGAATTCAAAAGGACCTTGACAGTTTGGAGAGCTGGACCAAGGCTAACAAAATGAATTTCAACAGAGAAATGTAAGGTCCTGCACTTAGGCAGAAAAAATGGAACGCACAGATATAGGTTGGGGGACACGTGGCTGGATAACAGTACGTGTGAAAGGGATCTAGGAGTCTTGGTGGACGGCAAGCTGAATATGAGTCAGCAGTGTGATGCGGCAGCCAAGAAAGCCAACACGATTCTTGATTGCATCAATAAGAGTGTGGTGTCTTCTAGATCAAGAGAGGTAATGACATCACTCTATTCTGCTTTGGTTAGACCTCATCTGGAATAATCCTGTGTCCAGTTCTGGGCACCTCAATTCCCAAAGGATATTGACAAGCTGGCACGTGTCCAGAAGAGGGCGGCCAAAATGGTGAAGGGTCTGAAAGCCATGAAGCCCTATGAGGAGTGGCTTAGAGACCTGGGGATATTTAGTCTGCAGAAGAGAAGGTTATGAGAGGACGTGGTAGCCATGTTTAAATATCTGAAGGGATGTCAAGTCGAGGAGGGAGTGGGCTTGTTTTCTGCTGCTCAAGAGACTAGGACAAGGAGCAATGGAGTCAAACTGCAGGAAAAGAGATTCCACCTGAACCTCAGGAAGAACTTCCTTATGGTTCGAGCTGTCCGGAAGTGGAAGATGCTGCTGCCTCCGTGGAGTGGGGTGGAGTCTCCTCCTTCTTTGGAGATTTTTAAGCAGAGGCTGGATGGCCATTTGCTGGAGGTGCTTTGAGTGTTTGTTCCTGCATGGCAGAAGGGGGTTGGACTGGATGGCCCCTGGGGTCTCTTCCAACTCTAGGATTCTATGATTCTATTAAGTGGTTCTCCTGTAGGAATGTTGTTTACCATGGAGGATACTGGGCACTGTTGTGCTTGTGGCTGTGTACAACAGGTTTTTCAATTTTATTTCCCATCGCCTGTGTTTGTGGGGCTAATCTTGCAACATTCTGACACCTCTCCTGTTTTAATTCTTGGTTTTAAAGGAGGCTGCTGCTTTCCCGAAATTCATTCTGCAGGATCAATGCTTTGGTTCGGGCCAAAGGCTAGGGAAAGGAAGGGAGATACAGTGATGTTACTTAGCAACAAAGAAATGTTTTCCCCAGGCGTTTCTCAGCCATGCGGTTACTAGGGAACTGTGCCTCCCGGTATCTCTTCGATGAAAGGGATACTGGTGGTTGTGTGTGCGTCCGCGCTTCTGTGCAAGTCTTAATATAGCAAGAAACAATTGTCAGATAACCAGAAGGACAAAATGTAAAGAGATCTTCCTCTGTCATATATAACTATATCAGCCAGCTCATACCACCCACCCCTCCAAAAAAAAGTATACTTTTTTTATTTCAGTTTTTTAAAAAAAGAAATTATATCTTCCCAGAATCATCTCTGCTGCCCTGGGAATCTAGGGCCATTTCCGCACTAGGCTGTTATAGTGCTCTCGTTGCACTTTCAACATCCTATGGAATCCTGGGGTTTGCAGTTCAGGGAGGGGCCGGCAGGATTCCATAGGATGTTGAAAGTGGAACGAGAGCACTATAACAGCCTAGTGCGGAAATGGCCTAGGATTGATGATCCATTTCATCTTGTCATGAAAGAAATGGGACGTCTCTGACCAGTCAGCGTTGGAGGAATCAATTTTGAGGAGGCAGTGGGAGACAGTATTATTTGCCATCTTCTAGAATGCCCTCTTCATACTTTTGTATACCTTGTGCCACTCATATAATCACAGAATCATAGAGCTGGAAGAGACCCCAAGGGCCATCCAGTCCAACCCCCTTCTGCCATGCAGGAAGGATGGAGCAAAAGTGTTTTCTGCTGGTCCAGAGACTAGAACATGGAGCAATGGTTTCAAGCTTCAGGAAAAGAGATTCCACCTAACATTAGGAAGACCTTCCTGATGGTAAGAGCAGTCTGACAGCGGAATCCGCTGCTGCCTCAATGGAGTGTGACGGGATTCCCTTCGTTGGAGGCTTCTAAGGAGAGGTTGGATGGCCATTTGTCAAAGGGAGGGCTATGATTGTGTCTTCCTGCATGGCAGAAGGGGGTTGGACCGGGTGGCCCCTGGTGTCTCTCCAGACTCTGTGACCTATGATTCAAGGTGGCTAACAAATGTCCAAATAAGTGCAAGTAAACAAAACACACCATTATTCCAATGGACAGTTTATTTTAGATACTGTATCTCTCTTTTCAGTCCCCTTGACTTGGGAGCTTTGACTTTCTTGCATAAATTCCTACAGCTATACGTGAACTTGTTACAGCACCTATCTATAATATTGTCCTGCCACCTCCTAATACTTGTTGTTATTTTGCAATGGACTTGGGTTTCTCTCATCCTGCAAGCTGCATTACATGTCAGAGAGGGGACAGAGAGGTTCTCTCCCTTCTCTGTGCCTTCCGAAATGTGCCAGTATTTCAGTTATTTTCGTTTTCGTGTTTCTGATGAGGGAAACAGGACTCCACTTTTTCTGTCTGCTTAATAACAAGTGATGTTCCCCAGGTGTTTTATTTCAAAATGCTGATTCCCTTTGTGTATAATTGTTTGATGTCTTCCTCTGGTTAAAAAAAAAAGAAAAGAAAATGCTTGTGTCATCAACATAAATCAAAATGATACCTATCTATCTGTTATATCTTTGCATCCCGGAGAACAAACACGGTTTGGCTTTCTCTGTTTTCCCATTTCGTGTGCAAGTGCTAAGGTGGCCATGTGTGGCCACGGATGGCATGGTCAACTCCCTCGACCCCCACAGCCCCACTTGCTGCCTTCACTCAAAGATCACCTCCCCCAAAATAGGCACACCACTGAAATCCGAGTCGAGTGGCCTGTTTTTATGGTCCAAGTCTGCCAGGCAGGCAGGCAGTCAGCAGGTCTGTTTCTGCAAAAAGCATGCCACAAGTCATTTTTGGACACTGGCCCTCCTGCCTGGGCCACCGTGGACCCAGGGCTCAACCAGACTTACTCGAGGCCTTGTGAGATTCTAGTCCTTTTCCCTTTTTTAATTGCACCTGCAAATTCACGAGTTGCATCCTGTCCCTTCTCACCATATGCTGGGTTTCCCTCCATCCCTTCCTTGTGTCATTCCTGTTCACTGGTCACATCCATTCTCATGCAGCATTTCAGAAACTGATTTTCACCACTTTCCACCCTCCGCTTTTTAAAAATGTCTTTATTGAAATCTTCCGTAGTTAAAAAAAGTTAAAAAGGCTTCCAACACAGTTCCACATGTACAAAGAAATCACAAAATATTCATATTTTACACCTCAATATTTTCATCTCAGTTTTCTTTCCTTTTTCTGAAATATCCTAATGCCTTTACATTAAATCCCAGGGAAGAATTCTATTACTTATAAGCTAAACAAAACAAATGGGCACAATTCTATATTTTAATCAAAACCAATAGTTACAATTTCCCCTCTTTCTTTTTTTACATAGTTTATGAAGGGTTGCCTTTTTTTTTTTTTTCAGTCCAAGATTTTTAGTCAAAGCTCTGAAGTGCTTTAGCAATATCAAACTGATTAAGCATTAGGAACATTTTGTGTTAGCGCTACCTTTCCCTCTCTTGATCTCTGCTGAATCTGTGCCCCGGAAACAATTTTTAATTGTTGGCCAACTTCCCTGGATCCTGAGAAAATAGTAACACAAGAGATAACATTTCGTTTTGAGCAGTACTGGGTAACGTTAAACCAGTCTAGAGAGAGGGAATTAAAAAGACTTTGGTAATGCCAGGAGCTCCCAAGGAATACTTTGGGATGAAGAAAACATCATAACGGATCTCCAAAATAAAATCGCTGTGCGCAGGAATAAGACCTGGCATTTCCTGGGGCTCTTTTCCCCACCTGGAAGGTGTTCCCAGTCCCTTTGCTGGTCGCAAATGCAAGGAGACTCATTTCTAGATCTCAGAGCCTGCCTCTCGTCTCCAGTCCTTCCCAGTTCCTTCCAACTTCCCTCTGTGGTTGTGTACCTTCAAGCCATTTCTGATTTATTTCAACCTGATCGTGGGATTTTCTCGGCAGAATCTGTTTCTCTTCTTCTGGAAAAGCATGGCTTGCTCAAAGTAGTTCTCCAAGACCGAGCTGGGATTTGAACTCTGGTCTCCCAGTGTCCTAATCCAGCACGCCTAGCACCACACCAAACTGGCTCTCACCACTTACTTTTGAGGAACCTTTAATCTCGCCTCCTTGCTTCTGGCCAGAAGGTGCAGAGCCGAGGGTGAGCCCGGGTGCTGTAAGCAGTGGAAGAGTTTAGGCTAAAGAGATGGTGCTTCCCAGCTTTTCCTGGTCTACTCTGCAGGGCTGGAAAGAGGTTCAGCACCCCGGACAGTTCAGGTGGAAAGTATTGCCTGCTTAAATGTCTAAGGCAGTGGTTCTCAACCTGTGGGTCCCCAGATGTTCGTGGACTTCAGCTCCCAGAAGCCCCGGCCACTATGGTCAATGCTCAGGGCTTCTGGGAGCTGAAGTCCAAAAACATCTGGGGACCCACAGGTTGAGAACCACTGGTCTAAGGCCATTTCCGCACTAGCCTGTAAGAGCGCGATGATTCCACTTTCAACCTCCTCTGGAATCCTGGGGTTTGCAGTTTCGGGAGGGGTCGGCCGGCCGGCCCCTCCCGAAACTGCAAACCGCAGGATTCCAGAGGAGGTTGAAAGTGGAATCATCGCGCTCTACAGGCTAGTGCGGAAATGGCCTAAGCTAAATGAATTCTCTCTCTCTCTCCATTTGCTTAACTAAAGTTCCTCCACTTTGAATTCCTGTCCACTTTAAAGGTTGCTCCTGTCATCAGCCCCTTTTCCTGCTTAAAATTATGCCGATATTAATTTATTATTTACTTATTTAAACTATTTTGCTTATTTAATTTAAGTTGTTGTTGTTGTTGTTACGATTATTTAATTTATTTGTTTAATTTGCGAAGTCCATACCTGACTTCCCAGCACTTTCTGAAAAAATGTTTCTTATCTCTTGCTGTTGAGTGAATACCGGTCTGATTCAGGGTTCATTGTTGATGGTTTACCAGAAGTTGCTTTATGAGCAAGCATGTCTGAGAACTTTGGTCCTGAGAGCGTAATGAAGAGATGGGTCTTTAGTGCTTTTTTAAAAAATTCAGATAGATTGAATCTCTTCTGGCAGGCCGTTAATTCCACAGTTTAGGGACGGCGGACAGAAAAAGTCTAAGTCTGGCTGGTTGAAGCAAAGGGGCTCCAGCCAACCTGAGTGTATTCGAGAAACGTTTCTTTCCTGATTTCCTTGAAAAGCATATATATATATATATATATATATATATATATTAAAAATGTCCAGCAGTATATGGCAAAATTTTGAACCACCAGACTGTTCTGTTTTTACGCAGTCCCCCTTCCCTACTTTTTTAAAATGAATATATACATACATACATATATATATACACACATATCTATTATACATATACACATACATTATATGTTATTATATTATATATGTATTATATTATATATATAATCTTGTCCCATAAAAGTAGTCTATAGTAGTCCTGGCACAGACAGAGTATAAATATATTATATTATATTGTATTATATACATATATATTATATATATACATACATATATATTATTATATATGTATGTATATATTCACTTTAAAAAAGTAAAACAGAACAGTCTGGTGGTTCAAAATTTTGCCATATACTGTCGGACATTTTTTAAAAAAATATTTAAAAATACCTGAGGTGCTTCTGCCCAAACACTCTTGCTAGACATTATCTGGATATTATCAGTCCTCCAGCAAAATTAACACCTATTAAAAAATGAAGCTCTAAACCAGCCTTTCTCAAACCCAGGGCCCTCTGGATGGCTTTAGACTACAGCTTCCAGCATCCCCAGTTATTCTATAGATAGATAGATAAATGTCTTTGTATTTATAACAAAAACAATAATACATTTCATTGTTGTTATTATAATTAATAACGATAATTTGTTATTTATATAGGTATGTATTTATAATATGACAACAACAATACATTGTTACTGTTACTATTAATGATAGTTTGTCTATATATTTATATATATATATATTTCTATTATATATATATAATATTTCTATTATAACAATGATAAGTTGTTACTGTTATTATTAATAATAATAATTCGTTTTATATATATGTGTGTGTGTATTTCTATTACAACAACAACAATGACAAGACATTGTTACTGGTGTTGTTATTACTACTAATGATAATTTGTTATGTATGTATTATAACAACGATAATAAATTGTTACTGTTATTAAATATTATTAAGTATTTCCATTATAACAACAATGAGTTGTTACTGTTATTATTAATAATAATTTGCTATATATATGTGTATTTCTGTTATAACAACAACAACAATAAATTGTTACTAATTGTTATTATTACTAATGATAATTTGTTATTATGTATGTATTATAACAACGATAATAAATTGTTACTGTTATTATTAATAAGAATTCGTTTTATATGGATACAACAACAATAACATTTAATTGTTAGGGTGGCTGAGGGGAAAACTACACTTCCCGTGATCCTCTGAGGCAGGCTTAACTAGACCAGGCGGGGCGGGGGAGGCAACCGAAGCTTTGGGCTCGCTGTGCCGGCCCGCCTCTTGAAGCCCGCCCCCTTATTGGCGGCTGTGGCCTCTCTCTGCACCCCGGCTGGCTGGCTGAGGTGGCACTCACCCCGCCTCTCCCCCTCCCGCCCGGTGGGCGTGGCGGGGGCGAGGGCCGCGTGCCTGGCGCCGTCTCCCTCGGGCTCCGCGTTGGGCAGCTGCGCCGCGCCCGCCTCTCTTTCGGGCGGCGGGCCGGTGAGGGTCGGGGGGGTCGGGGCCTCGGCTCGCCTCGCCTCGCCTCGGTGCCAGTCCTTCTCTGACCGGCCCCGGCGTCTCTTTGGCAGAGGGCCGCCTGGCCCGCGCGACCCCCGCCGGGAGGATGCGGGCCTCGCAGAGCCGGGCGCGCGCCCGGGAGCGGAGCAACGTCCTGAACCGGGCCGAGTTCCTCTCGCTGAACCAGCCGCTGAAGGGCGGCCCGGAGGCGCGGGGCGGCGGCGGCGGCGGCGGCGGCGGGGCTGGAGGCGGCGGCCGTCGGTCGGCGGGGGCTCAGCCTTGCCCTGGCCCGGGCGAGGGTCCCCGGGAGCGGCGGCAGTCCCAGCAGGGGCTGCCGGAGGAGGACTGCATGCAGCTGAACCCCTCCTTCAAGGGCATCGCCTACAGCTCCCTGCTGGCCATCGACATCTCCCTCTCGAAGCGGCTGGGGGTCTGCGCCAGCAGCGCCTCCGCCTGGGGCAGCGCCCGCTCCATGGTCAACCTCATCGGCCTCACCGGGCACGGCATCCCCTGGGTCGGCGGCACCCTCCTCTGCCTCGTCAAGAGCAGCACCCTGGCCGGCCAGGAGGTCCTCCTCAACCTCCTGCTGGGTGAGTGGACCCCCTACCTCCTCCTCCTCCTGCGGCCCAGGACCCCCTTGGCCCCCCAGCCCAGCCCACGGCCGCCTGGGCAGGCAGGACTGGCATCCCTCCTTCCGGGGAAGACTGGCCTGGGAGGGCTAAGGCCAGCACGTGGGGCTGGCTGCCTGGTGGCACCTTCTGAAATGCCTCTCTCCTAGGCAGCTCTGGAAAGTATTCACATATTTGAAAAGATGCCATATCGAAGGGGGAACAGGCTTGTTTTCCACAGCTCCAGGGGTTAGGACAAGGAGCAGCGGGTTCAAGCTGTACGGGAAAAGAGATTCCACCCAAGCCTCAGGAAGAAGTTCCTGATGGTCACAGTGGGATCTTCTGCTGCCTCAAAGTAGTGTGGTAGAGGCCTCTTTTTGGAGGTTTTTAAAGAGAGGCTGGAGGGCCACCTGTCAAAGGGAGCGCTTTGGTGTGTCTTCCTGCAGAGCAGAAGGGGGTTGGACTGGAGGGCCCCTGGGGTCTCTTCCAGCTCTAGGATTCTATGGCATTATATAGCCAAGACTTTGGTTGCCTAGGTCGTGAAAACTTAGGATTGCTTTTAAAGAAAGTGTGCCACAACATTTGGATTCTCCTGATGCGTACCTTGAACTCAGGACAAGAGGGCATCTGCAGGACAGAATATGGAGAAACAGGATGGATTCCAGTGGGCAAGGGGATTGGTTGATGCATCAGTGGAACTCATGGCTCAGGGGTTGAGCTGTCAGATGGAAAAGTGGAGAGGGCTCCTTTACCTCTGTTATTGTTCTGTGCCTTCAAGTTGTTTCTGACTTATGGCAACCCTTCAGTGAACCTCTGACAGGGTTTTCTGGGGCTAAGAGTGTGTGATGTACCCAAAGTCATCCAGTGGGTTCCCATGGCCAAGCAAAGAATCAAAACCTGATCTCCAGGGTCATAGTTCAATGCTCAAAACCACTACACCACACTGGCTCTCTTCTCTGCCTTTAATGGTTGTGAAGAAGAAGGAATTTCAGTAGGTGCGACTTGTCATTCCACCAGGTAACAAGCCACACGAGCTGAAATTCCCTTTCCACACAACTATTAAAGGTACAGGAGTCCTCTCCAGTTCCATTCTGGGAACTCTACTCCCTTATGCTCTCCTTTCCTTCCTCCCTTTCTCTTCATTTGGCACATCCCTTGTAGCCAAAAGATGGGGTGGGGTGGGTAACTGTGGTGAGTCAATTTTCTGCTCCTAAGACTTTTCATGGGACGACAAAAATGAAAAAAAACAACAACCTGGAAGCAAGCAGTTGTCCACTTTGAGTTTTAAAAAACAGTCATTTTTTATGTTCAGAGAGGAGACCCAGCATGGTAGAGTTGTTCTGAAAGCCACATCCTGAGTTGAACATGTGCACAAAAGCACCCTGTTCTGAGATGCAGATGTGGAAATCATACATTCCTACAGATGTTGTCAGATTGTAGTGGAAGTCTACACTTTTTATGGAAGATTATGGAAGTCCCGGCATTCCATAATATTGTTTATACAGGCCAGCTTGATAGGCATTGCGGTCTGGCAGTAGCTGGAGAGCCACATGAGTCTCAACCTTGTGTATCTGTACTTTACAGTGCATCCTCAAAGAGAGCTACCTGGAATCCTATAATTCTGTGAGTTTATTATTATATTATTTGTATGCCGCCTTCCTCCTGGAATGGGAACCAAGTTCCACAAGAGATGCATAATTTGGTATTTTTTCACCCTGAGCTGTACATATAATGCTTTTATGCAAGAGTTCCTTGAGACCAACAAATTATTTCAGGAGTCTCTCCAGGATAAAAATGGTTGAGAAAGGGTGCTCTGTACACAGTTAGGGTAGCGTACCATCAGTTTAATTCTCATTGCTCCATCTTGGGATTTGTAATTTGGTAAGGTGCTTGGAAGCCCCATGAAAACAGAGTAGCTTGATATAATTAACAGTTTCTCTTTTCAGGTTTTGTCTCCCTTCTCAAGCCTCTGTTTTTCACCCAGTGTTGGTAGATAAATTTCTGGATTCTGCAGGTTGAACCTTCCTTGTCTAGAAATCTGAAATCGGGAAATCTGAAAACCTCCAAAAACCGATTTTTTTTGCTGCCAGATGCCCAATTCCTTTAAGGCAGCAGCTATGGTGTCCTCAGATCCTCAGTCTCTTTCCTTTTGCAGCCAGCTGCCCAGTAGGTCAGACTGAGAGAGTGTGACTGGCACAGAGTGAATTTCACAATTCAGAAAATAGCAGTGGTGACAACAGCCAAAGTCCATTTCTCTGGTGTTCACCTCTCTACAGCACAGGCATGTTGGCTCTCTGGTGTTAAAGATGAGGAGCTTTCCAGAGAAAAGGATTTGGATCATTGTCCCAATTGTTGTTTTGTTGATTATTGTGAAATTTGCCAGGCCAGTCAGACTTTTAGGTGCCCCTCTGGTCCTGAGTTGGTCAGGCGCAGTGTTACCCACATTTTTAAAATCTACAAATTCTTTTTGCATCCCAGAGATGAAGAAATCTTTTGTCTGGGGCTGATTCAAAGTATTTCAGTATGTGAGGGAGAAGGCTGCCTTTTCCTTGGTTAAAATTAATGGCAGTTATCTAACAGGTAAGATATTGACTGAGACTAACTGAAGAAATCAGTTGAAGAATCAATCAACGTAATTTGAGAAGTTTTCTCTCCACCACACTTCCCAGTTGAACCTGACTCTTCCAAGTCCCAGAATAACATCCTAATTTTTTGTCATTAATTAATAATAGTGCTTGAAATGCTAACGTGTTCTTCAGTAGTCCTTGTGACAGTTGGGTAGAGAAAATCTGTGTTCTTGTCTCCATATTAACAGGAGAGAAAAGAGTGGTTGTTTTGCTGAGGCAGATTTTGAAGCATCCTAGAGTTGGAAGAAATCCCAAGGTCTGTCCAGTCCAACGTCCTTCTGCCATGCAGGAAGACACAGTCCAAGCACTCCCTTTGACAGGTGGCCATCCAGACTCTCTTTAAAAACTTCCAAAGAAGGAGACCCCACCACACCCGTAAGACAGTAGCATATTCCACTGTTGAACTGCTCTTACCACCAGGAGGTTCTTCCTAATGTTTAGGTGGGATCTCTTTTCCTGAAGTTTGAAGCCATTGCTCTATAGTGTCTTAGTCTCTGGAGCAGCAGAAAACAGGCTTGCTCCATCCTCCAGATGATATCTTTTCAAATATTTAAACATAGCTATCATGTCACCTCCTGCTCATTTGTCTCTGAGGTCCTGAGATCTGGTGCTCCTATCACAAAAGACACTAAGGATCTGAGAGACGAGAGACAAAATAGCAGAAGTGCCATCTCCTCAATGACAGAAGCAGGTGACTGGTGGCAAAAAAATTAGGTCTTTGCATCTCCAGATAAGGGAGACTCAGCCTGTGCCAAAGCCAGTGGGATGTGATGTACATTTTCTGGCTCTTTCTAGCCAAGGTTGCCAGATCTCACTATTTCACCTGAGACTTTCAGAGTCTCAGGATGAGGAGATGAAATCTCACTCAATAGATCACAATTAAACAAGAGGGACAGGCGGGTGTTCAGATGAAAACTTATGCTGTTACCTGCACCCATGCTAGACTTCATCCCTGATTTTTATGGCCCTATTTCTTTCCTCCCCAGCATCTCCCCCTAGGTCTTAGGGTCTGACTTACAACTTCGTCTGAAATCCCCTTTAAATGTTGAACTGTGTCCAGGGCGTTCCTTTCTTTGTACAAGTATTAGACAGATTGTGACTATGATGGATTTATTGATTTATTTATACTCTGATCTGCACCTGGAAAGCTTTACGAGCTGCTTACATATCAATATTGACAAACTGCAGTGTATCCAGAGGAAGACAACCAAAACAGTAAAAGGTCTGGAAACCATGAAGCCCTAGGAGAAGTGACTTAGGGAACTGGGGATGTTTAGCCTGGGGAAGAGAAGCTATGTTTAAATATTTAAAAAGATGTCATATGGAAAATGGAGCAAGCCTGTTTTCTGCTGCTTCAGAGACTAGGACACAGAGCAATGGCTTCAAACTTCTGGAAAAGAAATTCCTCCTATATGTAAGGAAGAATTTCCTGATGGTAAGAGTGGTTTAACAGTGAAATATGCTGTCTCAATGGAGTGTGGTGGAGTCTCTTTCTTTGGAGGTTTTAAACGGAGGTTGGATGGGCATCTGTCAGGAGTGCTTTAATTGTGTTGTCCTGCATGGCGAAAGGGTGGACCTTGCAGTCTCTTTAAACTCTGTGATTCTATAGTTAAAAATTAAAAAAAAGACAAGACATCCACTGTTTTCAGGTGTACAGTGTAAACAGAGTAAGGAATCACATGAGAGCCAGAATGGGGTAGTGGGTTGTTTGTTACCCTAGGACCCTGGAAAACCAGCTTCCAATTCAGACATGGAGACACACCAGATGACCACGGGCAGGTCACACTCTCTCAGCCCCTGAGGGAGGCAGAGGCAACCCCCCCGAACAAATCTTGCCAAGAAACCCTGTGATAGGGTCAGCTTAGAGTTGCTGTAAGTCAGAAGTGACTTAAAGGCACACAACAACAAAGCAATTGTGCGGCCCTTCACACGTCATAGAACTACAAATCTTAGTATTCTTCCCCATTGTCTGTGCTGTTGAAGGCTGCTGGGAGTTGTAGTTCAGCAAGACCCGGAGGACTACACAATTCCCATCTAGATTTAAAAGGACATGACACAAAATGAGGACCCACACAGAGAGAAATAGAAATCAAGAAAACCCAACCACGGGTTCTTAACGTTCCAAGGTTCCTCAGCCTGGTGCAGTGGTTGCTGAATGATAAGTTGTTGTTGTTCTTGCTTGGCTGTGTGCCATCAATCTGACTTTGACGAATGGTGACCCCTTGAATGAGACCTCAAAGATCCCAAGCGATCGATCGCCCTGCTCAGGCCTCCCAGACTTGGGGCCGTGGCTTCCTTGGTTGAGTTTAACTACCTCCCACTTTAACCAGCACCCTTCCTAAGGAGTGACGCTATCTGATGGTAGGTCCAAAGTATGACAGCTCCAGTTGAGTTCATGTTAGCTTCTAGTGAGAATTCAGGCTTGATTTGCTCTTGGATCCATTCATTGGTCTTTTGGGCAGTCCAGGGTATCCCTAGAACTCTCCTCCACAACCGCGCTTCACACAAGTTGATTTTTTTCCTGTTGGCTTTCTTCACTGTTCAGCTCTCACAACCATACGTAGAAATCAGAATGAGAGTTGGAGGGAGGAAATGCCCGATGAGGTTTCCTTCGCAGGGGGGCTTACAGTGGGCCCTGTTCATGTCATCTTTCTCAGTGTACAGTAAAGAGCGATGGTTTAAAAAAAATTTAGGGCTTAGGCCCAGTATGTTTATATGACTCCTTCATCAGAGGCAGTGGATTAACTCTGAAGCCTGTCAAACGAAACTTCTGAACAATGGCACCTAAGGAGTTTCTGGAAAGTGCTGCTGTTGAAGTTTAGGTGGCAAAGGTGTAAAGAGAGGACTAGTCAGCAACTGTCTTTACTTGTTCAGAAACTACCCTTGCCTCACTCCAGATTTGCCAATATCCCAGCAGTCCAGAAGCATGGTTCGATGTGTTCAGCATCATATCATTGTTAGAAAGCTAGACCAGGATGATGGAAATGGGCACTCAATTCCTTAGCTACACAGCTCAAAGTTGGGGGGGGCTAGAGCTCCTTTTGGTTGAGAATTCTAAATACCTGTTCCTAAACTGTAGATCTCAGGATTCCAGAAGAATGTTGCCGTGGCAATTAATCTTAGTGTTGTAATTGTGTCCTCTGAGAGGGCCCTTGTAAATACCGAAATGGCTGTAGCCAGTGCATCCCGGTCTCTGTCGTGTTGGGGAAGAAAATTTACCAGTCTGTCCTGTCAGATAGCTTGTAGGTGACTGTTCTGGATGAGTTCTTGTGGCTACTGCTATGTTTGCTCTGGACGTGGCTGCAAAGGTTTGCATCAGTCACTCTCTCTCAAAAATCCTTTTGGCTTTGCTCCGTGCCTTTTGGGGAAGGGGCTGCCATACTGGCCCTCAGTGGTGGTTGTCGTCCTCATCCATTGTAGGGGACAAAATGACTGCTCCTGCAACCTGACACTGAAGGTCTCGCGCAGCCCGCCAGCCAGCCACGCTTCTGCAGCAGGAATCCCCTGACCTGGTGTGAACTCCCACTGCAGGGGGAAGGCGCTTCGGCTGGGGAGAGCTTGGCTTTGAGAACGCCTCTTCCAAAGGCTTCGGCGCAGCACAGAGGGGAGGAGAGAAGCAGGCGGCTGCGAGGGGCAGATGAGAGCCCGAGGGGGTCCTCGACTTGTGGAAATATTGCAGTAATAATGGCTGGGTTCCAGTTGAAGGGGTTTTTTGAAACCTTGAAAGCCATTTCTGGGCTTCTTGAGCTATAAGAATTCAAACAATGTAGTAGTTTGTGGGATCAACTATTAGTAGCTTTGCTGAGCAGGATCTGTAATAATAATTAGAATATCATTATTTTACCCTCTCTTTAGTCACCTTTTCTCGTCACAGTTTGGTGGAGGCGGTCAGCGCCCTTTTGTTCATTGGTGTGCTATTGTTTAGATTAGTAAGTTAATGTTTTATGGATTTTGTTTAGGTTCTTTTGTTTAGTGTTTTTATTTTCTTCAGCGTATTAACATTAGATTTTCTTCTATGTTGGAAATGTTCATCGGAGTTCATGTTGATTTTGTACTACATATTTTTGTATAAAAAATGATAAATAAATATCCAAAAAAAAAGCTAGATTCATGCTGGCACAGCAGGGTGATAACCAGTATCAACTCCTTCAGTGTGAATGTAGTGGGTCTCCACCTGTTCCCTTTTAGGCCTTCCTTTCAGGTCAGGTCACGATTCCTGTATTTCCTGGAGATTAGAAGCACGTCTGCACTGATGTGCTTCCTGCATTAAAGTTTTCTTTTTTTTAACAAAGACCACGGGTAGCATAACGAGAAATGTCACAAACATCACTACTGGGACCAACCTGAGATGTTTTGCTGCCTGAGGCAGACAGGAGAAGGGCATGTTTTTGCATGCATATAGAACTCTCCTCCACACATACCTCTTTCCCTACCACCCAAATTCAACATGCATGATATTGTATGTTTGTCAAATTATTTTGGCAGGCTGGGTGGAACATCAGTACAAAATTAGATAACCAAGCATTTAGAAAGCCAGCTTGGTATAGAGGTTGAATGAGTGTTAGACCAAGATTCTGGAAGAGCAGGGTTCAAACTCCTGCTCAGCCATGGAAACTCATGGGGTAACCTTAGGCAAGCCACACTCTCTCAGCCTCAATGGCAACTCTGTCTTCAATAAACCTTGCTGAGAAAAAAAAAACCATGATAAAGTTTGCCTTAGGGCTGCCTTAAATCAGAAACAACTTGAAGGCATATAACAACAACTAGCCATTTGCTGCCCAATCATCGTTACCCCAAATCTGTCCAATGATAGGGCTGACCCAACATACAATGGACGCAAAGTGTCTAGAGTTGCCATGCCAGATATGTGTTGTTTGACGTGTCTTGAAATCATCCCATGGAATGTCAGCATCGATAACGTAACAATAGCCAAATACAATGCACTTGCACTGTAACGTATTCATCAAATAAGGAAACAGGCAAATAAAGGCCAGCTAGCAGGTCTCCATGCAGAGCAATAGGTCCAAAAACTGGGCTTTGAATGTCAAAGAAAAATATATTTCTGCCCAACAAAAGAGATTCCAGCCAAACATTAGAAGGAAGTTCTTGGCTTCAAGAACAGAATAGAGTATTTCAGTGGAGAACTTTAGCAGTCTCAAAGCAGAGCTCAGATGGGCATCTCTCAGGAGCGCTTTAGTTGTGAGGCCAGGGTTGGACTAGATGTCCTTTTGTGGCACCTTCTGACTCTGTGACTCTGATTCTGTGACATAGTCCCCTGCTTAGATGTTGTCTCTCTCACAGACTCCTAAGAGGGCTTTAGTTAAGGGCTCAACCTGCCGTGTACGATGTTGGTTCTGCCTCAGAGATGAATTGTAAAAGTGGGCTTGTTAGTTTAAACTTTCCATCATCTTCAGCCACAGTGGCTGGGGCTGATGGTAGTTGTAATCTAACATCTGGAAAGCCACAAGTTGCTCTGTTGTAAACTTTTCTTTATTTTCAAATGGTGCATGCTAAACATTTTAGATGACACTGGCTTTGCATGCAAAAGCATCTTGCTGTTACTCTGAAGCCCTGGGAGGAGACCTCAAAGAAGCCCCCTGGGAGCTGAGCTCTGGTGGTCTTCTGGGACATGGTGTCAGGCACTCACTCAAGGATATATATCAGGAATGGACTTTAGAATGCGGATGAAGGCTCTCTTGCCTTGATAGATGAATGAGGAACAGGCAGTCTTCCAAATGTTGTTGGACTGCGGCTCTTGGTGCTGATACAGTTGATACAGCCTCTGACAAAGAATCCCTTTTTTAGAACATTTTTATCTTGCCCCTTTTCTTCCTTGTCTTCTGTCTAGCTGGATGTTTTTAGCAGCATCAGCATTGGGAGGATTATGAGGATTATGAAGAAGTGCTGGAGGAATACTGACTTTCAATGTTGGGTTGTAGCAGTGTGTCTGTAGTGCGATAAAGCTTGACCTGGGGAGGAGCAACATTCGACTGTGGCTGATCCTAGTGCAGCAGTGTGTGTTGCTTACAACAAGCAAGGTAAACAGCAGCTGACAGTCCAGTAGCGAGCGTGCACGAACAGCTAAATACAGGAGAAAGAGGAGAAAGCAGATAAGTCTTCCCTCACTAGCCTCACCCTCATCCTCAAAAGGTTTTTAAAAAGCATAGTTTGGTAAGTGTGGCCACCAGAATGGAAATTTGAAGTGAAGGCTGGTGGAAGAAAAAATTATCTCTGGATGCATTTTGGAAGAATTTTTTGAATAGCCTCTAGAACATTGCAAATGTTTTTGTTTACTTGTGTAAGGTTTACCTAACTTCGTTTCATTTCAGATGTGCATGTTGTTTGGTTATGGATGAAAACTTTGTTGAAATATATACAGCCATTCTTCTTTTTGTGAGTGGTATATGAACCTCTTCCTGTTCTTTTCATGTTATTTCTGCCTCTGGTACCAAATTTTCTGTTAAAGCAGTAATGCACAGGAACACTTCAGCTTCCTTAACTGATGTATACCTATGATTCTTCAGCGCTGGTCATACCAGATGTGGCTGATGGGAACTGCAGTCCAACAACAATTGGAAGGATACATGTCTCTTCCATCTGGCTTAATAGTAAACAGCTGTGCTGCCAAACAAAACCACAGAGCCAGGGGTTTGGGGTCTTGAATTTCCAAGGCATGCTCAGATTTGGGGAGAATGCGGTTGTAGATCCCATTATGCTTGCAGCTGGAATGGATGGAAAAGGCATAGTTTTGGGAATGGAAATACACATTTCTCTCACCTGGCTTGCCCCCTTTTGGATTTTGATACACCAGGCAAGATTTCTGATGCGGTCACTGGGCTTGGAGCCAGCCGTTGGCTCGGTCAACCTGCTCAGACTTTACGGCCAGGCTGTTGAAAAAAGGTTAGAAATTAGGAAATTGCCATGAATAAGGATTCTGTCTCCTGCCCGCCCTCCCACTCTCTCTTTCTGTCCTCTGTCTGTCAGCCAAATCTGTGCCATTACCAGAGCATAATAGGTGTTTGTTTTTTTAATGCATTAGGCCCTACTATCATGGTGAGCTTTGAAAACAGATGTGAGCTACCTTCTCATCTGTCTCAATCCCTTGTTTTAGGAGTGTAGCCATGGAGTAGGGAGGAATGTTTGCACAAAATGAGGGCATGCCCCCCGAATAAGAATTCTGTCCCCTCAAATAAAATTTCCCTTGAGTCCCAAAATTTCTAGTACTGCAGAGAGTGATGCTGAAAATTTTTCACACCTAGACCTCTTCTATTTGCTTTGTTCACATCCCCTTGGTGTTGTGTATTGGATAACTTTGAGTTCAACAAACAAGTTGAGAGGATTCAAAAGCTTTATTCAGAACAGCGAAGAAAACATTGGCACACCTTGGCAATTGCCAAGGCCAAAGAATTGTTGGATTTACAATGCCTTATGCAGAGAGACCGGCCGAAGATGCCTTCCCTTTCAGAGCTTCCTGGAAATATCACTGTTTCCCCTTGTTTTCAGAAGCTGTCTATACCTTTATGACCTCAGCAACTGTTCTGCCAGTTGCTGCCCTCAGCTCAGAACTATTTGTCTAACTTGCAGGCAACACTTTTCAAGAAAAGGGGCAGAAAAAGAGAGGGAGAAGCTGAAAATGGGCAGTCAATAAATGTGGGTATTCTCTTGCAAAAACCAGGTCATCCTTAGGGCATCACTGTGGCTTCATTTCCACACAGACCAACATTGTCTGCTGGGTGTTTCTTACTGCACAGTTTTATTTAATATGTGCACCTTCACACAAACACGAATATGCAAGCATGCACGCACAAACACCCATGCACATTCTAATATATACCTGTGGAAACAATATGGGATAGTATGCATAACATTTGAGATTAAAATTATTCCTTGGTTTTTAAATTATTGATAAACAGCTTAAGGCATATATCCCCTTCCTGATGGAAAATGTAGATTCTTTTTTTTTTTTTTTTTTCTTTTCCTGCAGTAAGATATCACTTAAAAAGAATACTGTGTGGTTCCACAGATATCCACAGACATACCAATGCTACTGCAGGGCATGACTGATTAGTGATGCATGCTCCCACATCTCCCTGCATGGCCCAGCTTCTCTGCAGTGTGGACAGTGCGGAATGGCAGGGCCTGGACCAATGACCTGACTTGATATAAGGCATATTCCTCTGTTTCTAATTGGTAGACCTAGAAGTATGAGGAGACCTGTTTGCCCCCCTTTCCCCCCTCTTCCTGGGCTTTGGCTCCACTTGACCTGTCGTGATCTTGGTAGGGGTGCAGCCGAGTGGGATAAACTCTGAATGTTGCATGGGGCAAGAAGAGGCAGGGAGGGGCTGAGAGAGAGAGAGAGGGAGAGTAGGTGCTGGGCAAAGCCTCCTCTTCCTCCTGTTATGGTCTTTCCTTCCTGCTTTCTCCCCACAGCCGGAGGATGCAATGAGAAAAAGCTACCCTCTCCGTCAAACAACCCGACATAAATCTTCCCCCTTTCTCTTTTCGTGCCGGATGCTGCAGCAAAGCAGCTCCCTACGTCCCAGCTCAGGAATTCACAGAGGTCCCTCACTTGCTCGCTCCTTTGCTTTCTCTCCCGCTCTTGTCTGATCAGATATGCTCAAGGCACCGACAAAAAGCAAACCGCATGTGACAGCGGCTCTCCTTCCAAACCCATTTTAAAAGTGCCTGCTTTTTTTGTCAGAGTGGCTTCTGCCACAGCATTATAGAGTAGCAGAAGTAACAACAAAAAGAGGAAAGCACTGAAATTTTAAAATGAGCCAAATCTGCTATGAGCCTAGGGTTACCCGGCTAAAAACTAGAGAGGGCTTTGTTGTTAATTCCTTCTCGTCAAGTTGACTTCAACTTATGGCAACCCTCAGAAGGAAAGACTTCTTCATACAGTGTTCATGCAAGCGTTATTGTGTTTTCTAATAAGCTATATCTTCTCACAGGCCATTTCCACACTAGACTGTTATAGTGCTATTATTCCGCTTTCAACATCCTGTGGAATCCTCAGGTTTGCAGTTTAGGGAGGGGCCTGAAACTGCAAACCCCAGGATTCCATGGGCTGTTGAAAGCAGAGTAATAGCACTATAACAGTCTAGTGCGGAAATGGCCATAACATGCCCAAAGTATGATAGTTTCAGCTTAGTCATCTTGGTTTCTGGGGAGAATTCAGGCTTGATTTGCTCTGGAACCCATTCATTTGTCTTCTTAGCAGTCCATAGTTTCCACAGAGCTCTTCTCCACAGTTGTACGGATACCACGAAACTCAAATTAGCTGCTTTTCTTCCTATTCTGTCCACCTTTCACACCCATATATAGAAATCAGAAATATGATGGCATGGACAATCCTGAACTTAGTATTCAGTAATATATCTTGATACTTGAGGATCTTCTCTCGTTCCTTTGTGGCTGCCTTTCCAAGTTTTAGTCTTCTTCTGAGTTCCTTATTGTAGTCTCCTTTTGGTTACAAACTGAGCCAAAGTAAAGAAGGTCTTTAAATATTTCAATTGTTCTTCATACGCTTTCAAATTATGTGAATCGTCTGTGGTCATTGTTTTTGTTTTCTTGCTCCTCAACAGTAACCTTGCCTTTGCATTTTTCATTGCTTTTCTTAAACAATTGTTCCAAGTCTTTCCTGTTTTCTGCTACTAATGTGGTGTCATCTTCATATCTTAAATTGTTGTTCTTGCCTCCAGTTTTCTTTTTGCAAGTCTGATTGAGGTTTACATATAATGCATTCAGTATACAGATTAAACAAAGAGTGATAAAACGCATCCTGCCTGACTCCCTTGTTGGTTGGAATCCATTCTGTTTCTCCATATTCTGTCCTGATATTTGTCTCTTGCCCTTAGTACAGGTTACATCAGGGCAATCCAGTGCTGTGACACACCCATTTCTTTTACAGCAATCCATAGTTTTTCATAACATAACACATTCAAAGGCTTTGAAACGTCTCTGTTGTGTACTTTTCATGATTGTGTAGAAGAGGGATTTTCATCAGGTGTTGTTTGTCATGCAACCAAACCACATCTGCTGAAATTCCCTTTCCTACACAACCATTCAGAGTACAGGAGCCCTTGCCAGTTTTCACTCTAGCAACCCTATATGGTTCTGTTCATCTGTCTGTTCTCATGCAAACTCAACATTTACCTTATTCAGATACTGCTCTGTCTGTCATATTTACCCATACACAATACACTTCACACAACTCAATGGCTGACCTTCTCTGCAACCCTTCCCAGATGCAGCTCCTTTGCTAGCCCTTTGTCTTTAAGCCTGGATGGAAATAATCTTTTGAGAAGGTGCAGTGTTTCCAAAATTAGCGTAAAACCCCAAGAGCTAAGTCAATGGGTAGCAAGCATTTCTTTCAATCAAAATGAAGCCAGAACTCTTTGAGGCAATGATTGCTGCTCAGGTTTCAGACACTGAAGGCTTTCTTTGTCATTTTTGTTTTTATTGTTGCTGCTGCTGTCAAGAGTCATCTGATATGATTTATTTTCAAATCTGCAAACCAACGTGTGTTCAGTTCCTCTAATTGAAAGTTAACCAGTGTCTCTGTCCAAGCGTAACTATACTGGGTGTGTCTGTGCACGTGAGCATATGCATACACATTGTCCTTTTGGAACCAGGGATGAAAGCACACTTGGAAAGGCTATGTCTTTCCAGATACAGGTTGACGTTAGTTCCCATCAGACTCAGCCAGTATAGCCAGTGATTTAGGATCACTGCAGGTATGTGTTGGGATTTTTCAACATCTCAGAGAACAGGAGGATCTCTGGACAGAACAGAGGGAGAACTGATCCTACAGAACTAAAAGGAAGAAATGAAAAGGAAGGGAACTGTAACACTGGGGAAGCACCTCAATGTTACCAGGAAGAATGTCTTTGGCAACATCATGGTGAATCTGATCAAGAGGGCTGTAAACTAAATCCTTGGGCTGTTGGAGGTGATAGCTTAAACATCTGTCCAACAGCAAGCCCTAAACACAAGGTTATTGAGAATGCTAGAGGAGAAGCTGAGGGAGAGAATGGGAGACATAGTATAACTCACAGCAGAATAAAAGGTGATCATAAACTGCTTTAAATGTCTGTACATCAGTGTGCAGATTTTTGGAAACAAGCAAGATGAGCTTGAAGTCCTAATGCAGGTAGTAAATACGATTCTATATGTTTGACAGAGACTTGATAGGATGACTTCTATCATAGGAATATAACAGTTGAGGGATATAATCTGTTCAAAAAGAAGAGAGGGAGAAGAAGAGGGAGAGTAGTGTTATATGTCAAGGACAAATTCGTTTGTACAGAAATCCATATGAGTGATCAAACTGGATCAGTGGAGAGGATTTGGGTAAAAATAATTGGAGAGAAGAAATAAAAACAGCATTGTAGTAGGAGTTTACTGCAGGCCACCCAGCCAAGATGAGGTGGCAGATGATGCATTTCTGAAACAAATCTTGGAGATGCCCAAGAAGAAAGAACTGGTAGTTAGGAAGGACTTCAGTTACCCTGATATCTGCTAGGAGATTAGCTCTGCTAAGCATAGGCTCTCCAACAAATTCCTAGTATGTCTTGCAGAACATTTTCTGTTTCAAAAGGTAGAAGAAGAAACAAGTAGATTGGCAATCCTGGACATGAGAACTGGTCACTGAAATCACAGCAGTTGGTACTTTAGGGGGAAGTGACTGTATAATGCTAGAGTTTGTGATTGCGAATCAGGCCAAAGAAGGCCAAACACAGAGCCTGGATTTCAAGAAAGCTCATTTTATCACGCTTGAGGAAATAACTGGGCAGAATCTCATGGCCGCAGATGCATGGGTGGGATTTCATCAAGAAGGAACTGCTGAACGCACAATCACAAACATTTCAATCTGATGGTGTTTATGTTTTGGTGTGAAACGTATAGATCTGTGCATTTTGAACATGCCACAGTAGTTCTAGAGGCAAGCTAATATGCTTTCCCCTTTTCTTTCTGTTTTGCTCTTCATACATGCTCCATATGTGATTTTGGAGGCATCTGTTTACTTTTGTGCGTTGTTTGTAAGCATCCTCAGCCACAGTACAGTCACCTAGAGTAGAATCCATTCTTTCCCAGGTCAAATTTTATTGCACTGTTTACTGCAAACATACTGCAGCAACCCAACACTGAAAGTCTATTTTTCTGCAGCCCTCCCAATCCAAACACGATGTGAGGGGACCCTTCCAGCTAGACTGAAGATAAGAAAAAGAGGGTGAGTTGGCTGGGCCCCAGTGAAAAGACTTTGTGAAAAGAAGCTTCTTTGTTAAGGGCTTAACTCTTAATCAAGGTGTGTCGGTATATGCATTCAAAGATGAAATGCAGTGCATGTAATTTACAATCCTTCCAGGCAGAACCTAGTAGAGCTAGTACAATCAAACTGCTGGGCCCAGGAGGGAGTGCAGAAACGCTTCTGTGTGATTCAGCAGAGAGCCAGGAATGCCCTCTGTGCTTAAAAGCATCCCTCACAGGGGAACAGTCATGTAAGTCTCACTGCCTCCTCAGTTTGTGACCCCCGCCGAGGTCCTCCTGCAGGGGACGGAAGGACAGAGAGGGTTTTCTCTGTGGAGAGGGAGCTTGCAGCTGTGAGGAGCAGCCTCCACCTGAGGGGAAAGCTGTCCGTGTACGTAGGTCGCTTGGCTCTAATCTAACCTGACAGAAACATGAACTGGAAAAAAGAAGGGAGGAATGAGGAGATTTTAAAAAATCAGGGTATTTCTTAAAGGCAGTTCTGCTTTGAGGAGGGAAATGGGCAAACCACCGTCTAGGAATGTTTTTGCTGAGAGAGTGGGGAGGGTTTTAGGAGCTTTAAATGTCCTATAAAAAGGTTTCTATGGAGCCAGAGGTTGTTGTTATTTGTCATCAAATCATCTGAGTGAGAGACCCTGGTGCCCAGGTCTTGCAAACTCTGGGCAGCTACAGTTTCCTTATATGCAGACAGAAAACACCATTCCTCAGTTGGTAAAAGAGAGATGAGAACTCTTCGTTCTGCAAAGTATTCTGTCTCAGCTCTCTCAGCTCCCTTTATCTTCCAGTTGATTCCTTAAATGCATGATGCCACGTACTGGCTAACTCCTACTTTCTGTAATTCCGCTTAGAGCTTTTTAAAAGCTTTATTCAGGAACAGCAAAGTAACAGCAGCGCATTCTGGCTATTGCCAAGACTAAAGAACTGCTGGGTTTGCAGTACCTTACAAGCTGTAATGTTACAAGTTTGCACACGAAAGCATACTATTTAACAGCTAATTGAAACAACTCTTATCCCAGACTCTCATCCCGCCTGACATCTGAATGACCTTGCAGCTGCCTTTATTCTCTCTTATCAAAGTTTGCTAAAGTAACATTCCCTTGTTCCCAGCACACAGTTTCTCACCCAGTTCCATTATTCCCTTTCCCAACCTCAAGGCACTGCGTGGCAAGGAGAGCAATGCCGACCTGACACGCGAGGAGCTAAGTGGAGGAAAGTCAAATGGAGGCTGTCCCAGGAAGTCACGAATCCCCAAATTGCAGTTCACAGAGACTGATGGCTCAGGGACTTGGCTATGTACAGTGTCAGGTCTCCTCCTTTTTCTCACCCGCCTAGTGGGATTTTCCTCTCCCATAGCTGCAGAGCTGCTGCATTTCAGAGTGATATGCGCAGGGACCGTACTAAAGTAATTGGTTCTGAGGTACAAATTGCCTGCTTTCCCAAGGGCATGGTGTTCAGAAAGAATGGACAGGCCTCTGGTCAGCCAGCCGCTCTGCCTGTTAGTCCTAATCATTTTAGCCAGCAGAGTCTAATATATCATTTATTTCTCACAGTCTCCTCCTTGACCCCATATCCTGGCATCTTTTCTGTTGATCTGGCTCCTTTTTCTTCCTCCCTCTCATGTGCACACATACAATCACAGACACACTAGCCCGGAAATAAATGCAGTTTTCCATATACTGAGCCACGTGTTGAAATGGAAGGCCCTTCCCTATTGCAGATGTGTGCTTGCGTATAATGAAATAAACAGGCATACCCTAGACAGGTGATTCCTTTTGCTGCCCCAATCTGGCTTTTAGAAATTGACTGGGATGGAGTTTTAATGTTGTGTGGTGCTGTTTTTAATGGCACAGTCCTTTGTGTGTATGTGCCTCCAAGTTACCTGTTGAGTTATGTTGACCGTATGGATTTTCTAGGGTTTTTCTTAGGCAAGGAGTACTCAGAGATGGTTTGCCAGTTCCTTCCTCTGAAATACAGCCTACAGCACCTGGGATTCCTTGGCGGTTTCCCACCCAAGTACTAACCAGGGCTGACCTGATACTGGTTATTTTAATTGTTATTTAATTGATATTGTAATGCTGTTTTTATATGTATTTTAACATGTTTTAATTATTATTGTGGTTTAGTTTTCTTTTAACTTTTGTATATGACAGTTTTTAATTATGTTTCTTTTAATGGCTGTAAGCCGCTTTGAGTCCCCTTGGGGAGAAAAGCGGGATGATAACAACAACAACAACAACTATTACTTCCAAGATCAGACAGGATCTGGTGCCTGTAAGGGGTTTTAGGCTAGCTGTATAGTCTCTTTACAAATGTTAATATTTTTAACTTTAAAACATGCTTCTTCAAGGTGACTTATATTTATATGTTTGTTGAGGTTTCTCAAGAGTTTTTAATCTGTACTGTCTTATGTTGTTAGCTGCCATGAGTCTCCTTACTGGGAGAAAGATAGGATATAAAGGAATAAAACAAAAGACATTTCAGTGTAGCTCTTCCTTGTGTTTGACCATCTTGATGATGGTGGGGAGGAGAGATGAGGTGATGGTTACCAAAGAAGGACTGAGGAGGTCCCCCAGATAGCCTGAGCTCTACCAGTCCCTGAGGTGCCGGGGGACGCGCCTGCACTGCCTTCACCAAGCCTCGTGATGGGAACGAGGGCAGCAGCAGCGTTAGATCTGGCCAAAGTCTGGGCTGGTATGTAGGTCAGCTGGGACTGCGAGGGAGCATGAGCCTCCGGGCCCAGAGTGGCGGCACCACTTGTGTCTATTTCTGAAAGCCCTGCTGCTGACACCAACAGACCCGTGGAAATTCTGCATGTGGATTCTCACTGGGCTGGCAGATGTAGAAACGTCGGGCTGGGGATGGCAGGCAGCACAGTGGACAGGAAGGGCGTGACATGGGTATGTTCTGCTAGACGTGGGGAAGAGAAGAGGCTTTGCCCTATAACGTGGTGTTAACACCTATGTGGGACAGGCAGAAACCTCTTGGACTGCTGGCTCTGCATGCAGGCAGACAGCTATTTGGACAAGAGCAAAGGCTGAGTCAGAATTCTCCCAAGGCCTTGAGATGCGTTAGCTGCCAACCTGTGGGCCAGAGCCAAGATCCAGGCCGACTGGTTTGCATGGCTGATGTTGGTCCTCCATACTGACAACAGGAGAAGCAGGGTGCATAGCTTTCTTTGTGGGTGGAACCAGTGTTGCCAAATTTGCAATGAGGGTAGTGGCTATATACATTGCTTTGCACACCTTTAGTTCTGGCTCCTATTAATTTAGGTGCTTAAATTTTGCAAAGTTGGTTTCAGTGACTCTAGAATATGGCATTTCTTTAGATGCTTTTCATAGAATCATAGAATCATAGAAATGTAGAGTTGGAAGAGACCACAAGGGCCATCCAGTCCAACCCCCTGCCATGCAGGAAAACCCTCAAAGCACTCCCGACAAGTGGCCATCCAGCCTCCTCTTAAAAACCTCCAAAGAAGGAGACTCCACCACACTCTATGGCAGCACATTCCACTGCCGGAATTTGGAATTTTCAATTTGGTTACTCTATTTTAAAAAAAAATCAATTACTGAGGCCTAGCAGCTGAGATCCTGCAAAGCCACTGTTAGCCTTTGTTTCTCATTGCTCTGTGGAAAAAGAATCCTTGGTAATATTTCGCATGAAACTGATTAGAAGAAAAACCAGGAGATAAGGTCTATGTGAGGGAGATCAGGCCACTATTACAAATATCAGGTCTGTTCCATATCCGTTCCTTGAGTCTCCCTCCTCTATCTGGGAAAATAAGCCATTGTGCTCCAGTCATTCTTATGGATGGAGTGGTCTTAGCTGGCATTTGTTATTTGACTATCTTTTCATGGGCCCCGTCTTCTTCAGTGTCTCACCTCTTCTTTTTCTGTTTGGCCTCTTCCTTTCCAGCCTTGCTGTTGGACATCGTCATAGTTGCTGGCTTACAGAAGATGGCCAAGCGGAAAGGACCCTACGATGTCAGCCCAGGCATCTTGGACTACCTGACCATGGACATCTACGCTTTTCCTGCTGGTCACGCCAGCAGGGCGGCCATGGTATCCAAATTCTTTCTCAGCCACCTGGTCTTGGCGGTCCCGCTCCGGATCTTGCTTGTCCTCTGGGCCTTCTTGGTGGGGCTTTCTCGAATCATGGTGGGGCGGCACCACGTTACCGATGTCCTCTCCGGTTTTGCCTTTGGCTATTTGCAGTTCAGGCTCGTGGAGCTGATGTGGATGTCCTCCAACACTTGCCAGATGTTGATTTCTATGTGGTGAACGGCAGCAACACACTCCCTTGGTGGTTCCTCTCTCTCTTTTTTAGACACAGAAGACTACAAGGCACTTTAAAAGTGTGTCATTTTGACAAGCGTGGTATACAAATCCTCCATGTCTTGGAAACGAGGGTCAGCGTACAGTGTTAATGATGATGTAGAAGATCTAGTTGCCCCTACTGCCACAGTGTCTTCTGAGAATTGGGTGGCCTCGTGTAAGCAAAAGCCATGGCTACGTTTGGCCATGTTTTCTTGACAAATTCATTGAGCTGCGAAGAGAGAGAAAAGAACTGCATTATCTTGTTACTTCTTTGTTTTTAGAGGGTGTCGTCTTGGTACTGTTGGAACGCACAACCCCGCTTGTTCAATGCAGTTGTGTTTTACTTTGCTTTTCTAGGGGCTGGAAAAGTCAACATGGGCCTCGGAGGGGTGTCTGATTCCCACCTGGAAAGCTATACCATACCTTTGAAATTTCCTGTTGCCTTTGTGGCAACCCTTGTCAACGTCCCCCTCCCCAGCCTAACTACTTGTGCATTTTCTGTCCCCCACCCGCTGTGGTAAGCAGGGGCCCCAGTGACAAGACTTGAAGGGGCAGCTTATTGAAGCAGTTAGACCTGCCTTCCACAGTCATACACCTTCAAGCATGTCAGACTATAACATCTGTAAGTTCTAGGCAGCTGGGGATGATGTGAGGTGCAGTCCAGCATATCTGGAGAGCACCGCGGGGGGGAGGTTAGGTTAGAATGTCAGTGTAGGGATTCAGAGGCGCAGGTTCAAATCTTCACATAGGCACAAAGTCTGTTTCTGGAAATGTTCAAAGTTTTAGGAAATCTCTTGGCCTAATCGACCTGGAGAGGGTTGGTGTGAAGGTAGAGTGGCGATGGGTGGGCATCGTTTGTGTGTCCTTTGAACTCCTTGGAAGATGGGCTGAGGATACTGAAGAAATAAATTGTGGCTTGATAAAACTGTCATCTGCCTCTTTTCCTGCTATGTTGGGGGGTTTAAAAACACAAAGGTGCAGATGGCAGCCATGGTGACCTGTAGGGAGGACGAGTTATTTTCACCCATTGCCGCTTGTGTGCCAGCTGGGTACAGAGCCAGACTTTAACAAATGATACGGGATAGATCCAAGTTTGGCCACATTTCTTCCCTTAATCTCACAGTTGGTCCTCCATGTTTGCTGGGGTTAAGGGCTCAGGACCCTTGCAAGCGTGGGAAGATCACAAATGTTAGATTGTGTGTGTGTGTGTGTGTGTGTGTGTGGGAAGAGTGGGCAGCCAGGGTCCCAGCCAGGCCAGGGAAAGGAGAGGGAAGGGAGGGCAGTGTGGTGGCCATAAATTTCCTTTCCCTTGCCCATCTCCTTCCTTGGGTGTATGGGGGGTGTCAGGAGAAGGTTTTTGGTGCCGAGAAGCTGGACTGTGAGCTGTCCTTAGTTGGCTAGGCAGCAACTGTGGTGGTGGTGGAGGAGGTGGAGGAGGATGACGACGACGACGACCAGAGGCAGGTTTTTAACAGGCTGTGTGGCCTGAGTGGAGCTGCTGAGAAGGAAGGAAGGATCCCCTGGAAAAGTTGGAGAAACTTGCAAATAATCAAATCCCTGCAAGTCAAACCCACAAATGTGGAGGGCCAACTGTATTTCTTGGTATTTGCTAAAATTGATGATGATGATGATGATGATGATGACAACAACAACAATAACAATAATAATTTTTTATTTGTTACCTGCCTCTCTCCAAGGCTCGAGGCCAGAAACAACTTCAGGAAGTGTATGGAGGGCTGAGGCATTGTAACTGAGAAACGAGACTTTTAGCCTGCTGTCACGGAAGGTAGGTCCCACCTGAGAGAAAGAACAAGCGCAGAGCCCAACCCAAGCCACGGGGGAGGTGGGTCAGATCCAATCAGGTGGCCAGTGGTCACACCCAGCCGCTTTTCCCCATGTCTTTATGTGCAATGATGTAGAATTTGCAGTTCAGGCTCATGGAAAAGTCTGCCTGCTGCTGGGAGGGCTTGGGGAAGGCTCAGTGTCAGCCCATGGGGAGCCCCCAGCCCATCCCCAGCTGAGCTCTGCTGTTTTGCTGCCAGAGATTGGGCAGCAAGAGGGCTCCTGAGCCTGGCGCAGTGGACCAAAGTGCAAGTCTAATCCACTGTTCACAGATGGGCAGGTTTACACTAAACAGGTAGGGGACCCTCTCATCCTTGCCGGTGGGGGGACTGCCCCCCGCCAGTGTCTGGTTCCCAGGACAATTGCCCACCCCAAGTTCAGGTGTCTTTTCAATCAATTAGGTCAGTGGTTCTTAACCTAGGGTCTGCGGAGCCCCCCAGGGGGCTGCAGTGTCTTCACAGGGGATCCTCGAAGGCTTGAAGAAATGTTATGAGCTTTTACAGTTAAGAAAGAAAGATGGACAGACAGACAAGCAATCATCCATTGGTCTCAAAGAGCAGGAGTCTTTTGCTGGTGAGAGACATCATTGGATAAAGTTTCATTTCAATATATCAAACTGTTCGAAGGTTACAAAACTGTCTGAAACATGTACTCAGCCCTTGCTGCTTCAGTATGTGGTGGGAACATGCAAGTGAATGATGCTGGGGAGCTGAGAGAAAGCACATGACATTTCTTGTTCCTGTGTATACAGCCAGTTATGTCTTGGCAGCCTCTGGCAACAAAAGATATTTAAAGGGGGTCTGTGGTAAAGAAAATGTTAAGAACTACTGGATTAGATCAATTAAGAATACATGGAAAAGCCCTTCTGGGTTAGAGCAAAGCTGACCTTCTGTTTTGGAGACCAATATTGGTTGTGTTCCTGTGATGTTGGGGGCTTTTGTAGATTTTTTCTTGTTTTAGGGGCCATTTATTCTCCCTGAGTAGATGGTCTAAGGGAGCGAGGCTTCTGCTGAGATACTGTTGGGGGCAGAGCTAGCAGCCTTTAGCTCTATGTAGCTGCTGGCTCAGTCTCTCAAAAGCTGAGAAAATTAACTTTTCCAGGTTCTGGTGCTGTGTTAGTGCTATCTTGGAGAGCAGAAACCAGAGCCTTCACACTAATTTGAGTTCTTGCATGGTAATACACACCCACACCTTTTGACACAGAACACCATCCCAAATTTTACTTCTTTTAAAAAATACTGCCAGTCAATAAGAACACCTTAAAAATAAGGGCGGACATCGTGTTGAGAAGTACATCATTGCAACCTGACTTACAATCATGCAAAATTGAATTACGTTGTTGTGTGACCTTCACATTCCCTGAAGAAGAGCGGAGGCATGACTCCACCATTTGCACAGAGAGAGCTAGCCACGTGGCCTTTGCACAAAGGGATGCAGTGCCCTGATGCCTGCTGTCCCAGTTCACTACAAAGGTTGTACATTGTGTCAGAGACACTGCTATGCCATTTCAAAGTTATGCGTCATAGCCTCCATTGCCAGATTTCATCAAGCATGTAACATTTTAATATGCAATAATCAAAACAATCACCAAGGGTAAAACTACTGTAATGATTAATACGTCACAGAAATATACATGAATTATTCTCAAATATCTTTTTGCCCACTGATATATATGGGCCTACAGTGTCCTGGAATCTGAACTTGTACAGAAATGCTTCCTTTTATCTATAAATATATTTTGCTGCTGCCTCCCTTCTGCACCTGCTAAATTGTTCTATTCATCTATCCATGGAGCGGGAATTAACTTCCCCCAGTCATAGGAAACGGCCGTTCGGGGTGCCAAAGCCATTATAAAGCTTTGATTGCCACTGCATCTGATTCCGAAGGCGTCCATGCATTCTCATCCCTGTCTATTCAGATTGCCAGCTTTTCAGCCAGACTTTGCTCCTCTGCCTGTAGAAGGACAACTGGAAATGCAGTCATAATTGGACTCTCGTGCTTGTTTCTGAATCATACAAAGCTTCATTTCAGAATATTGCTGTTGAAAGCTCAGCAACAGCCCTGGCTTGTTTCCCTCTCAACACCCCCCGCCCCTGAAAAGTCGATTATCATCTTAGGAAAAGCAAGCTCAGATAAATCCCCCATATCCAGTATCCATCTTTTGACAAACCCACACCCACAAGGTGTGCGCAGGCTTTGCTGAGGACCTGTTTAGGAAAAAGCTGCCAAGTCAGGTTGAGATGGCTTTTTAAGCGGATGCTTCATGCCTGTTTGTTTGTTGTTTGGTAATCATTGCAAGAAGCAAATAAATAGGAAATCTATCCCTGGCAAGCTTTGCCCTGGCTGGGAAGCCGCCCAGAGACATCCGCTTTTGGAGCAGGCAGAAGAAATCCCATTGCAAGTGAGGCAAGGCGGGTGGGAATTCAGCGGCTCGCCTCCTGCCAAATCAGCCACCACCTTCATCAGTACTCAGTTTAAGAAGAATTTATACCATCAGCAGGTTCTGGGGGAGAGGGGAGACACCTACCTGCTGACTCAGGTAAAGCTGGCCCAAGACATCATGCCGCCTGAGGCCAAAGACAACCTGACCTGAGCGCAAAGTGGTGGCAATTCCACTTTTCATAGGTAATGACAAAATAATCATTATTCTGAGTCCTGCAGCATGCAAAGTGTGTGTGTGTGTGTGTGCGCGCACTAAAGTCTCCTGTCGTCTTATGGTGACCATATGAGTTCAGCGGATTTTCTTAGGCAAAGAATCCTAAGCTGTGGTTTTACCAAATACTCCCTCTGAAATCATTGTGTGGGCAGCTATGAAGGAACCAGACAAGATCCTCAAGTGTAGAGATATATCATTGAATACTAAAGTTGGGATTGTCCAAGCCATCATATTTCCAGTTTCTATGTACTGTTGTGAAAGCTGGACAGCAAAGAAAATTGATAGGAAAAGAATCAACTCCTTTGAGATGTGCCAGAGAAGAACTCTTGCAGATACGCAGACTGCTAAAAAAGACTAATGGATCCTGGAGCAAATCAAGTATTAATTCTCCCTAGAAGCCAAGATGACTGAACTGAGGCTGTTGTACTTTGGGCAGATCATGAGAAGAGATGCTTCTCTAGAAAAGACAATAACGCTTGGTATGGTAGAAAGCAGTAGAAAGGAGGAAGACTGCAATGCAGGTGGATGGACTCAATTGGAGAAGACACATCCCTGAATCTGCGAGACTTGAGTAGGGCGGTTGAGGACAGAGTCGCATGGAGATTTCTCATCCGCAAGGTCCCCATAGGTTGAATGCGACATGATGGCAGTTAACAACGACAGTAATGCTGCTGGAGGGGGGTGGAATATTGCTCAGTCATTGAGCACTCGCTTTCTCAGCTGGCTTGCTAACTGCAGTGCTGTAAGGCTCATGGTCTGAGCTTGCTCTCTCTCAGCAAAGGAAACTGCCTAGTCATCTGTCTTTGTTCTGGAAGGCTGTGCGGTCCCTTTGCCTCCCGTCCTTTCTTCCTGCGCGTGAGAAAGCTTCATTCTCTTAAAGGAACCAGCACTGTTTTGGCACCCCTACCTCCTTGCTGCCAGCATTTCTTGGGTGACAACCGGGATGTGTGTGGCTGAGCTCCTTCAGAGGGTGGTCCTGGGAAAAACGACATACCCTAACATAGGAGGTTCTCAAAACAAGCAAAACACTATCTACGAAACAACGGGGGGGGGGGATTCAAACCATCAAATGAAAAGGTGGACGGGATAATCTTATGAAAAATAGAGAGAACACAGAATAACCAACGGTAATTAAATATGATGGATAACCAACCATGTGATGCAGTACAGAGACAGATAAATTCAAAAGAGAATAATGTCATACAGTATGAATAAACACTACAAATGTATATACTAAAAAAAACCCCTTAACCGAAAGAACATAGACTGACTAAAGCCTATAGATAATGAAATATAATTTATCTCGTACAATACAGCAAGTGTGGTTGAATATAAAACAGAAATGTAATACACTTACCACTTCATAGGTAAAACAAGCAAAAATTTTTGCCTCTGCATATGAATTAGCATGGGGCTGTTTTATGTGTGTGGATCAGGACCCAGCTCAACAACGTACCCTCCAGTCTTCTCTAATCCTCTGTTGTCCCAATTTTTCCATACCAAGCTTTTAAAACGTCCCTCTCACTTTCTCCCTTTTGTTCTTGGGTTACTTCAGTTGCTGCAAACTGAGTTCAAAGTGCAAAAGTAGTTTGCACTCAATTGATGCAGCAGGCGAGAGAGCAGAGAGGAGGTTGCACAATCTTGCCCTTTGCAGTTGGCTTAGGCAAAGGCAAACTACTGCAGCCCCTCCCCACTTGTGTGTTCTTCCTCACTGGTAACTTCTGCCATCTGGGCCACATTTTGATGTGCCTTGGCCGCCTATCGCAGGTGATAGGGTCGCCTTGAGTCAGAAATGACTCGAAGGTACACATCCACAACAACATAATGGAAGGTGGGGCAGACTTGTTTTCTGCTGCTCCAGAGACCAGGACGTGGAGCAATGGCTTCAAACTTCAGGAAAAGGGATTCCTCCAAACATTAGGAAAAACTTCTTGAGGGTAAGAGCAGTTCAGTAGTGGAATACCCTGCCTCAGTGGAGTGTGGTGGAGTCTCCTTCTTTGGAGGTTTTTAAATAGCGGCTGAGTGGCCATCTGCCCAAGGGAGTTCTTTGTGTCTTCCTGCATTACAGAATGGGGTTGGACTGGATGACCCTTGGCGTCTCTTCCAAATCTGTGAAATAACACAGCCTCCCTAAACATTTGCTCTGTCTGGAAAGTCCTGAGCCAGTCTGCTGAAGCGCTGCTTTGAACTGTAACGGAATGGAGGTCAGTTGCTGTTTTAGTACAACTCTGTCTCTGTGCTGCCAGGAGAGAGGAGAGGTAGTGGTAGGAATCGTCGGCTGCTTCAGGGAGCAGAAATAATTTGGTTACTGTGCACCGTCAGGGAGTGGGTAGGGTGGTCAGCTAATTTGCTACCATAAAATGTTCCCTGGGGGGTTCTTCATGTGAGTAAGATAACATGAGCATCCAGCTCACCTGCTAAGCTTTTTGCTTTTCCAAACAGTTAATTAAATCTTGAGCTTGACCTAGCTATAAATGCATATATACGGAAGGCAGAAGTGGAAACATTTTGCTCCTGTTATATTATTCAGCTCTGCTTGTTAATCCTGTGTCTGTGTGCATGTGCGTGTGTGTAGCGACTGGAGCAACAACACCACAACATAAGCTATAACATAAAATCAGGTATGCAAATAGATTTGTGCAAAGAAAAATTAACTGTGTATATAACAGTTTACAAGATACTCATAAAAATAGTGTCCACGGTATGCAGACCCCTAGTTCTCCAAAATAGATCACAAATTAAACCACATTGGGAAAGTTTAAATGCTGTCGCTGCAGACCCACATGGAAGTAAACCCTCTTCTGGATAAATATAGTCAGCCAAAATGTTTTTGGAGGAGTGACCCAACAAACAATACAGAAGATCCTGGGTGTTAATGTTTCCCATTTCGCCGAACTGGGCTCCTTCAGTTGAATAAACAAAATGCCGTTGTAGGATTAGACTGCACAGGCTCGCCGCAGATTTGTTCAAGAAGTAGAGGAGTTCCACTGGTTTGTTACGAAGACTCACTGCTGTGTAGTTCAGGCAGCAGACGGCTAAACAATAAACATGAAAAAAGAAGTTCTAACCGCAATATACAAACATAAACTTGAAACTTAATAATAAAAACGTGTACATACAATTCCACTGTTTTGTTGCAATGCCTATAGTTCACTGCTGTATATAATTCTAGCAATTAATTTATTTTTATTTATAGCCCGCTTTTTTCCTGACAAGGACTCAAAGTGACTTACAATTTAAAAAAAAACAACCCTCCATATTTAAAAATCACAGAATGCAAAAGCTAAAATGCAAATTAAACGTTGCTGTTGAGAGGGGTGGAGGAAGATGGGTTATTCCTTATTGCTTTACTTTTCTCTTCTTTGTTTCTGTAGTATATACTAGGAGAACCAGCATGGTGTAGCAGTTTGAGACTTGGACTATGACTCCGAGAGACTAATACGGTACTCAAATCCACACTTGGCCATGGAAATGCACTGTCCTGCCTTTTCTTTCCTCCTGCCAGTTTCTCCCTTTGCTTAAGATTATTTCAATTGCTGCAAACTGAGCAGAGGGGAGAGGAGAGAAGAAAGACAGAATCTTGCCCTTCCCTATGGGCTTGGGCAAAAACAAGTCGCTGCAGCCTCATAGCTTGCCTTATTCTTTGTCGGGAATAGCTTTTGCCCCTTGGGCCGCACTGATGTTGTGGCCCCTTGCGTCCCAGTTTTCATAGGTGAAATGCTGGAGGGTATGGCGTAGCTGAATAGGTGAGATTAAAAGCAGTGTGGTATTCTCACATGGGTCGTCCCCCAAAGGGTGCTTTTTTCCAGTATCTGAAACACTCAGTGCTGCAACATACTGTTGTGGTTTCTGCTTTTCATGTGTACCATTGAATCACAGTGGTGGAAAACAGCCCTAAAGCTCCTGACTCATTCAGCGCGCTGCTGCGGCTGAAAGGATGGTACAGGAACAGGACACGGCCAGTTGCCTCCCATTTGGATTCAGAAAAGAAGAGTGCCCCGGCTCCGTTAGGGAGGCCCAGTCGCAGACTGTGACAGTTCGAGATGCAAATGAAAAGCAGCCACTGGGTCAGCAAGGCTATTATTATTAGTAATATTAATATTATTTTATTGCATTCTGTAGCTGCCATACAATGCCTCCAGCTCTGGACTTTTAAGGCTGATGAAATTCTCTGGTTGAAAGAGGTTCCAATTTATAGAAAAAGGAAGAGAGCTGAGTAAATCTGGATTATAACCCCAGGCATGTGGGGTGAAATGTGGCAGCAGCGGGGTGGGGGTGCACGGCAGAGTGTATCCATCTAAGTTCTGTTCTGTTTTCTTTCTTTTGTTTTTCTGGCAAGCTGCTATAAGAGACAGTGTGGAATGGTGGTCAGAATGTCAGAAGAGAACTGGGGACACCAGTTTGAATCCCATCCTTCTAGCATAGAATCCTAGAGTTAGAAGAGATCCCCAAGGGCCATCCAGTCCAACCCCAATCAAAATACTCCCTGTGGCAGGTGGCCACCCAGCCTCTGTTTAAAGACCTCCAAAGAAGGAGGAGACTCCACCACACTCCACTGAGGCAGCAGCATCTTCCACGGCTGGATGGCTCTGACCGTCAGGAAGGTCTTCCTGAGATTCAGGTGGAATATCCTTTCCTGCAGCTTGACTCTATTGCTCCTTTTCCTGGTCTCTGGAGCAGCGGAAAACGAGCTTGCTCCGTCCTCCACATGATGCCTTTTCAGATATTTAAGCATGGATATCAGGTCCCATCTTGACCTTCTCTTCTGCAGACTAAACATCCCCAGTGCCCTCAGCCACTCCTCAGAGGGCTTCATGGTTTCCAGGCCTACAAAATTCTCTCAGGCTGAACCTTGTTACTTAATCCTGCTAAAGAGAGGCAATATAGTATAGTGGTTTGAGAGTTGAACTAGGATTCAGGGAGAGCAGGGTTCAAATCTCCACTTAGTCCTGGCAACCAACTGGGTGACTGTGTGGGTAACACTCTCTCAGCCTCAGATGAAGGCCATGGTGGTGAATATTTTCTGTACAAATCTTGCCAAGAAACCCCTGTGATAGTTTCACTTTAGGGTCACCATAAATAGGAAACAACTTGAAGTCACACAACAAGAACTTCCACTAGTAGATCCACTGAATCAGTTCTTGAATATTGAGTGTACATGTCAGTAGACCCCATTGGTTCAGCCGCTCTCCTCTGGCTGGGAATAAAAATATGGTTTATGTCCTGAGTGACTTGTTCTCTTTCCCCCCACCTAACCTCTACCTCACAGGGTTGTTGTGACAGGGAAGCAAAAAGAGGAGGACCACATGTACTACTTTGAATTCTGTGGAAGAAAAGCTAACATTGAAATAAACCCATAGAAATAATATAAGAAATGTGCTACAGGTTGAGTATCCCTTATCTGTAATGCTTGGCACCAGAAGTGTTTCATATTTCGTATTTTCTCAAATTTTGGAATAACTATATTTGTATATATATAAAATACAGAACTATAAAGGAGATCTTGGGGTGGGGGGTCCATGAATGAGCAGGAGTGCTAGAGCCACACTATGCTCGGATTCCCACCACTTCACAGATCCTCGTCTCTTGCATCTCACTTGTTCGCTACTTGTGTTGTGTATGAGACACGAGGCCGGAAAGAGACTGAGGATCTGAGAGACAGCATTCAAGAAATCAGACGAAGACTAGGACTTGGAAGGGCAGCTTTGAATGAACTAGACAAGATCCTCAAGTAGAAAGATACATCATTGAATATTAAAGCTAAAATTGTCCGTGCCATTGCATTTCCCATTTCTCTGTATGATTGTAAACGCTGGACTGTGAAGAAGGTAGGAGAGATCTGTGGACTCCATGGGCTGCAAAAAAGACAATTGAAGAGGTCCTGGAGCAAGTCAAGCCTGAACTCTTCCTGGAAGCCCAAGATGACTGAATGGAGGCTGTCATACTTTGACCATAGCCTGAGAAGACAGGACTCAGTAGAGAAGACAACGATGCTTGGTAAGGTGGAGGGCAGCAGGAAAAGAGGAAGACTGCATTACAGGTGGGTAGACTCAGATCAAGGAAGACACGTCCCTGAATCTGCAAGACCTGAGCGGGGCGCTTGATTGTAGGATGACTTGGCGGTTGTCATGGGGTTGTCAAAGTTGGCTTGCTGACAGTAGACGAGGGTCGCAACTTCATCAGACTCTCAAAGGGGACACAAAAGACTCGCTGACCAAGAGAGAGGATTATATTCCACCCCAGAGCTTGGAAGATGTTACTGTTTTCACTGCAACACCCAGAATCCCATACTGGCTGAAAACGTAACTTCTCCAAATCTGGCGACTCCTTCCCTCTGCGCTTTCAGTACCCTTTGAGGGGAGAGGGAGACAACGGTTGGCAGCCAAAGCAAGGCTGTGGGCAGTCTCCAGCACCGCAGAGTCCCCTTCAGCACCCTGGAGAGCTCCCCAGGCAACCAGGGTGGGCAGCCGTGCAAACCAGCGGGCACGTTGCTCCGGCGGGCACAACCCCGGAAAGAACCCCAGGAAGGTGCCCGCTGTCCCTGCACCAGGGACCTTGGCCGCTCCCCCTTTTGTGCCACGCGCTGTTTTACTTCCAGGAACCTGCCTACAGTATACAATACACATGTGTCGTTAAAACTAAATCTAAACTAAACTGAACTGAAACGGAGGCCATTTCCACACTACAGCCTTATAGTGCTGCTAGTCCACTTTTGACATCCTATGGAATGCTGGGGTTTGCAGTTTAGGGAAAGGGCCTTTAGAATTCTCAACCAGAGAGTTCTTTGGCCTCAGGAAACTATGAACCCCAGAATTCCACAGGAGGCTGGAAGTGGAATAATAGCACCATAACAGTGCAAGGCAGAAATGGCCACTGTTAAAACTGAGGTAAGTCTCGTGGATTTAATGAGTCTACTCTAACTGGGACAAATAATAGGATTCAGGCCTGTATGGTCCTCAGGGCAGGAACCTTTAATTTTACTCAGGCCTGGATAAGAAGGGGGATGCTTCTGGCTCATTGCAGTTTTGGCCATTTCTGCACTGTTATAGTGCCATTATTCCCCTTTCAACATCCTATGGAATGCTGGGGTTTGCAGTTTATGGAGGAGCATTTAGAATTCTCAGCCAGAGAGCTCTTTGGACTCAGGAAACTACAAACCCCAGAATTCCACCAGATGTTGAAAGTGGAATAATAGCACTACAACAGTGTAGGGTGGAAATGGCCTCAGACATAACAACGAAGTCCATAACTAAAAGAGTAATCTGTTACGCTAAACATGTCCTAACTAACTAAAATTCAAAAGAATTCTGACCTCTCCATACAAACTCTAATGAGAAGGAAAAAATCATTTAATATTCCATGTCTAACTCTGCCTTTATAGACCTATGTACTTTCAGTTTACTAGAATTACTACTAATCAAAACTATAGATTGCAACATTGTTATGCTTTTTATTGCTCAGAAAAGTCCCTCAATGGCTTCCAGTCTTTAAAAACAAACCTCCTTCAGCTGATCCGTGTTTTAAAATCTATGTCATTTCTGTACCTTGTTTGACGACCTTTATTTTAACAGAAATCAGGGGACTCTCAAATTCTGCACGTTGCTAAATGGGCTCCGGGTGTCACAGTGCTGTTCTTTGGAATGAAGTCTGATTAACTCTGACTTGAGGTAGCCAGGCTTAGATGGGCTTGCTAATTAATCATGAAAGAGCGTTGCAGCTAACGAGTGGGCCCATTTTGCAAAGGCAGGCGTGACGGATGGCACCTCAGCAAATAATTTTGCAACGCCTTGGCATGATAACAAACATGAAGGAGAATACGTACACAACCACACACACATACACACCCTTCTTGTGCTCAGTCTTTTCAAAGCAGAACAGGGCAATCTCTGGGCTTTCAGATAGTATGGGACTTCAGCACCCATTGCCCCTCGATATTGGCTAGTCCTAATGGGAGTTGTAGTCAAAGACCATCTTTCAGCCCTCATCACTCTCCGCAGCTTTAAAAACAATTCAGTATTTACATTGTAAAAACTGTGTCTCTTCCTATGAGAATGACTACCAAGATCCTAATTTTTAGTTTAGAAGTAAAAATAAAGCCTTTGTTCCCATTTTTACTGCTGTTAAAGAGTTTATATGCCATTATCCACTTTCTGGTTCCATCCTCAACCCTCAGTCTATCTGCATCAGGTCAGATAAGCAGGCTGGCCATGAAAACTCATTGGGTGACCTTCAGCAAATGCTAAGGCAACCCTAGGACAGTGTTGCCAGAAGTCAACGTTGACTCGAAGGCACACAGCAAACTAATAGATAGTAAAAGCAGATATGGAACAAGAGGCTGTGATCCTAAGATGAAGGTCCATTCTGCCTCGCCAGCAGAATGGAGCAAAGGGTTTTGGGAGTCAGCACAAGCGCATCAGTTCTATAGTGTACATTCTGGAATCCAAGCCTGACTGGCAAGATCGATGGTGCAAATCCAGAAATCCCCCCCACTTAATTGCTTGCTTTGTGTGTATAGGCAGGTGGGGATCACTGGAAAGGGACTGAGGCTAACTGGGGGGCAGGAAGTGAAGCTAAGCTAAGCAAAGGCTCTGTCGCTTCCTCCGTGTGGGAGCAAACCAGCTGATGAGATGGCGCTCTTTAACACGGCAGCATTTGAACAAATTGGCGATTAATACCTAAGGCCATTTTGTTCCAGCAGAGCAAATGGCCCACGGCGTTCTGGAGATCCGTCTGTCTTAATTAATTAACACTGGAGAAGAAAGGAGAAGGCATGCACGGGAGATGATGGCTTGTGCGGTGCTTGCACAGGCATACAAGCTGATGGACAATTGATGGGTTCTGCAGCAGCAGCAGCATCAAGCTCTGGAGTCAAAAGGAGGAATGAGGCTATGCAGGATTTCGGCTCCTGCTGCAGCCCGACCAGCGCTGCAGGCCTGCTTCCCTGCTGCCGTCCCTTCCAGTGTAGGAGGCCTGAAGCCGAGGGAGGAGAGAAGAAGGAAACTGAATCTGGCAAGGAGCTGCTGTTGGGGCTCACAGCGATTGGTGGGAGCTGCTTGGCAAAAACGCAGAGAAATTATGTGGCAGCTAAGTAGAAAAAAAACTCTCCCTTTGCTGCATGACTGCAGCCAAGCCAAGTCTCATGCATATAAGAAAAATCTCTCTCTCTCTCTTGCTTTCTCACAAGTGCACACACAGAGCACTGAGCATTTCAGCTGCCCCCCAGTTTTGGAGGGGTGTGAGGAATTATGGTAGAGGTCTTATCCATCTGTCTGTGTGTGTGTGTGTGTGTGACAGAGAGGGGAATCTGCTCCAAATCTTGTCTCTGCTTCAGAATTTTAATCCAAACCTTCAAGGAGCTAATCAGCCTGTTTTCTCAGTGCTCAACTGTAACTCTGCCTTCGCACTTTCTTCCTTTCCTCCATGGTCATTCCAAGTTGCTGCTGTTTTCTGCTAGTGACGTGGTATCATTTGCACATCTTAAATGGTTGATGTTCTTTCCTCCAGTTTTCATGCCTCCTCCTACATCCAAGTCTAACCCAGTATATAAATTAAACAGATAGGGTGATAAAATGTAGCCTTACCTGACCGCTTTGCCAGTTGGAAACCTTTGTTTCTCCATATTCGGACCTGACATTGGCCTCACACACCCTCAGTGTTGTAGTCATAAAAATGTAAGAGAACAAATGAAGCAACCTCTCAAATTCCACTACCTGAAGTAGGCTGTGCCTCATGTTAGAACCTCTGTCCTTGGCCTTTAAATTCCCTACCGTGCCCCAAAACAAAGATACACTGGAGATGCTGAGGAGAATGAAAATGACAGCTGATCCCCCAAGGGGGTGATCCTGCTTTGCTGATCAGAGAGCTATTCCCCGGTAGGTAAGTGAAATGGTGAGGCCTGTCCACTGATGTAGAAGGAAGAATGCCTGAAAATAGTTGGATAGCAGATCCTGGAAACTGGGAACTGACCTTCAGGGAAGGAAAGTCTTTGAACAAAATGGTGATAGGCAGTAATGTCAATAGTCTGTGACCATAATAATAGAGATTAATGCATTGATTAATTGGTTAATTGATTGATAGATGATTCTTTGAGTTACCAGGCTGATCGTCTGACAGTTTTGGTCAGTTGACTGATTCTGGCTGCAGGACTGCATGCGCTTAACCTGGGAATAAGCTCCACTGAACACAGAGGGACTTACTTGTGAGTAATCATTCAGAAGGTTGTGCTTCAAGTCTGCTTAAGTTTGCATGATTTCTGTTTCTTTCCCATTTGAAAATATTGCAAGAATGTTCGCAAAGGAACAAAATCTCACTCATCCTTAGTCTTGGTAGCCATTTAGGCCGTTTAGAGCAGGAATGTTCAGAGAAACAGAGAATCCACTTTTGTCCAGTACCTAAGATAGTTAAGGTTTAGAACAAATTGTTAACATCCATGAAGTGCCATGTATATTGATGGTGCTAAATGAATAAATGCTCCTTTAAAGTTCAGACTAAAACCCAAAGCAGATTCATCAGCTGGCACTGATTCAGGGTGACATTTGCCCCTGTGGAATTCACTGAAAAGAGCAGAAGGGGGAAGGAAGGGGGTTCCTGGAAGTGATAAATTCTGCCTGTCAGTTTGCTGGCCTCTCTGCTCCCTGGAGCAAAGTGTGGGCTTAGCAGCTTTGCTCCTTGATCTGCAATTGTTTTCTCTGGAGGCGCTCCAGGCTTCTTCGGTAGGCTGCCCGAGAAAGATTAGATTTCCTCCTTCCTTGCTGCTTTGGCTTTCAGGTGGCTTTTGGCTGAAAGACAGTGAATCTTCCTCGTCTGAAAAGTTGGAGAGGCGAAAGGGAAGGGTCAGGGCCATGGCTCAGAGGGAGAACACTAGCTTGGCAGATGGAAAGTCCTGGGTTTGATTCTCAGCCTCTCCAGGCAGGGCTGAGTTGGAAACCTGGAGAACTACTGCCAGTTCCTGTGGGCTGAAGGAGGTGGAGTAATGCTTAGCAGGGAAGCCATCCCCTGTGAGGAGCAGCTTTGGGAGCTCAGGATGTTTAGCCTGGAGAAAAGAAGGTTAAGTGTCGATGTGATAGCCATGCTTAACTGCTTGAAAGGACGTCATAGGCAAGATGGAGCAAGCCTGTTTCTTGCTGCTCCGGGCAATAGGACACAGAGCAATGGCTTCAAACTTCCGGAAAAGATTCCACTTAAACAAACTTCTTGAGGAGAGCAATTTAACAGTAGAATATGCTTCTGCATGGTAATGTGGTGGAGTCTCCTTTTGAGGTTTTTAAACAGAGGCCAGATGGCCATCAAATGACAAGAAAAAAGATTCCACCTAAACATTAGGAAGAATGTCCTGAGGGTAAGAGCAATTCGACAGTGGAATCTGCTGCTCCCTCAATGGAGTGTGTTGGAGTCTCATCTTTCTTTGGAGGTTTTTTAAACAGAGGCTGGATGGCTATCTGTTCGGAGTGCTTTGATGGTGTCTTCCCACATGGAGGAAGGGGGCTGGACTGGATGGCCCTTGGGGTCTCCTCCAACTCTATGACCCCATGAGTTCACGCTGTTCTCTGGCGGCTGGAAGGAGATTTTCCCCTTGCTGGGTGGGGCAGGATCTGCGTTACTGCTCTGCAGCCAGCAGAGGAGCAACCAGCTCTGAGCTTGCTTGAGCCAAAGAAGACGAGAAGAAGCAGCAGCGAGAGAGGAATATGAGTGGTATTAATAATCGGCTGAGTCAGAGTGTTGCCTGGGTTCCAGGATCACAAGATGCAGAGGAACTGCCTGGCCTGGTTGGCCGATCACACTGGCATTGCCAGGTTTCAACTGTCCCCAATAAGGGATGGTCAACATTCATGACATGCAGGGCTGACAAGCAAGAAGTAGCTATTAACAAGTTTATTTTCTACCTGATTGTCAAATGGAAGTATCAGTTTCAGTTAGCTTAGCTATGCATTTCTCTACAAAATTAATGCATTGTCTGCATTCCTGAATTACCCAATGCACATGCTTCTGTCTTGAGGAATGGCCGAAACCCAAATATATAGGATGAAGGGTGTATCTTGTTCAGTCTATGGCCATTTCCGCACTTCACTCTTAAAGCGTGATTATTCCACTTCCAACATCCTATGGAATCCTGGGGTTTGCAGTTTAGGGAGGGGCCAATCGGCCCCTCTCTAAACTGCAAACCCCAGGATTCCATAGGATGTTGAAGGTGGAATAATCGCACTGTAAGAGTGAAGTGCGGAAAAGGCCTATATAAAAGGAAATGCCTTCTTTTCTTTATAGGACAGTGCCTATAATAAGGGACACCTGGCCAACCTAGATTTCTCTCCCCACTTACACACTCACAGCCCCCCAAAAACTATTTTTAAAATGAGAGGGCTCAAGACTCACAGGCAGGTTATAAGTATGAAGATTCTTCATACTTGTATGTTTGTTTTCACAAAATGCATTATACAGTAAATAGTAGTAGTAGTAGTAATAATAATAATAATAATAATAATAATACAGTTTTGGGAATAGCAATAGTGTCATCAAATAAAGCAAGTTAACAATATGTCTACAATCACAAAATAAGCAAGGAAACATTATAATGTTGCTTAACGCTTAGAATCAATCCATCAAGGAAAGGGGACATTGTAGAAGGATGGAGCAAGCCTGTTTTTTCCTGCTACAGAGACTAGGACATGGAGTAATGGCTTCAAACTTCAGGAAAGGAGATTCCACCTAAACATGAGGAAGAACTAGAGCAGTCATGACAGTGGAATCTGTTGCTACCTGTAAGTACGTTGGAGTCTCCTTCTCTGGAGGTTTTTGAACGGAGGGTGGATGGCCATCTTGTCAAAGGGAATGGATGTCTTTTGGACACCTTTTGCCACAGAAACCCTATGATGAGGCATTCCAAAGTGAAACCTGTCTATATCCGCCTTAAAACAAGGTGCCCAGAACTCAGCGCAGTATTCCAAATGAGGCCTGGCCAGTGAAGAATGCACTGTATGTCTGAACGTGTGCAAAGTGGCTTTTTCTCAGCACTGAAATTCGCAGGTAGCCTTTGTCATTCATGTCTGGATGGGAACAGAAACTTTCCAGGATGAGAGCGTAAACTGTATGTTCGCTCACTCAGGCTCTGCACAGAGAAGCAAGTCACTTCTGTTTAGCAAAATATGGAGACTGATCTGTGCCAATTCACTGCTGAATACCACTTCCTTCCTGGCTGCTATTTGTCCCCAAAGGTATCAATGAAATCAGTCAATTTGATACTTACAGGATTTTTTTTTCCACACCCATAGAGGTTTTTTTTTAATACTCACAGAGAGTTGTTTAAAAATGACAATTTGATCAAGGGAGAGAGGAAACAAATTAACATACTAATCAAATCAATTCATCATACAGGGAGCTGTCTGCAATTGCTTTAAAAACCTTTGCGCTAATCTCTTTTGGCAGCAAATAAAGGAACTTGGTGATTTACGTGAGGATCTGTATCCGCAAGTAATTTCCACATTTGGCTCAGAGCGAGGTGCTTTCGGAAACAAAGAGCACCTTTGGGAGTAACATGACAGCCAAAGAGGGAGAGATTTCCTACATTGTTGCTGGATCCTGATCTGGAATGAGAGCAGTTTCTGGGATCAGGGCCCTGCACTCTCCCTCTTTACAGGCTCAGCTGATGAGAACGAGAGAGCGTGCCATCTCAGTGGCTGCCCTGAGGCTCTGGAGCTCCTTGTCCAGGGAGGCCATCAGGCTCCTTGTCATCCTTCAGCAAAAAAGACCTTTTTATTCCGAGAGTCCTTGCAGGCTTTATTTCTAACGTAGGTTGTTTATTTCACGGGGAAGTTGGAGTCAAGTGTGTTTTACCATATGCAGTTCTGTCAGTTCTGGACATCTCTAAAAGGCTGCTCTTCTAAGACTCTGGAGAGCGGCTGCCTGTCTGAGTAGGCACTCCTAAGTTAGCTGGTACAATGCCCTGACTCAGGGAAGGCAGCATAGCATGTGCTTCAATGATGCAGATGAGTCATTCGTCTCAGCAGGAGGGCACATGCTTTGCAAGCACAAAATCCCCCAAGTTCAGTCCTTGACATCTCCAATTTGGAAAAAAAAAATGTGGGGAGGAGAAGAGATTCTTTTGGGTTGTTGCAGTTAAGAGTACCTCGCTATAAAGACAAATAAAACACTTTGGGCTACCTTTCCTTGGAGAAAACTTGCAGACTGATGAATGTTATTGCTCTCAATCTATAGTCAAAATCAAGCAAGGACTGTTGTTTTAATACTGCATTTTAAAAAAAAAGGAGGAAGCGTTATTTCGCATAATATTTTGTGGACTAAAGCTCACAGCTTCCTGTGGCCAAGATCCAAGGATTTGCTTTTGCTGAATCTTCTTGCTCCCCTAGTGAGCCATCTCTTCTCATGATGTGTCCGGAGTACCACAGCCTCACTTTAATCATTTGCAACTTCTAGTCAGAGAGCTGTTGGTTGCATGCTGAAGTATTTTTTTAATTATTCAGAATTTTTGTTTATCACTGTTCAGGCTACCAGCTGAATGATGTACTACCTTGGAGGAAGAGCTGAAATTCCAGGCAGGATAATCTGAAAAGAAGGTTTTTTTGGATAACCTGGCCGCCAAATGTGTTAAGGCTCTGTGAGGGTAACACCAGTAGCTTGGAAACAAACTGGAAGACAAGGCAGATGGCTCAAGACAGGTCTCTGAACTGGGGCATCGTGAGAGGGATATGGAGAAGCAGGAAGGTGACCGTTATGGTAGAAGGCCTGGAAGCCATGAAACCCTGTGAGGAGCAGCTTAGGGAGCTGGGTACGTTTAGCCTCGAGAAGAGAAGGTTACGAGGGGACGTGAGATCCATGTTTGAATATTTGAAAGGCTGTCATATGGAGGATGGAGCAAGCCTGTTTTCTGCTGCTCCAGAGACCATGACACGGAGCAATGGATCCAAACATCAGGAAAAGAGTTTCCATCTAAACATAAGAAGAACTTCCTGAAAGTAAGAGCAGCTTGACAGTGGAATATGGTGCTGCCTGAGAATGTGATGGAGTCTCCTTCGTTTGAGGTTTTTAAACAGAGGCTAGATGGCCATGTGTCTTGAGTGCTTTGATGTTGTCCTCCTGCATGGCAGAATGAGGTTGGACTCGGACCTTGTGGTCTCTTCCAGCTCTAGGATTCTATGTTTCTTCCTCGTTTTACCGACAGGAACACCCTTTCTTCATGCCTTACTTAGCACAGGCTCTGTAGCCCGCAAACCGTTCACAGCAGACAAGGCTTTTGGCTGGTCTGCAAACAGGATTGTCAGCTTGGTGGCTGTTTGGATGGTCTTTATCATCTACTGCCCTCAAGTGGCTAAAATTGTCACTTTCCTCTAGGAGCAGAGATTCGGAAAACTTCTATTCAGGGGCCATTTCCGCACTACATTCTTATAGCGCTATTATTCCACTTTCAACATCCTATGGAATCCAGATGGCCCCTCCCTAAACTGCAAACCCCAGGATTCCATAGGATGTTGAAAGTGGAATAATAGCGCTATAAGAGTGTAGTGCAGAAATGGCCAGGATCTCAATTCTTGGTGGCTGTGCTGGTTACAGGGTTATTTCTTTCTGGGAGGAGTGGTCAAAAAAAGGGAAAAAAAAGAAAAAAAAGGACTCTTTCTAAGCTCTGCTAAAGACTGAAGGTACATCCAGATAACATTTTTATCCTACAAGTTGCCTTCTCTCAAAGATAATTTTTTTCAGGCAATCCGTATGTGGGCTCCAGCACCTTTCACTTGTAAGCCTCCCTTGTGTTCCCACCACTCCCCCATCCTGTTTCTTACCAAGTAAGAACCCGTCAGTGGAGACAGCGTGTGACAGCAGCAGTTTGTGTGTTGGACCAGGATCTGGGAGACCAGGCTTCAAATCCTGTCCTGGCTGTGGAAACCCGCTCCGCTATCTTGGGCAAGTCAGACTTTCTTAGCCTCAGAGAATGGTAAAGGCAAGCGCCCTCTGAACACATCTTGCCAGGAAAACTCTACAATAAAGTTGGCTTAGGGTTAGGGTAAGTTGGAAACAAAGGCACAGAACAACAAAGGAAGATGAGACAGGATAGATGCCTTCATCTAGGCAGGAAGATTGACACCAAATTAGGAGGGGCAGCTAATCCCACAGAGGACAGGATCAGAATTCAAAACGACCTTAACAGATTAGAGAGTTGGGCCAAAACTAACCAAATGAGTTTCCACTGGGAGAAGTGTAAGTTACTACACTTGGGCCTTAAAAGTGAAATGCATGGGTATAAGATGGGTGACGTATGGCTTGACCACAGTACATGCGAAAGGGATCTAAGAGACTTAGTAGACTACAAGCTGAACATGAGTCGGCAGTGTGATGTGGCAGCTAAAAAAACTAATGGAATTGTGGGCTGCATTAAAAGGAGTATAGTGTCTAGGTCAAGGGAAGTAATAGTTCCACTCTATTCTGCCTTGACCAGATCCCACGTGGAATACTGTGTCTAGTTCTGGGCACCGCAATTCAGGAAGGATATGGACAAGCTGGACCGTAGCCAGATGAGGGTGACCAAAATGGTAGAAGGCCTGGAAACTGTGAAGCCTTCTGAGGAGCAGATTAGGGAGCTGGGTATGTTTAGTGTGCAGAAGGGAAGGTTATGAGATGACATGATAGCCATGTTTAAGTATTTGCGAAATACATCATAGGGAAGATGGAGCAAGCCTGTTTTCTGCTGCTCCAGAGACTAGGACCCAGAGCAACAGCTTCAAACTACAGGAAATGAGATTCCACCTAACATTAGGAAGAACTTCCTGACCGTAAGAGCAGATTAGCAGTGGAATCTGCTGCTGCCTCAGTGGAGTGTGGCGGAGTCTCCTTCTTTGGAGGTTTTTGAACAGAGGCTGAATGGTGTCTTTCTGCATGGCAGGAGTCGGATTTGAGGGCCGTTGGGGTCTCTTTCAAGGTTACTGAGCCCCTTTTCTCTACCCCTTTCAACCGATCCCCTTGGAATCTGAGGGATGCTCACCTCTTATCCCATACAAGTGCACGTACTGTACAAATACGCAGGCTCAGGTGTTTCTGAGACTCCCTGTACTTGTGTTCATCCCTGAATTGGACTCGGGTGCAAGAACTTGCAAGACCTCAGCAAAGTTGATGATGGCTGTCATCAGGGGTCATGGGGGTCTTGTATTTATTTGCTGCTTTCTGTATAATATGTTCAGTATATTAATTAAGCGGGTAGAGTGATAAAATGCTGCCTTGTTTTACCCTTTGCCAATGGGAAATCATTCTGGTTCTCCATACTCTGTTTTCACAGTGGCCTCTTGTCCTTAGTATAAGTTATGCATCAGGACAGCGAGATGTTGTTGAACATCCATCTCCTTTAGAGCTGTCCGTAGTTTTTCATGATCTCTAAACAGCCACAGGCTTTGCTATAACCTATACACCACAGACGTATATTCTTCTGAAGTCCCTTCCGTTTCCACTGTTGGGCCTGGATGATTCCTGCTCAAACTCAGGATTTTCTGGGCTTTGTTTGGCCCCCTGCAGGACCTGAGTTCCGCCAGAACAGGGCGAGGAGAGCACACATACTCAGAGGCCACGTGGCTTCCCAGCACAGGTGTGTGCAGTGAGACCGAAGCGCGAGGGTATTGCACAGGCTGGAACCATGTGCAGACTCCCTGCCCATTCTCACAGAATTGATTCTTCTGTGTGGGAATTCTTGCAATATGTGAAGGAGTCCTGCTCATCTCAGGTGTGGGAGGACATTACACTCACTTCATGTATTGTCTTCTGCTTGTCTACTTCCTGCTTCTCCTCCTCCTTGTTTGCACAGAATCCTCCCACCTGACGCTTCTGCTTCCTGACCTTGGTGTGTTTCCTTGGAGACACGCAAGAGTTCTCCGGAGGACATGTCAGTTATAGCAATGGGTGTGCAGGAGAGGGAGCATGGAATCCACACACCAGCCCTCTGCCATCCCGAGGGCCAGGTATTTACACCATCACGCCATAATATCCTTCAAAGTCAGAGGCTCTGGTGTTCTAGATGGTGTTTATTGTGGATGTGGAGGATTTTGGATTAATTCCTTGTTTGCTACAAACCTGAAAAGTTACTTGTTTCTTAGGCAGCCAGCTTTACAGGACTGTTGTGCACGGATACGTGGGATAACAACTGTCAGCTACTTTGTGCGGGGAAAGCATGCTGCGTGCATTCCAGAGCTGCCTGCAGGCCAAATAAGAATCCTTCTTGGGCGGGTGAAAAGCTCCTCCAACAAGCTCAGCACAAACAGAACAGAGTGTGCAAGTATTTGTCCCAGTGATTCAGACAAACACCTAGGGAAAAGCCTAGCCTTGCTCTGCAGCCAAAAGTTTATTCTATTGGTTGTGCCACATAGTATAATAAAAATCTGTAAGGGCTGTATTTTAAAATGCAGGTAAAGTACAGGATCAGAACAATATACAGTAATTTAAGAAACTTAAACAGGTTGCATAATTAAAACCAACAACCAATTCAAAAAAGCAAAGTCAAAGGCTTTCACGGCCAGAATCCATAGGTTGTTGTGGGTTTTCCAGGCTTTGAGACCGTGTTCTATTAGTATTTTCTCCTGACATTTTGCCTGCATCTGTGGCTGGCATCTTCAGAGGATCTGGTGGCACGGAAGTGAGACAGAGTATAGATACTTGTGTAGTCCTGGGTGGGAGGGAGCAATTTGCATATGTTGCAGTTGGCCTGTGGGATGGTCTGTTGTTAAATAGGATATCCCCCAGGGTTGTGTTGTGAGTCAGGGGATATGCATAACAGTGTGTTAATTACATTAGTCACCCATTGTATTGTTTCTTGTAGAGGGACCTCCAGAGTCTGGGTGGTGTTCACTGGCATATTTTTGAGTCTTGATTTTAGTGTTCTTCAGTATGGGTAGCCAAATCTTGTTTAGTTTCCGAGTTTCTTCTTTCTTGTTGAAATTGTCCATGTGTTTATGGATTTCCATGGCCTCTCTGTATAGTCTGACATAGTAGTTGTCAGAATGGTCCAGAATTTCTGTGCTTTCAAAAAGCATTCTGTGTCTAGGTTGGTTTATGACATCTTCTGCTACTGCTTATTTTTCTGAGTGGATCAGTCTGCAGTGTCTTTTGTGTTCTTTGATTCGTGTTTGGATGCTGCCTTTTGTAGTCCTTATGTAGACCTGCCCACAGCTGCAAGGTATGCGGTAAACTCCAGCAGAAGTTAGAGGATCTCTCTTGTCCTCTGCTGAATGTAGCATTTGTTGAATTTTCTTGGTTGGTCGGTGCATTATTTGGAGGTTATGTTTATTCATCAGTTTCCCTATACGGTCAGTTTTTGCCATCCGTCAAAGCGCCCACTGACTGTAAAGTAAACAAGATTTGGCTATCAGTACTGAAGAACACTAAAATCAAGACTCAAAAACATGCCAGCGAACACCACCCAGACTCTGGAGGTCCCTCTACAACAGTGGTTCTCAACCTGTGGGTCCCCAGATGTTCGTGGACCTCAGCTCCCAGAAGCCCCAGCCACTACGATCAATGCTCAGGGCTTCTGGGAGCTGAAGTCCAAAAACATCTAGGGACCCACAGGTTGAGAACCACTGCTCTACAATAAAAAATACAATGGGTGGCTAATGTAATTAACGCTCTGTTATGCATATCCCCTGACTCACAAAACAACCCTGGGGGATATCCCATTTAACAATAGGCCATCGCACGGGCCAACTGTAACACATGCAAATTGCTCCTTCCTGTCCGGGGGCTACGCAAGTATCTATACTCTGTCTCACTTCCATGCCACCAGATCCTCTGAAGATGCCAACCACAGATGCAGGTGAAATGTCAGTTGAAAATGCTAATAGAACACGGCCTCAGAGCCCGGAAAACCCACAACAACCTAATTCAAAAAAGGTTTCACAATCATGGCAGATTTCTAGCAAGCATTTAAAGCTGAAACCATTTTCTTGAACCACACATGGGAGTGTTCCAGAGGATGAGTGCAACCATTAAGAAGGCCTCTCTGTTGCCAAAGTTTCCAGAGTTAGTCCTTGTCCTCAACATCCCTAGCTAAAACCAGAGTGGGCAACTGCCATGGGTCCAGGACCCATTTTTGTTCTGTTCCAGACTTTGGATGGTCCAATCCACTCCTCTATCTCCTCTGAATAAAAATGTCTCAGATTGCAAACTTCACTCCCTGTCCATGCACACTCCCGAGGGCTGGCTCTGTTGTTAGGCACAATTTGGTAAGTAATTCAGGAACCAGAGTTTGTTTCTCTTGTTATGATATTTGTACCACGAGGGTGGGGAAAAGGCCCAGGTGCGATTTTCTGCCTCAAGTTATCAAATAACATCTTTGGCTTTGAATATTATGCGCGTTGGATTGGGTTGGCAGGTGGGCACTATTTGTCTCTGGCGTCAGGCAGCAGAATGTCTGTGATTGGCTCATTGGGATTTCATTGATCACCTGTAATTCTAACTATTCCTTAATGGCTCAGATTTGGCTCCTTCTCTGGCAGCACTTAACTCCTGGGTTTTTCAGTACAACAGATATAAGATGAGTTTTAGTTACGCTGTGCACTTGCATCAGTCTGACGCCATTTTAATGTCATGCCTCTGTCTCAGGTATGCTTGAATTAGTTGTTTGGCGTAGAGTACAGAAGTCCCTCCTTATCCATGGTTTTGCTTTCTGTGATTTTGGTTACCCACGATCAACTGCGGTCCAAAAATATTAATGGAAAATCCCAGGAATGAACAATTGATAAGTTTTAAATTGTGTGCCGTTCCGAGCAGCATGATGACAGATGTCCCACTCTGTCCCTCCAGTGATGTAAATCAACCCTTTGTCCAGTGTATCCGTGCTTTATACACTGCCTGCCGATTAGTGACTAGTAGCTGTCTTTGTTGTCAGATTGACCGTTGCGGCATTGCGATGCTTGTGTTCAAGTTACTCTTATTTTACTTAATAATGGCCCCAAGACACAAAAAACTTTGTCATAGGTATGTTGTATATAGGAAAATAGTATATAAAGGGTTTGGTACTGTCTGTGGTTTCAGGCATCCTCTGGGGGTCTTGGAAATGTGGTGGAGTTTCTTCCTTCTTTGGAGGTTTTTAAAGAGAGGCTGGATGGCCATCTGTCGGAAATGCTTTGATTGTGTCTTCCTGCCTGGAAGAATGGAGTTGAACTGGCCTTTGGGGTCTCTTCCAGCTCTAAGATTCTATGATGTTTCTGTGATGATTCCCTGCGGTTAAGTGTGGGGACTACTCTATTTAAAATTAACATGTGGTAGTCATGAGAGTGTTGGGTTAGGGCTCAGGTTGTCCAGGATCTGAATCCCGCCTTGGTCACAGAAGCTCACTGGGTGACCTTGGACAAGTCATGCTCTCTCAGCCTCAGGGGGAGGCCAGGGCAAACTCTCTCTGAACAAACCTTCTGAGCTATAACAGTCTAGTGGACTCCATGAGACCAGGCTCTGACTCTCTGCTTGGCCATGGAAACTCGCTGGGTGACCTTGGGCAGGTCTTACTTGGCACTGTCAGTTTGACGGACCAGGGAATATACTGCCACGTGAAAGTGTGGTGGAATCTCCCCCTTTGGAGGTTTTTAAACAGAGGCTGAATGGCCCTCTATCCGGAGTGCTTCATATCTTATGTCTTTATGCAGAAGGGGGTTGGACTGGATGGCCCTGGGTCTTTCTTCCAGCTCTTGGAAGCTGAGACAGTATGGAGAGGAAAGAACCATAACACCGAAACCTCGTGACAGGTACCCTTTAAGGTTGCCAGAAATTGGAAACACCTTGATGGTGCGTAACAACAGCAAACTTACAATTTTCTTCAAGGCACCTTTAGGGCAGCTTATTGGTGTGGATAAAGCCTTCTCAGTACAGTACCTCACCATATTGTAAATCACAGGACGTGTAGGATAGAGCCATGGCCGAGGAAGCAAGATCGAGAGGGTACCAGAGAGTGTACAGATACCCTCAGCCTCTTGGCTTGTGGGATCAGTTGGGAAGGCTCTGTTTCAGAAACCCTTCAGCTAGAAAAAGGCTCGATGTGGGGAGCTCTAAAGAGTGACGCCACTGCTGAAAAGACTCCGCTGTATGTATGCCTCCATGCTTTCTACAAACAGTAGAAAGTCTCAAAGATTTTCAGGGTCTGTAGTGTGCTGGGAAGTGTATTCTTTATGTGGAAAGTGGAATAAGACACTATAGCAGGGTAGTATGGAAAGGCCCTTGCTTGCTCATAAAGTAACTTCCGGTTAACAATCAACAATGAACCCTGAGTCACACAGGTATTTGCTCACCAGCAAAGTATAAGAAGTATTTCTGCAGAGAGGGCTGGGGACTGATGCGGATTGGCATTGACTGTGCCAATTTAGTGGCAGCATAATTTTAAGTAGGGCTCGGGGCTGACCCCAGGACCAGAACTCAAAGTGGAGGAACTTCAGTTAAGTGAACGCAGAGGGAGACTTCGGCCATTCCTACCCTGCCCTGTTCTAGTGCTGTGATTCCACTTCCAACATCCTTGGGGGAATTCTGGGCTTTTTAATTTCCTGAGGCCAAAGAGCTCTCTGGCTGAGAATCCTAAAGGCCCCTCCCTCAACCGCAAACCCTGGGATTCCGTGGGATGCTGAAAGTGGAATGGTTGCCCCATAACAGTTTAGTGAGGAAATGGAGGGGGGGGGGTGCCATTTCCGCACTAGCCTGTTATAGCGCAAGTTGAAAGTGGAATCATCGCGCTGTAACAGGCTAGTGCAGACATGGCCAGAGAGGGAGGAGTTCCTTTTGCTTGGGTATTTAAGCGGGCAATATTCGCTGTGAATTGAACTGTCCAGGGTGCTGAATCGCTAGCAGCCCTGCAGAGTAGGCCCGGCAAAAGCTGGGAAGCAGTACCTATTTCGTCTAAACTCCTTTACTGCTTGCAAGAGCGTCCCTCTTTCTTTCCCCCTTCTGTTCTCCCCGTCCTTTGCCCCCTTCCTCCTCTTCTTCCCTATCTCTGCTTCCTCCCTTCCCTCCCCCTGCCCTCTCTCTCTGCTCTCTTCTCGCCTTGGCGCCTTGCTTCCTTTAATCAGAGTCCTCAGCACCTTCCTGCAGAACCTGCTAATACTGGTTCCAACGGGGGCTCATTTAAAGGAGCCCCCTGGCTTCCCGCCCCGTGCCCTTCTGCTTCTTCCTCCTCCTCCTCCTCCTCCTCCTCCCCTCTTGCCTGGGCAGCGCCCCCCTTGCCCTCCCCGGCGGGCCCGGCAGGGGGCGCTCTCCCCTTTCGGCAGCCCCGGCGGCGGCGGCGGCGGCGCTGGGCCGAGCCGCTCACTCCAGCCCGGGGATTGACAGGCCGCTCTCGCCAGAGGAGGCGGGCGGGGAGAGGCGGAGGCGGAGGCGGAGGCAGAGCCGAGCAGACGCCGAGAAGCCGAGACTCCGCCGCCTCGCAATCCGCCGCCATCCTGACCCCCCCGGCCCCGGCGCCCCCCGCCACCCGACTCCCCAGGCACAGCGGGCTCCCCACAACCACAACAGGTGGGTCCGGGGGCCCCGCGGGCCTTTCATCGGGGGCGGGGCCGGGCGGGCGGGCGGGAGGCAGGCCTGGCTGCTTTAAAATGGAGGCTGAGCCAGGCGGGGGCGAGGCGGGGGGCAGGGAGGGGCTTTGCGGCAGCCCCCCATCCCCTTTTGTGTTTTGGGGGGTTGCAGGGCCCTCTCCCCATATTCGGACCGACCTCCCATGCAGGTGCCCCCCCCGCTGGGTGCATCTGTTTTTTGCAAATGCAGCGCAGCCTCCTCCTCACGCACAAACACGTCCCCCCTCTTTTGGTGCATGTCTTTTGGGGGGGTCTAAGAGGCTTTTAGTTATTTTTCGGAGGGGGGAGAGTTAGGTGATCTTGCAGAGGGGGTGTATGGGCGTTGGTTTTGAAAGGCCTCCCTCTTTCCCTACCCAGACCCCCCTCCCATTTGCAAAGACAAACCCACATATTTGTGTATGTCTCTTTCTGCGTGTGTGTATTTGTGTGCAGAATTGCGCAAAATTCTTCCTTCGCCGGAAGAAGGAGCCTTGCCCTTAATTTGAAGCAGGCGAGGGCCTGTTTTCAACACCCCTTTTTTGCACACTCCCCCCACATCCTTTGCAAAAACAACAACAGCCGAGGCACAACTGGGCGCTGTGGCGTATATTTTGGGTGCTCTGCACCGAGCAGGCCTGGGTTTTTTAGGCACTTGCGTTGTCTTCCATCCTCACCGTTTCGTCCAGGGCTTGTTTTTTTCCCTTTGCGCTTAAAATCTGCGTTGGGCTTCCATTGTTTTGGTTGTGCATTGTGGTTACGGAAAAGGCCTGGGAGGTTGCGTAGGTGTGTTGCCACACCGCTGTGGTGAGACAAAAACTCGCTCTCACCTGGGAGTCAAACCTCTGACATAACAGGCGCAAGGATATATTTTGAAGAGCATCTTTTAAAGTCGGCTCTGCGCATCGTTACAACACACCTGATTGTGTACAGAAAGCGCATCTGGAAGGAAAGGAACGTGGTCTCTACTATTATTATTATTATTGCAAATGTGGAAAATTGGGCATCTTTTTTTAAAAAAAATGTTTCCAGTCTTATGATTGATGCAATTCTGGAGGAGGTTTGGGTCATATATTCCAAAATAGGGGTCTTGCAATCCTAGCTGGTTTATTGTGGGTTTTTTGGGGGGAGGGGGTTTAAAAAAAACTAAACGCTGGCCCGTAGTGGCTAAGAGGCAATTGGAGAGTGCTTTTCAGAGATACTAGTTGTATTAAATAGGTGTGGGCGTACCATTGTTGTGGTTGTCTGGTGTGTTTTTCACTTCTCGGGTGGTCCGTGTGTGTATGTGCACCTTAGTGCGTGTTGGAACCGATGACAGCAGTGTGCTGCTTGGATATTTTTTGCTAAATTTGAATTTTTAATCTGTTTTTAGCAGAATGCTGCATTTTGGTGTGGATAGTTAGCAGACTCCTTCCTCCCCTTGGTACAGGTTTTATCGCAGCTTTGAATTCCGTTTCCCCCTGACCGACGTTGCGTGGTTTTACCCATCTCTCTCCAAACGATGATAATTCTGGGAACATTTGGGACGTTGGCTCTGTGTTTCTGTGCCTCCAAGATGGTCACCTGCTGTCGCATTCAGAATTCCTCTCTTGGTGGCTTTCTTTCAGCGTGATGCAAAACCAGGATTGCCACTATTATGGGTTTTGATTGTCTCATAGAATACTGAAGCTAGAGGCTGATTCTGCCTCATACTGTATCTCTCGCTAAATTGTTTACAGGGTGTGTTTGAAAAGGTTGTAGCAGACATTGAGAGGTGGAAGTATTGAGGTGCTCTGTCATGTGTGTCCCAAATTTTGGGGTGTTCCTTACCTTACTTAGCAGGAGTTTCTAGCAGGTAGGTTGGCTGTTGGAAGGATTTTGGGACTGCTTGAGTTTTTGCTGGATGCTGCGTTGGGTCTCCGACATGGAGCAAGCTTGCCGGTTTCCATCGATTTCTGTTGGAATCAAGGTTTCACACCCTGTTTCCAAGCCAAGTCTTTAAAAATCGAAAGCCACAGGTAAATTAGAAGCTGTGGCTCTGAAGCTGTGAATAAAAACCAGTAAACTTCAAGCATGGAGACATTTTTTTTCAACTGGATAGGGCTATAGAGGCTGTGCTCACTAGGTTGGGGTTCTTGCAGTAGCCCTCATGTTGAGATGTTGCTTACTTGTTAAGCAAAAAACCTGTTTAAAAATTTGTGGCCTTTAGAATTCTTCCATTTCTAGCATGCCTGTTATTAAAAAAATGCTGTTTATTTACATACCTAAGTATTGTGTCCCTGCTCTGCTTTCCTCCAGTGAGCTCAAGGTGGCATATATGTGGCTCTGTTCCTCCCTGCTGTGCCCTCACAACAAACCTGTGAGGTAGGTCAGGCTGTGAGAAAATGACAAGTTCAGAGCCACCTGCTGAGTTTCAGAGCTCAAGAGGGAAGCCTGGATCTCCCAAATGTGAGATTCCAACACTTAACTCCTACACGCTACCAGCTCCCACCTGTCTCTCTTCTCATAGTCAGCGCACCATTCCTCTGTCACGTTTGCAGATCTTTGGGTGGTTCAGAAGGAGAGTAGCCAAAGTAGGTAACACCGTATTTGTTTATTGATATAAAAAATATCTCATATTCTGAATTTCCTGTCCAGTGTCCTGGGTCTTTCCTTCCAGGTTGGTGTTATGGTGCTCTTCATCTGTCTCTCTGGAGTATAGAATCCTAGAGTTGGGGCCATCCGGTCCAGCCCCTTCCGCCATATAGGAAGACACCATCGAAGCATCCTCTTTGACAGATCGCCACCCTGCCGAAAGAAAGAGACTCCACCACACTCCATTGTGCCAGCAGCATATTCCATGTTGAGCTGCTCTTATGGCCAGGAAGTTCTTCCTAATGTTCAAGTGGAATCTCTTTTGCTGAAGTTTGAAGCCACTGCTCCATAGTGTCCTAGGAAATAGGACTTATCAGCTTTTGCGCCTCCAGCTGCTTTGTACTTCATCTCCCAGAAGCCTCCACCAGCATAGCCAACCGTGATGGAGTCTGGGAGGTGAAGTCCAAGACATCTGGAGGATTAAAGGTTGGATCCACTGCTCTAGAATTCTCTTTTCTGGGGAGAGGATTAAGATAATGTAGGTTAGTCTGTAGCTGTAGTTATACAAGCTGTACATGACTGGATAAATCCCAGGGTTTGTTGTTGTCGTGCGCCTTCACGTTGTTTCTGACTTACAGTGACGCTAAGGCAAATCTGTTGTGGGTTTTTCTGGGGACTTAGAGTGTGTGTGGTGCTCCTGAGGTCACCCAGTGCGTTTCTGTGGTGAAGCCAGGAATTGAACTCTGGTCTCCAGACACGTCATGCAACACTCAAACCACTACAACACACTGGCTCTTAAATCCCAGGGTTTACTGGAAACTTATTAAGGGTTCCCAGTAGCAGAGCATCAGTAATGGGTGCACACCTGCATGTGGGAGATGTTTACTGCCTCCCCATCTTTTCCTCCATTTTGCCGAGGACACTTGCATGGTTTTTTTTTGGTGGTGGGGGGCTTACTTTCACATGACAAAGGAATGTAATGGAGCCTGTCCCAACTGGCCCTCTATATGAGTGTACCTTTTGCCTTAGAAGATGCCCAGGGATGTTGTGTGGTCTACTAGATTTTCACCTGTTGTCTGCCCCAGAAAGGCTAATGCAGGTGGAGGTGGTGATAGCCAAAGATGACTCCAGGCTTCCCCATGAAGGCTAGTGGCTGATTCCTATGGTGGCCAGTGGGAAAAGCAGGGTTGTGCATCTTCTTTCTGAACTGGATTCTGTTCACCACTCTTTTAAGAGAGTGAGGCCGTTTCCGCACTAGACCATTATGGTGCTGTTATTACACTTTCAATCTCCTATGGAATCCTGAGGTTTGCAGTTTAGGGAGGGGCCTTTGAGGCTCCTCCCTAAACTGCAAACCCCAGGTCCATAGGATGTGAAAGTGGAATCGTAGTGCTGTAACGGTCTAGTGTGGAAGTGGCCTAAGTTGTGAATGGTGAGTATTGGCAGCAGATATGCTGAAAGGGTGTAGCTGTGCTTGGTTTCTGATCTGCTCGTCAGAAAGGGAGTAGGCCACAAATTCAGAAGATACATTTTTTTAATGGCTGAGATAGTATTTCGGAGGATGCGACTGTAGAGAGCAATTAACCGTGGTGTCTTGGGGGAATACTCCTGTTTACAGGCAGTGTGCCTTTGAATATCAGATGTTGCTGGAGACGAACTCTGGAGGCTGTTGCCTCCATTGTAATGGCCCCGGGCTTCCTGGAAGCATTTCTGTGTTAAAAAGAGGATGCTGAATTGGGTAGACTCTTGACCCCACTCAGCAGGAAAATATTTGTAAGAATTCGGGGCAAATATGAGTAGTACAGAATAAGTGTAGTGTCGTGGTTTGAGCCCTGGACTGTGACCCTGGGAAGCCGAGTTCGATTCCCTGCTTGGCCATGGAAACCCACTGGATGACCTTGGGAGTGGCAGAAAACAAGCTTGTCCCACCTTCCATAGGACATCCTTTCAAATATTTAAATAGGGCTGTATTGTTTTGAAAGCCAACATTGGTGTAGTGGTTAGAGTACTGGATTGTGACCCTTGAGAAAAGGGTTCGACTCCCTGCTCAGCTGTGGAAACCCCCTGGGTGACCTGGGGCGCATCACACACTCTCAGCCCCAGAGAATCCCATTGTAGAGTTGCCATAAGTCAGAAACAACGTGGGGGCACACAACAACAACATGAGTAGTATGGTTATTGGCTGTGGTTTCACAATAGTTGATTTGATTTATTGCATTTTTATCCTGCTTTTCCATTTTAACAACAACACCAACAACACAGAGAGTGCTTCAGGCAGTCACTGAAGCAAACAATAAACAATAAAACAATAAACAATAAAACCATTAACCAGAATAAACAGACACTGGAATAGTGCAACAGAGACCCTTCCTGGAGGCAGTGAGATTGAGAACCAGGCACGCTTCTGAGGGGAAGGTCTTCCACAATCCGGGAGCAGCACAAGAGAACGCCCACTCCTGAGCTCCCGTTGCGTAGACCTCTGCAAGGGATAGCATCTCCAGGGGTATTTCCCCTGAAAATCTTGGCGTCCGGGCAAGATCCTGACAGGACAGGTCAGGAGGTTCCTAGAGAGCCAGGCTGAAAACTCTTTAGGGGTTTTCCTTTTCCTGTTTTGTTTTGTTGCAAATAAAGCAGAGGGAGACTCAGCAACATTTTTGCTGGACCAGCCAAACTATAGATATTTCCCAAGTGTGGATTATAGACTGATGTGTGAGCTTTTTTTTTTAAAATGGACCAAGATGGCTACTCTTTTAAGATTTTATTTATTTGCGTGTGTGAGTAAAAGATGTTTATGTTCATTTCTGCTTGGAATGCATTTGGATGATCTTTTTATCATGCCATGTCATGCAGCCCACATTCATTGAGTTTTGCTTCCTGTTGAAATTTTCCTGTCCCCCCTCCCCACTTCTTCTGTCTTTTCCCTCCTCCTGTTTCCAAAAATCAGTTGAAGAGGGAAAGATAGAATGGATGCATTTAATCTCTTTTGACTAACTGTATGGAAGCCCACCTAAAGTTCAGGGCTGAGAAGCACACTATCTTGTTGTTTCTTGTTGCCTGAGGTTGTGAACAGAAGGCTTGGAAAGATGATGCCAGTCTTATGCATACACAACTGTACTCGTCCATTGTGTGACAGAAGTGGTCTCATCGAGTGGATGATAGGCATTGTTAATGTCAAAATCCTGGAATCTTGTGTCCGTTTGAGGCCCTGCTGTTTAAGAATGCTATCAGCGGGCTGGAATATGTCTGGAAGAGGGCGACCAGTATGCCCACAGATGTGGAAACCAAGCCTTGTGAGGAACAGCTTCGGGAGGTGGGGATGTTCAGTTTGGAGAAGACTGAGGGGTGACGTGAGAGCCACCTTTAGATATCTGAAGGAACATCATGTAGATCAGCATTCCTCATAGTGGATTTGGAATCTGCTCTTCCCAGTGTACAGCAGACACAGTGTCGTCTCTTTTTCCCAATCCAGAGCAGTTCTTTAGATTCGGAAGCAATTCCTGGGACTGCCGGCATGTCCAGTTTGGGCAGATAAATCAGACTTAAGACATAAATGTTCCTGGTTGTCAGAACTTTTACTCTGGGAACAAGGATTTAGTCTGTTGGAGAGACTGTCGGTCCACCTAGAAACAGGTTTTTAGTTTGGAGATATGTTAGTTGTTTTGCTTATTATTTATTAAACTAAGAGGCTAGAAACATAAAACAATTGAACAAGTGAAACAGATTAAAACATTTTGAAACCATGTTTGTTGTTGTTGCATGTCTTTGAGTTATTTCCAACTTGCAGCGTCCCAAGGTGAACCTGTCATGGGATTTCCTTGACAATTTGCCTCCCACTGGGGCTGAGAGAGTGCATTTTGTTTTAATTTGTAAGTTGCCTTGAATCTAGCACTCAGAGAAAAGAGGGATATAAAATAAATAAGTACATAGATAATAAGAAAGATGACTTGGGGACTCTTTGGGCCGGAGTGGTTGAGTATAGGTGCTACTGGGCCGGCCTCCGGCAGCTCACCCTTTGGCTCTGGCCTAGGGAAGTAGGGAGCCAAGGGGGCTGGAAGACCATCTTCTTTCTCGCCAATCGATACGGGTGACGCACGTTTGGTCAGAACTTCATGATGGCCCTTTTCAGTGTTTATACCCAGACGTTGTACCCCCTGCTGCAAGAAATTCTCACCTAGCTCCTTCACTTCAGATTTTTAAAAATTGAAACAGGTCTTTGAACTTGGAGGATTTTTTTTTCCTTCTCTGCTGAGTTTTAGTCCCTAATTATTTCTTTTCTGCTGTACTTAATTGTTCCATTTGATGAAGTGGGCTGCAGTTCAAACAAAGCTGACACCACGTCAAGCTGATTTTGCTGCACTGGAAGAACGGATGCTCCCTCTTTCCCCAGAAATCCTTTAATTATGTGTTTTGTTTTGTTTTTTGTGGTTTTGTCTTGATAGTGTTTATTTGTCACCAGTTGGATTTTGTTGTAAGCAGCCTTGGATGCCTTTTAACAGAAAGACGGATTATAAAGGCAACAAATGCCGACAAGCAGAATATCTAGTTCTTCAGGCCACCTTTTCCATGTAGAGATGAGCTGAGTTTTGCTCTGGGATCCTGGAATATCTATCCATCCCTCCTGTTTTCCTTGGTTGTTGTCATTTGATGGTTGTGAACATTACCTTCTTCTTGTGACCCAGATGCATGCCAATGTGGTGTAGCTTTTTCCCCCTGTGGTGTTTCACTTATGGCTGTGTTTGTTACAAATCTCCCTGGTTCTGTGGATGATGAGTCTTCTTTGCTTAGTTTCTATAAAATAGCATGGGAGACGCAGAAAGAGGCCTTCCCAGAAATCATGATCTCAATCTCTCTTTCTCTTAAGCTCTTCTGAAAATTGTTATGTGTCAGGTTCAGCATGGAAAGAACATACTAATTTTTCCTGCCCACCTTCTATCCATTGCTTTCAGTTGAGGTTTAAAATGTGAGTTTGGCAACTTTGCAAGATCTGGGGGTGATTTCCCAACAAACCTTGGTCTGCTAGAAGCTGTAGCAGTTCATCTCATGAGACTAAGCCTGATTGGGGGGTCTTAAAGCAAAAATAGAAAGCGCAGCTCTTCCTCCCTTGCCCCCCAGAACAAAAGGTGAGATATGTTTGTGTCTGCATGTACCTTCACATCAGCTGTCACCTTGTGGTAACCTCTTGAATTTCCTAGAGTTTTCTTAGCTAAGGAATCCTCAGAGGTGATTTTTCCAGTTCCTTCCTCTGAAACAGGGTATACAACACCAGATATTCATGTCAGTCCCCCACCCAAGGACTAACCAGGGCTGACCCTGCTTAGCTTCCAAGATCAGACCAGATCTGGTGCCGTTGGGGGTATTTAGGCTGCAAGATGGTATATTTTGTATTTACTTATTAAAAAACACTTCTGCCCCATCATTTATTCCAGAATCTTGGGGATAGCTAACAGTATAAACAATTTAAAACATTTTTTTCAGATTAAAAGCATAAATAATTTGAACAAGATAAAGGCACATTAAACTTAGAAACAATACCACTTTCAAAACTACAACAGTTTAAGAACCATGTATATATTAGAGTAGAATTTACTCTAGGAGATTTGGTTGGGGGAAGGGTCACATCTCCAACTTGCCTCTACCCCATTTGTGGGTGGAAGGCAGATTTCAGGAGCTCCAAAAAGAGGTGAAGGGAACCTTAGTGGCATTCTGGCCCCTCTTTTGGAGATGGTTTTGGCCCAGATGCATGAAACACAGCCCCCCCCCAGTTCTGTAAAGGAGAAGTGAGCTATGACACAGTGACAGAGGTTCAGCTTAGGGACCTGGGTATGTTTCGCCTGGAGAAGAGAAGGTTAAGAGAGGACATGGTTGTTGTTGTGTTATCTTCAAGTCATTTCTGACCTACAGCAGCCCTAAGGCAAACTTATCGTGGGGTTTTTTGGGGAGCTGAGGGTGTCTCCATGGTTGAGCAAGGAGTCATACCCTTTTCTCTAGGGTTGTAGTCCAGCACTCAAACCATTACACGATGCTGGCTCTCAGGACATGATAGCCATCTTTAAATATTTGAAAGGATTTCCTCTGGAAGGTGGGGCAAGCTAATTTTCTGCTGCTGCAGGAACTAGGACGCGGAGCAGTGGATTCAGATTTGATCTGGTGGTTGGAGTGGTAGTGGAGGAGGAGACAGAAGGAGAGTAACATGAGCCTGGGTTCATGTAACATTGGATATGTGTAATGCCGGTATTATTAGTTGATGTAACACTTAACGGTGATTTGGTGTTTCATTCAGACCTGGGCCCTTTCCACACCTTACCTGCATCCTTGCCTTTGCTGAGGTGGGAGTGGGACCGGAATGCCCCCTCTGCACCGGCCAGTTGTCACGGATGGACAGCGTTTGGGACACACTCCTTCCTTCCACACTGCAGCTGACCTCTTCCTGGGCTGCACTGAGGAAAGTTGTGCTCAATTGTGCTTCTGTCCTTCCTGCATGGCTGCCAGTGACACAATCATTGCCTGACCGTAGGCCATCACTTGATTTTTTTCTGGTAATGGTTTACCGCGCAATTGCAGCAACCGGGGATGCCAGAGCAGTGGGACTGCAGTGACTTCATGCAGTGGCACGCATCGTGGACTGGCAGCAATGCGTCCCCATGTTGGGATGGCACAGTCATGTGGGAAGGGGCCATAGCCTTTCTGTGATACGCGAGTTGGCAGACTGTATTTATGATGAGTTGGAAGACTGGGATTATGGTGAGATGGCAAACCATGGATTTGTTTGGTGTGATGCTATGGAAACAGGTGTGCTGCGTTGAAAGATGCTACACTGGAAAGAAAAACCAAGGTTGTAGGAAGGAAAGCAGGAGCACACAGATATCTCCTAGGAGTGTTTAATGGTGCATGTCATAGTTCAGCACTGTGCCTGAAGGCGTCTTGTCAGCGTGCCATACGCCTCTGAGCGCACAAACGGAGGACAGGGTGTCCACCTTGGTTGCCAGAGACAGGAGCAGCTGAAGCACTGGTCCTGTTTTTGAGTGGAAAGAAGTGTCTGATGAGTCAAAGAAGGATTCAGTTTCCAAAACATTTCCTCAAAAAGGCAAAAATGGAGCTTTCATACCAAAGAGCTATTAGAAATGAATTTTTTTTTGTATGTGCAGCTAGAGTGGAATCCTTTTTTCCTTTTAAATATCCAGCTTTCCTTTCCAGGAACCTAGGACATAGATTGTACATGGGTTGCCCAAATATCTGTGGATTCCTTTTTTTTCCTGCCCAAGTGTAGTATCTTCTACATTTAGAGACCTTCTGAGAGCCACTGTCTCAGCTGCCGGTCTCCCTCTTCATCTGGCTCCTGCCATGAGCTGACCTGGATCTCAAGACAGGTGTGTTGCTGGATTTTTTTATCTGTCAGCTCCATGCTGTAAGATCTGTTGCTGGCTTGCCTCGGAAAAGTCTGGGCACCCCTTCTCCTTTTTCATCATCTTCACCCTCGCCTGCTAATCGCCTGTAGCAAGTGTGCCCTCTCTGTCTGCAAGGATCTAGCAGGGAACTGTGTTGCCGGTGTGGGCGTGTGGGGTGGGTAGCACCGTGGATGAGTCACTGTTTTCTCTTGGTCTGGAAGAGCTTTGGATCAGTGTTGCTATCAGGCAGACTGGCTTCTCCCTCCAGTTGATTTTGCATCATTCCTGAGTCTCTGACCGTGACTGATAAAAAATTCAGCAACCCAGATGGGTGGAAGAAGGAGAAGAATGTGGTACGTGTGCGAGAGAGATGCTGTAACTATGGAGAAATGGGGAACCTTCAGGTTATTCTGAAAAAAATGAAGAGCAAAATGTGCAAATAAGTGTTAATTTAGTTCTTAGGCTAGCCTTGGAATGCCGCGGAATCTCCTTCTTTGGAGGTTTTAAAACAGAGGCTGGATGGCCATTTGCTGGGGTTGCTTTGAGACTGTTGCAGAATAGGGTTGGACTCGATTGCAATTATAGTCTCTTCCAGCTCTGTGATTCTCTTTGATTCTAAAGAGTCTTCACTGGTAGGAATGGAAGAACAAGCAAAATCTTCGTATTATAGGTGGTTTGTCGTGTGTTGGACTGAACCCTTGGTCTTTTGCATTTGTTTGCTAAGTGCTTCTCAGGCGATCTGATATGGAGGTTTATTTTTTTCCAGTCTGCAGGGTCCAGCACTAAATTTGTGCCCATTGGGTGCATTTGTTTCTTTCTTTCCTGGAAATTCACCAGGGACCAGAAGCCAGAGAAGGAAGGACCAGCGCCAGTCCAGGGCCCATTAGCTAACAGCACTTTGTTAGCTAATCCATTCCTTTGAAGAGGGATTACTGTAGCTCAGCTGACCTCTCACTTTGCCTGCCAAAAATTGCAGTTCAGTCTCTGGCGTAGAATCATAGAGCTGGAAGAGGGCACAAGAGCCATCCAGTCCAACCTCTGCCATCAAAGTGTTCCCAACAGTGTGTTAATTTACTTGTTTCTCCCTTCTCTCCTAATCTGAAGACCCTTGATGAACAATTTTAAATAAACATTTGATACACTTCAGAGTTTTAAAATTTTAAGTCTTGGGAGCCCCTGGCAACAAAAGATATTTAAAGGGGTCCCTGGTAAAGAACCACTGAATTAGAAAACAATTAAATTGAATTTATTTATTTATTTCGTAAAAACAAACGAACAAATGGAGCTATAAGGTCCTGAACTGTAAATAATGTTTGAACTCTGAGGAATCTGTTGATTTTGCTAAAAGCAAGCCCCCTCCAAAAACCTTCCCAATAAAAGAGGAAGCCAACAGTATTAGTAATACATAGAAAAATATTTTGTCTCTCCTAATGCTCCATAATGACAAATGGAAATAAAACATCCCTTCCCTTAAAAAGAACTGTGAAAAGGAAAACAGGAATTAATCTGATTCTGTGCGTAAATGCTTCTCAGAGTGTTTGATGTGAATGAGATTTTTTTCCTGATGTACCAAGGAACTGGTACCATATTAATTCTCATTTGTAATACTGATTTCTTTCACTTCTGGAAACTCACCACATTCTCTACAGACCACCACTTTGGTTGGCATTGCCAGTAAGTCCGTCTTACATGGTTTTTAAGATAACATGCGAGGGAATAAATGTATGAACATCTTATCTTAAATATTTTGTCCATTGGTCTAAATATTCCATGATCTACCCAATCTCCCCAGTTTTTATGGGCAAAAAAACAAAACAAACAAAACAAAACCGTGTTCCCTCCCCCCAAAATTGAGGGTTTTTTTTAAACTTAGACCTTCACATCTCTAATCAAGTTGAGCTGGACTTATGCCAACCCTAGATAGGAAGCCACCATGATGCCTTACTATTAACAGCCCTGCTCTTACAAATGCAGAGTAGCTGTGACTTCGTTTATCAAGCCCATTGACTTCTGATTCGGCCTCTCTCGCTTCTTAGTGCCTTCAACTTTACTGAAATTATGTGTCTAACGTTCCATGTTCCTGTTGCATGTGCAGCTTTGGATTTTCTTTCACGTTGGAGCACATCAGCAACTGAACATCATTTTACCTCGAGTCCAGTTGAGTCCTTAGCCCCAGTGCTACTTGTTCTTGTCCTCTGCTCTTCTCCAGTGAGCGTCATCCGACCTGGAAGTCCCTTCCGGCATTACCTCTTGCCTCATTTTAGATTGTTTCATCATAAGGTTTTTAAAATCAAGGGCAACAGATGGACTTAACAAATAGGAAAATTCCAGACTGGACAAATATGTATTCAATTGATGGTGGAAACCACCAGTGCTGAGTTTTGTTGTTGCTGTTGTGTGCCTTCAGTTATTTCTGAGTTACGATGACCGTAAAGGCAACCGTGTCACAGAGTGTTATTTGACTGAGAGAGTGTGACATGCCCAGGATCACCCAGTGGTTTTCTGTGGCTGAGCGCGGTGGGGGGTCAAACCCAGGTGTCATACCACTATGCCACTCTGGCTTCCTCTGGTACTGAGAACCCCCTCAAATTTAAGTGGAGTGGCCATTCCACATGGTGGATCCACAACAGAAAAGACCCTCTTCTGCCCCTGTCAGAACATAAAAGTCCGGGTTGGTCTGTTGATTTCACAGGTCTTTTAAAACTTTAGTGGCTGAATACAAATACTGACAGAAATTCAGACAGACGTACAGGTTGATTGTCTCTTATCTGGGAATCTGAAATCCTCCAAAAAATGAAATGTTTTGCTACCAGCTGTCCCCTTCCACCTCCAAGGTGGCGGCTGCAATGCTCCTGGTCATTTGTCTCCCAGACCCTCAGTCTCCCCCCAGCTTTGCATCTCATACACAACATAAGTAGTGAACCAGTAAGGCCAGAGACAGACCCCAAGGGTCTGTGAAATGGAGGGGACCCAAGCATAGCGTTCATCATGAAGAAAGAGCTGTGGTGTTTTTGTTCATTTGTTCATGGGCTCCTTTCAGATCTGTAATGTATTTTATATACTGTATGTAAAATACAGCACAGTACTGTGCTATTTACTATTTTATGCTATATATTATTTTATGTACATGCAAACACAAATATTGCAAAATCTGGGGAAAAGTTTAAAATAGGAAACACTTCCGGTCGCAAGCATTCCAGATTAAAGACGCTCAGACTTTGCCATCTTTGTAGAGGCATTCCATCCTTGGTGAGAGAGAAAGGTGCTTTGTGTTTCCTAGATGGCAGGCTTATTGACATTGTCTGAAAACAAAGGAAGTAAATGCTTTTTTTCTCTTTTTTTCTTGTTCATGAATGATTGTCTTTTCTCATGTACAGATGTACAGAGATCTAATCAGCCAAAACAGCCCATCACCTAAATTTTGGGGGAAGACCCTTGTCAAGTTACAGATGACTCTTTGGAGTCTTAAACTCATAGGATTGACCCAACACTTTTTCACAGCTGAGACAGAAAATCCATACAGCAATTCTGTTCCAGTGTCCTAAAATTCCCAGGAAGATGTTTTGCTGACTTTCCATTGCAGGTGTTTTGAGCGGACCTTGCCAATGGTGACAGATTGATTCTTTGTGTGTGTTTGTTGAAGGAGCGGTTTTCAACATGTTAATTTATTTCAGTCAGCTAAAGCAGCCTTCTCCATCTTTGTGTTTCCTTCCCCAGATAGGCATTCCTTAAATGGACCCCAAATCATGATAGGGTGACCTTTCTTGAACCTCAACCTTGTTCTCTGATGTACTATGTATACGCAACTATAAGTTGATTTCATCAGGAAGTTGAGGGCAGGTTTTTGGGCCCTGAATTAGGGAGTTTGCTCTGACCCAAGCAGCACGGGCTCTCTGAAGATCCCTGGAGACCTTTCCAAACCTCTGGGGAGAGCTTCTTGGGGGGGTCAGGGGAGGAGATTGTCATAAAGTCCTCCTGGATTGAGGCATTGAGGCATGCAGAGGCTGGCTGGGCAGCTTGGAGGAGAAGCAAAAAGGCCCTAGAGCTTCTCAAGTCAGGAGGTGTTTGTGACACCTCCCTAATCCACTCCCCACCCCCCAGGCAGCATAGGTCTGGGGTTAGGGACCCCTTGAAACTCCATTTCAGCAAGTTCATCGCCTGTGGAGCAGAACTGACTCAAGTTTTTAAGCCCAGGTTTTGACTGACAATCGAGTTTACATGGTATCTTCTGGGATATGCCAGATTGCAATTGGTGTTGTGAAGACCTCCTTTCATTGCACCTGTAGGCAAGCGTCCTGCCGTCCAGAACACAACATGAGGGTCATTTTGGTCTTCTTTCTTCATGAAAATATGAAACATGCTTTCTCATACATTCTTTATGTGTTTGTCCTCTTTCAACAGGCAGATCGGGAGCGGCGCAGAGAATTTCCTTACTCGATGACATTTCATCGCAATGTCCGATCGTTTGGGGCAAATAACCAAGGGAAAGGATGGGAAAAGCAAATACTCGACTCTCAGCCTGTTTGATAAGTATAAAGGAAAGTCAGTAGAAGCTATCAGAACTACAGGTAAGGGGACGTTGAGTCAGCATCTGGGGTGCGGTGCAGGGTGAAGAGATCAACAGGGGCCTGGAGCTTTTTCCTTACTGTGTGGTCTTCTTTGTATCAAGATGTCCCAGGCAAGGGAAGTAATAGTCCTACTGCATTCTGTCCTAGTCAGGCCTCATCTGAAGTCCTGAATTCAATACCAAACTCTATGGATGCTCAAGTCCCATTGTATACAGCAGTGTAGTAAAATGGCATCTTTTGTATAAACTGGCGAACAACTCAAAAGGGTCGCTATTTGGATTTTTTTTAAAAAAATTTCAAGCTGTGATTGGTTCAATCTGTGGATGCAGAATTTGTGGATACATAGGGCCAAGTCTATGTGCCTTGAAGTAGCCTGTCAGCTTGCGGCGACCCCATGAATTTCTTAGACAAGGAATACTTGAGGTGGTTGTGCCAGGTTTTTCCTCTGAAATAGAACCCACAGCACCTGGGATTCATGGACCACCTCTGAAGAACAGTCCATCTTGAGCATCCCTGCCCCAGACCTGTGAAGTGGCCTCTGGTAGCTGGGAGTCATGCACGCTTAGCTCAAGAAGAGGGAAGCCGTGGACGTTTGTAGCTCTAAGTACAGAGGTGAGATTAACCCATCTTTGTTAACAGCTTTTCCCTTCTTTTTCCCGCCAGTTATTCCTAGACATGGCTTACAAAGTCTCGGGAAAGTTGCTGCTGCGCGGCGCATGCCACCTCCTGCCAACTTGCCAAGTTTGAAGTCTGAGAACAAAGGAAACGACCCCAATATCATCATCGTACCCAAGGACGGTACAGGATGGGCAAACAAGCAGGACCCCCCAGACCAAAAGAGGTAGGAGGAGGCGTGTTTGTCTCTTTGTCTTAATGACCAAATGTGGCCCTCCTCCAGAGGAGGCAGATAACTCCTAGACTTTCTCTTGGAGTCTGCCTCAGTCCCCTTCTAGCTAATTTCACACTGACCTGTCCTCTTCCTCTAGTGTTTTTGTGTATGACCTCTTGTGTGTTTTTTAAAAACTATTTTGAAGCTTTTCTTGTATTTGACCTTTATCCTACAGCATTTTGGCCTTTAGATAAATAGATAGATATTCAGTGTTATTTCAATATCTGTTTTTCTTTTTCTAGTTGACAAATTTCTAGTCCTTAAGGCTGCAAAGGCCTGAAAATATGTGGGAAGCAGATACTGAAACCCCAGGATGTAGCCTTGATGCCTTTTTCTTCTCCCTCCTTATTACTAAGCAGAATTATTTGGCATAAATAAATCTGTGCTCAGTTTTTAGTGTGCAAAATTCCAAGTATGGAATCCAGTTTTTTTTTTCTCCTGTAATACAAAACCTGGCCTTCCTCAAATGCTTATTTATTTGCACAGGGCTGTTCATTGCCCTTTTCAGTATGTGATTCTCAGACTGAGGAGTGTGAGGAATATTTTCCCTGCCAGAATGTTGTTGAGTTCATGGGCTTTAGGTGGCCAGGGAACTGGCTTGATGTTATGGCCTACCTTCGTTGCCCAAGTGGCTGCCCAACTCTCCATGATGCTTTTTTCCTCCCTTCAGTTCCAGTGCCACGGCCGCACAGCCGCCGGAGTCGCTGCAGCAGCAGGATTCGCAGAAATCTGTCTCCAGTTTACAGAAGCTGACACAGTCAATCAGCCAGGAGGTAGGTGGACCTGCTGCCTTGTCCTTCCTCTCAGGTGACTGGGAAATACGCCTGAGGCCTCCTTGACAATTGCTGTTCTTCAACCACTTCCTCAGCAGCGTGGTGCCTTTAAATTAAGCAGTTCCATTTAGTTACCACAACCAAGGTGGGCAACATGCTGCCTTTTGGCCATTGCTAGACCTCTGGGGCTTTTTTTCCCCTTCCAAATATCAGTAGAAAGATTGAGAATAACCCCAGCCCTTCTGCTAGGAAAGGAGAGGGCTTGAGATGCTCTAGCACTGTCCTGTGACATACAAGAGAGACTTTATGTTTGATGGAAAATGTTGGCGAGTCCTATGTCCGTGTTATTTGAAGGACTGTATTCTCCCTTACTAACAACCTGGGCTTTGAGATCTGTGGAGAGGCTATTCTCTCTGTCCCACCACCCTCACAGGTACAGATGGTGGGAACGTGGCAGTCAGGGTTTTCTTAGTGGCTGCTCCCAGGCTCTGGAACTCCCTTCTTGGAGAAGTCAGACTGGTACCCTCTCTCCCTTCTGTCTGTAGACAAGCAAAGACATTTTGACAGGCAGTCAATTTATGATTATGGCCTGTCTGATGAAAGATGGCTGTTGCTGGTTATGTGGAATTTATGAATGTTTGTGTCTTAATATTTTAATTCTTCTTTGATTGTTTAATTTGTGTTTTAACTTTTGTATTCCATGATTTTTAACTATTTTTTTTTAATTACTGCAAGCTGCCTTGAGTCTTTACCAGGAAAAAAGCAAACTATAAAAAAAAATGATGATGATGATGATGATGTATTGTGGTAAGAACTTCAGTGGCAGCCGAAGGTTTTTTGGCAGTGCTGTGTGGTCTTGGGCAGGTTACTGCAACCTCCAACACTAGTATGTTGCTGATTTCTGTATTACAGCCAGTCAGAGCTTGTGCAGAAGATCACGTCAGCAATATTTTCTCTTGGAGCAGCAGCTGCCCAGCTGGGTTCCACTGATAGTGCAGGGATGGGGAATTTGCAGGCAGGCTGAAGTGAAAGAGTCATTGCAGCTAAGCTCTCTTAGAAACGCAAACTAAAATGAACTGTTTGATTTTCCTTTTCTTCTGCAGAGTACAAATTTAGTGCCAGGTGGACCAAAGTCATGGGCACAGCTGAATGGAAGGCCAGCAGGACAAGAAGGTGGTGAGTATAGGACGAGTGTGTCTGTGTACGTTGGAGGAACGGAGGTGGTTCTTTCTTCAGGCCCACTCAGAACATGCGGGGAAGGCCTGACCCTTCGCGTCCGTCTGTCTCTCTGGCAGGTTCAAGGGCCTCAAGCCGACTGTTATCCTTCTCTCCCGAGGAATTTCCGACGCTGAAAGCAGCCGGCGAGCAGGACAAGGCTGGCAAAGAAAAGGGCGTCTTAGATCCGTCGTATGGGCCCGGACCAAGCCTCCGCCCCCAGAGTATGTCAGAGCTACTTATGGGGTGGGATGGGGGGGCTCCCTGGCCTTCTCTCCTTGCAACCACCCACTGCTCTGCCTTCCCCTGGGTGGTCATGCGCATGCGGAAACACCCTAAACCAGCAGTTCTTAACTTAGGTTTCTCTACCATAGACCCCTTTTAAATATCTTTTGTTGTCATGGACCACCAAGACTTAAGATTTAAAACCTTAAAGTGCATCAAATATTTATTTAAAATGGCTCATCAAGAGTCTTCAGATTTGGAAGGAAGGAAGAAATAAGTAAATGGACACATTCCTTTTACAATATTTTATTGGAATGGTTCTGTACAAATTTGTCTTTCTTCATTTCTCTCTTTCTGTTTTAACTGTAAAAGCTCATGTCGTTTCTTCCAGTCTTCACAGAATCATAAAGTTTAGAATAATGCTTAATAATGTTTGGATATGGGATATCAGATACAGACTGTAAGATAGGCAGTGTATACTACATGAATAGTTACATAGAGTTACGGTGAGAAATGAAATATGTCACACTGTTAGACGAAATATAAGAGTACTTGGTATACAAAAGCATTTGATAGATAGGTAATTATGCTACATTGTCATATTTGGTGCACGAGTAATGCATATTTCTAAATATGAAAATAAATCTGTCACCCAAAAAAACCCTTATTTTAACCAGCATTCAGTAAATCACAATCTGCTATACAGATTAAAAATATTTGTATTAGAATTGTGGTTGTTTTCCCTTCCCCAGACGTCACGAGTTGGAGGGAGGGCGGCGGCAGAAACATAACCTCTGCCACATCTCTGACCGCCTCCCTGACTGAGCTGGGCAGCAAGACCTCGAACCCAGGAGAAGGAGCCCTCTCCTCAGCCAATGCCAGTGACCCAAAGGAGCCCTCCCTCCGCCCAACTCAACCTGTCCGCAAAGGGGCTTCGCAGTTCATGGCCAATGTTTACCAGCCACCAACTTACCACGATATGCTGCCTGCTTTTGTGAGTCCTCAGAAATCAAAGATGCAAAACACTCGAGTTGCACTATGGGGTTGCATTCAGCCTTGGTGGCGTTTATTTACTGAGATTCCTTTCTTTCTTTCTTTCTGCGTCTTTTCTCCAAAAAGAAAGGGATGCGTGTGGTTGTTCTGACTGTTTAGTATGGATGTAAATATTGGATGGTTTCATCCTCTCACGCAAGCATGAAGAATGTCCATTGTTCTTCTCTGTGCTGTGGGAGAAGATGAATGTTTCTGGATTCTTTTGTGCAAGATTGTTAAGTTCTGTACAAAAACCAGTAGTCAAGCCTCAAAAAAACATGTGGCCATCTGAAAAGCAGTGATTTTTCACATGAAGAAATATTTCTCCCCTCCACACAAAAAAATTTAATGGAAAACTCCATGCACAGTTTCCCAAAGCATTTCAGGATCTGCAAATACTGGCTGAAAACTATGTAAAATTTCTCTTTGCTGTTATTCTTCCTGACCAGGCTTTTCATGTGTTGGGAAACCTGTTTTTCAGCCAGGAAATGAATAAAGCTGAATTCTCTTGCCGTTCCTGCTGTTGTTGTCTGTTTTAGGTTAATAAAAGCTTGCCATGTTGGCTGTGAAGTAAGTATTAGTGGCCAGTATTGTGCGTCAGCTGCTTAGTTAAATATGTTATGTAGTTTTAGATTGCCACAGTTGTAACTCCTCCCTCACCCAACCTACATTGCTGGGCACCTGCTGTCTGGTGAGGAGGTGGTCCATTGTGCCAAAAACGAATGATGATCAGGTTTAGGGAAGTTGGGCCAGGAGAGGTTACTTAGCTAAGTTTGCTTAATTATTTAGCTAAGTAGCTGAACTAAGTAGTAAATTGTAAATTGATGACTTTATTTGGCCAGCCAGAAAAAGTACAAAAATGTGCGCAGGCATCAGTGAGAACCCTTAGGGCTCTTTCATTAGGTCTTTGTTTTGGTTTGTTTGGATTTTTGCTGGTTTCTGGCAGTGCAGTTGTGAGGACAAAAAATTGGGGACAGTAGTAGAGGCAGCCAAAGTGGCATATGACCCAAAGCTTGTGTGTCACTCACCCCTGAAGTCACCCCTTTGTGAAACACAGCTTCCCGTATTCCTGTGTAACTTTTGAAATGTTCTTTGCCTCCTCTTTTCATTTCAAACGAAATGCTACACATTATATAATGGAGAAGGCTGAACACTTAGTTATTTGGTCTCTCCCCCACTCCCCTTTTTCAGATGTGTTCCAAACAGCCGTCTGAGACCCCTGGATCACTGGAACGTGGGTCCTCCTTCCCCCTGCCCCAGTTTCGCCTGGAACCCCGCGTCCCCTTCAGACAATATCAGACCAACGACCAAGACGGGTAAGGGGCTTCTAACCTAGTAGCCTGATTCACTTCACATCCCAGTGCCACCTTTCTTAAGATGGAGAAGAGAAGGAAATAGAAGAAGAAAAGTGACGTTTTACATCTCAAAATGCAGTTGCAAGTTGGAGGAGGTTGCAGGGAGCTGTAGCAGTGTGTGCTAACTGTCCCCATTTCTGGCTCAGGTCCTCTGGAAGCCATTTACTTAAACCAGCCAGAGTTAGACTGGGAAGGGTCACCCAGAATACCTTTATGTCGGCCACCCTTAGACTGTGGAATGACCTGCCAGAAGAGGTTCAACAGTTAAACATACTATTTGAATTTTTAAAAAGGATTAAAGACCTTTCTCTTTTGGCAGGGCTACCTTGTTGGGTTTTAAACTATGAATTTTAAGTTGGTATATTTTTATGGTTTTAATCTGGATTTACATGTTAAATGGTTTTATGTGTTTTTAGCTATATGTTGTATTTTAATCTATGGTGTAGCCTGCCTCGGGCCTTGGGGAGAGGTGGGTGAGAAATAAACTTATTGTCATCCCTACCCGTGGACCTCTCCCCAACCTAAATGTTTATGGGTGTCTGCCTTCTCTCTGCAATACAGACAGCATCAGAGGAAGGCGCTGTTGTATGTTTGCAACCTCTGTCCAAATCTGTCCTTTGAAATGTAGTCAGTCTTTAAAAGATACAGTTTGCAATACAGTAAAAATGAGAGCAGGGTAAAGTGCATAACAATAAACAGCTGGGAAAGATTGGTATTTCTCACAAACGAAAAGTAGGGGAATTTTTCCTTTTTTAAAAAAATATTTTTTATTCAGAAGAATTTTTTAAAAATACATTAAAAGTTTCAATGATAAGGGAGGAAAAGGAAAAAAATAGAAAGCTGAAATACAGTGTACTAAAAATTATCCCCTCCAAATGTTGTTGGACTCCCACTAGTCCCAGTTATCCTGGCCAGTGTTGAGGGATGGTGGGAGTTGTAGTCAGTGTCTGTAGGACCCCAGATTTACCTGGGAATGTGAAGACTGAGGGGGTCAAGATAGCTGTCTTTAAATATCTGAAGGGGTGCCATGTTGAAGAGAGAGGGAGCTTGTTTTGTGGTGATCCAGAGACTAGAATGTGAATCGTTGGATTCAAATGGTAAGAAAACATTAGGAAGAACCTTTTCACTGTAAGGGCTGTTTGACAGTGGAATATGCTGCCTCGAAGTGTGTTAGACACATCTTTCAGGAATGCTTTGATTGAGTATTCTTGTATGGCAGAAGGGCGTCGGACTGGATGACGTTTTCGGTCCTTTCCAACTCTTGAGGTGCTGTGATTTCCCTCTTCTGTTTTAGGAGATCCCAGTGCTATCTTCTGTTCTCTGTGCTTTCTTCTATGAGGCTTTCTAACCAGATCAACGTGCAAAATTACTTTTCCCCACTCTTTGCAGAAAAGAAAACCGACTTGGGATCTCACGCCCAGCTCGCCCAGTACGGCCACAAGGGGAGCGGATCCCCCGACCCACCATCATCAATGCAGAGAATCTGAAGGGGCTGGATGAACTCGACAATGACGCAGATGACGGCTGGGCAGGTAAAAACCCCATAGCAGTAATGGTCTGTGGATAGCATACCCCTTCCTCCTTTCACACACACTGGTTTGCAATCTCCTAATCTCAAATTAACTGTGTTTCTCTGAATCCAACAGGCGTTTTATTCCCAGATGTGTGCTTTGCATCAGATTGCATGATTTTAGGCTTTCTTCATGTACTGAAATTTGCATGGTACAATTTGTCTATTCTGTGCATTTTTATTCCTGTTGATTAAGGGATGTTTCTGCACATATATTTGTAATGTTTGTCTATTTTTGCTGTCCCTGTTTTTTAAGCATGTTGTCTTTTTCTTATTTCATTTATGAGAAACTACGTGTGTCTTGTAAGTGTGCAGATGTTTAAGGTGAAGTATGCATTTTCTCGTAATGAATCTTGGGAATTGGAAAAATAACTGCATTCACCAAAACTGCCAAGCTGAAGAAATTCCTTTCCGTTGCTGTTTTTTGCAGGTGATGCTAAGCCATGATTTAGTACTGCAGCGTATAAGCAGAGATGAGTTTGCATGCTTTCCCTGTCGTCTTGAGCTCCCACAGGAAGATTAAACCAGAAATTCATTTTGTTTTGGCAGGTTCCTGAGCTGTTGCTATGTGCGAACTGGGAATTGTGGCTTAAAATAAAATTCTTGCTAAACAATACAGAAGAAGCAATTTGGGGCTTGAGGTTGTTTAAGTCCTGCTTCGTACATACCAATGGATATGCTAAAATGAAAATGAATTTTGCTCCCCCCTTGGAAGGATTGCATTTATTGTATGCTGGTATATGCCCAAAGCTTGCTTAAAGTTACTTTTCTGGACTGCAGCTTCCCATACTGGGTGGCAGATTCTGAGAACCATACTGGAAAATACTCAACTTTCCCAAACTTTGCGCATGCCTACTCACGCACATAACCCCAAATCACAGATGCTTTATGCACCAGTGAGCCCTTTGATTCAATCCCTCCATTCCTGGTTTGGGCGCGCCATAGCCAGGCCAAGTAAATTATGAGTGAGGTGTGTGGAAAGGGAAGTTATTTTTCCCTTTTTCCCAAAAAACTTTTTTAAAATACCCTTCAGATATCCCTACAAAGATGGGTGAGTTGGTGAGAAGACTGGAACTGTTTGTGTAATTATTTAAAAGATAAATAGAGTGGTATTTCAATAATCGCTTTAATGCCATGATTAGAATTAGGAAAAAGAAACTCCTATATAAAGGCATGAAGAAGAAATGAAGAGGTATGATTGTAGTATTTATTGTTGCACGGTGTGTCTGATGGTTAGGATGAGATGATAACTGTTGAAAGCAGTTATATAAGTTGAATATTCATAAAGAGGTATATGAAAAAAGTATCTTTTTATTGTATACATAATATAAAAATATATTGTATAAAAAAGGATATATTGTATAAAAGATATGTTGAAATAAATAATTTTATTTAAAAGAGGTGGGCGAGTTGGTGGAGAGAATATGAAATAAATAATTTTATTTAAAAAATGTGGGTTGGTGCAGAGAATAAAGGCCTCCAGCCTTTGTCTCTCTCTCTCTCTCTTTTTTTTTTATCTTGCTGCTGTTGCAGGAATCCATGATGAAGTGGATTATTCTGAGAAACTGAAATTCAGTGAGGATGAAGATGAGGAAGAAACCCATAAGGATGGAAGGCAGAAATGGTGAGAGAGCTTAGCAAGGTTTTGGGGGAGGGATAGAGATGTTGCACCTTTAAAAGCCAGCCTTCCTACACAGCTTCACCCTAAGAATCTATAGCATTGTAAGCCAGAATTCACCCTGTGTTCTGTGTTATGAAACATGAATGTGCCATCATTCCTGAAAACAGGAGCACCTCAGAAAAATCTAGAGGCACAGGGGCAGGGGAGCTTGCAGTGTTCATAGAATCATAGAAATGTAGAGTTGGAAGAGACCACACGGGCCATCCAGTCCAACCCCCTGCCATGCAGGAACACCCTCAAAGCACTCCTGACAGATGGCCATCTAGCCTCTGCTTAAAAACCTCCAAGGAAGGAGGAGACTCCACCACACTCCGAGGCAGCCTATTCCACTGCCGGACAGCCCTGACCATCAGGAAGTTCTTCCTGAGGTTCAGGTGGAATCTCCTTTCCAGCAGCTTGAATCCATTGCTCCTTGTCCTGGTCTCTGGAGCAGCGGAAAAGAAGCCCTCTCCTTCCTCTACATGTTAAGAGGGGAAAGAGCATGAGAGATTATTATTGGAGTGAAAGGCAGAGGTGGCTGTCTCAAGGTGGTGAGTTTGAAAGAACCAAATTGCAGACAGAGAGGTACACCAGGAAATTTTGATTAAACAACACCAATAAACTTGGCTTACTATAATGTCTGACTGCAGCCAAATAAACATAACTGTGAACATAGTATCGGGAAGAGTCTGATGTTAGTTTGTTGCAGCTGGTTCAAGAAAGACTCTTATGCTGTCTTTAAAGGCAGATATAAATGTTTTTTTTTAATTATGTCATCCCCTTTTGTAAACTAGAGCCTGCTTCTTCAGCTGCAGCGCTTCGTCAGCCTCAGTTTGCTGGCGCACAGCAGTAAGGATTAAAAAAATAAGTTAATGTTAGCAGTGAGACTAGAAGAAAAATGAAAAATGAGAAGTATAGGGTGTGATGATGACATCAAATCTTAGATGCATGCAGAAGGATTACAGTACTACTTGTCAAGTAGTTTTGGTAAACACACTAGCTTTGGTCATTTTATTGTGTGGAAGAATGGAAATCCTCAGTCCAGGGGGCTTGATCTGACCCTCCTGGAGCGGCCGTGATGTTCAGTGGTTTCCTGGGTTTTGAACATCCCTGTTGCAAAAGGTTGAAATGTTGTAAGAGATGGTTCCTGGAATGGATTTACAAATTAAAATATGCTGGTGTTTTTGGCCTCACCGCAAAACAAGAATGTGGCTCCAAAAAGTTTGGCTGAAAGAGCTTTCTCAGCCTGGGTTTAATTCATGCCTGTGGCAAAATTTAAAACACACACACACAGAGTAGCAGTGATTCAGGGTGCATTTGGTAGAGTTGACATTCTCCTTGAATGAAGGAATTCCAAAAGGAGATGCCAGCGTGAAACTGCTGAGTTGAGACTTTGCCAGGTTCAAATCCTCTGACCTGGCAAATGGGCAACTGTTCTGGGACCCCAGGCAGTGGGACTGCGTAGTTAATCCTGGTTGGATGGACAGAGCGGAAGCTGAGTATCTTGCAAAGTGGCATGGAGGATGGGAGAGTGTTTTTCTTCCTCTCCTCCTTCAGCGTTTCTGTGCTGAAAATGCAGATCTGTACGCTTGTGGCTCAAGTCTTGGAAATGGCAAGTGGGACTCAGCGACCTTTGGCTCATTTCCTCTCCTTGTGTCTCAAAGGGGTGTGTGTGTGTGTGTGTGTGTTTGAGAGAGAGAGAGAGACATTTTTGAAGTGTGCTGGGTACCATATTTAACATCCAAGCTGCCTTCGTTGGCAGGAGCAACTGGGACCCCAGGCGGCAGCGACAGCTCTCCCTGAGCTCAGCGGACAGCACAGATGCCCGGCACCTCCCGGAGGAAGCGAAGAACTGGAACGACTCCACCGGCCTCTCTCGGCCCCTTCGCAAAGCGCAGGATGCCCTGGCGCCTGCACGGAAGGTGAACGGCTGGGCTCCCCTCTCCGACTATCAGGTAGGCTGAATATCCAGGCCCATGGGGTGCTTGTGTTCATGGTCCAGTGAAGGAAGAGAAAAGGCTCTCTAAAAAAAAGAATTACTAGCTTCATTTATTCATCCGTTAAAGCATTTCTGGCCCAGCTTTTCTGTGCCAGAACTGTCGTTCCATAGGCTTCTCCAAGAATTCCTTTGGTGCCAAAAAATGACACATGTTACTTCGATAAGATAACCTTTATTGGTGATGAAAGATGCAGTGGGATGGTACACAGCAGAGGAGAGCATCCTGGCCGTTTTGGTGATAGTGTTCAGCATCCTTTCACAGCCAGTGGTAGGATTGGGCTCTTACCCAGCTAATTCTCCCCATGCTATCGCTGGCTGGCAATCAAGTTCCCATTGCTGGTTCTGGGGGCACTTGGGTATTCGTGTACCTTGGCAAGGCCAGTGGAAAAGGGACTGTCAAGGGTTCTGTGGTGCAGGATCAAAGAAATTCAAAGTGCACAATTGTGACCTATTCCTCCCCTCCCCCAAAATAGCTATGAGAACTGTACACGAAGGTTTGCAACAGAGAAAAATTCAGTCCTCAGGTCCAGTCTCAGCCTTCTGATCTTTTCCCAATCTAAAACTGCCAAGCAAATGTAAAAAGTATTCAACAAGGTTACCAATACCAATTGACTTTCTCTCTGTGCTGGGCAGCTGTTGGTGTTTGGCTAACAAGGACTCTCCACCCATCTGGCGGAGGCCCAGCTCATACATCACCCATGCAGCCAGTCTCCGGGCAGGATGCAGTCAGTAATGTCACTTCAGAACCTTGCAGAACACTTTAGTGGAGCAGAAGCCATGGGCTGATAGATGAAGCACCCAACAGCAGTCTCACAAGGCACCCCAAGTGCTTTAGGGTGGACAGTTGAGGTTTTCAGAGCCGCCTCAGTCAGTGCTCCAGTGGAAGAACATTTCCCCAGCTGGGGAGCACTGCGCTTGAAGTCAGCATGAAACACCCGAACTTTTCCTGGAATGTATAACTTCAGAACAGGATATGTATGTGTGTGCATTGTATCTTTAAAACAATAACAACAAAGGCAGGAGAATGCCCTTTTTCCTTATTTGGCTCCCTTCTCCCCTCTCTCCATCCCCAACCCCAGAAACCTTCACCGGTCTGCCTCCGGCAGCAGTCATCTGAGGAGAAGGAGGAGAAGCAGCTCCCCTTGAGGCAGAAGTTCATCCACTCAGAGATGTCAGAGGCTGTGGAGCGGGCCAGGAGGCGGCGCGAGGAGGAGGAGCGTCGAGTGCGGGAGGAGCGCCTGGCAGCCTGTGCGGCCAAACTGAAAGAACTAGACCAAAAATGCAAGATGGCGCAGAAAGGGGGAGACAACCACAAACACACAGAGCATGAAGAATTGAGACCCTCTGCCGCGGAGAAGAATGCCACTCCCGAGAACAGCCATGGGATCCGTAGAGGTGGGGGGGTTGCTGGTTGGGTCCGCTCTGCCAAAGGCCCTGCAGCCTGAAGGCAAATCAGCTCTGAGCCAGGAACCTTTGGCCGTGTAGAGGTTTTGGCCTTTTAATTCTGAGAAGCCTTAGCTAGTGTGGCCAGTGAGTTGTAATCTGAAACCTCTAGAGGGCCAAGGGGTCCCTAGTCATGCTTTCTTACAGCAAAGTAAGGAACTTTAGACTCAGTTTGGTTTTGCACGTGTCCCCTGTAGGCAAAAGTTTCCACTCTTTAACTTCATGAATGAGGTCTGAGAGTAGATTGAACTCGCCAGTTTATTTCAAACACAGTGGTAGACTCTTGCTTAGAAGCCCAGGAATCTGCCCCAAACAAACAATTAAACCAACTTTGTACAGAACACTTAACATAAACCTGCCATGGCAGCAACTGAGTAATAAAAGGTTATGACAGCCATAGAAACGCACAAGGAGAGAGCAGCACTGTTTCCCTGACTATGTGTGTCACACATCTGTGTGCCTTTTTGTCAGCAGCATGGATCGTAGTGTTTTGAAAACATGGCTCGGAATGTTTCATACATGTTCTAACTTACCTTGAAATTACTAGGTGCTTACCACATTCTCTAGGTCTAAGCAGACTATTTTTTTTTCAACGTGGCTGTACCTTCTTTAAGCCTAATAGTCACTTTTTGATTTCTGGTCTTTACTATATGTGCACCTCATACTAAGTCACGAGTGCTTGTGTGCCAGAATTATTATTTTTTTCTGACAAAAATTGGAAGTATGGGTGAGGGCTTGGCAGTCAGTGGAGTCCAGTAGCCTGGAGGGTGACTCAGTGGGGTTCAGCCCATGGGGCGCACACTTCCTGACTCTGGTTTAAAGATTTGGGACCTTGTTTTCTTGTTCACAGGAAACCCTGAGTTTCATGCCCAGGAATCATCTTCCGGCTATGGAGAAGAAGAGACCCCGGCTGTGTCATCTGCCCACCAAAGTAGCAGCGAGGAAGAGCTCCGAGAGGCTGCATCGCCTGCTCAAGAATTTAACAAGTACTCGAAATTACTTCCCCCTCGTTTCCAGCGGCAACAGCAGCAGGTGAGAAGCTGCTCAGATTGCTTTTGGTGGAGGGGCTTTTGCTGGAACCTATCATCTTTTGCCATGGTTCCCTCCCCAGAGGTGATGCTCTGGCCCCCTTCTCTTCCTCTCCCAATCCCCTCCACAAATCCTTGAGTATATCAAGTTTGCCAGCAATGCCCTTTGGTGCCAACTTAACCTTCTTCTCTTCCTGTCCCTCCCTCTCTCTGTCTTCTTCAGGACCAGCTGTATAAGATGCAGGGCTGGCAGCAGTCCCAAGTGTATCCTCCTTCCTCCCACTCTCAGCGGACATTCTACCCACCACACCCACAAATGTTGGGCTTTGACCCCCGCTGGATGATGATGCCCTCCTACATGGACCCCCGCATGACCCAGGGACGCCCCACTGTGGATTTCTACCCATCTGCACTTCATCCATCAGGTAAAGGTTTCCATTCTCTTTAAAATTTACTTGCCTGCCATTGGGCAGTGGGGTATGTGAACTGTAGCTTAGAAGCCATTTATGTACAAGTGGGAGATATAAATTAAATAAATAAATAGATATAACCTGTGGTTATATCTATTTACATGCATTTCCTCAAGCTGTGGTTTGAGGTAACTGTTGTTTAGAAGTTGTCCATGGTACAAAGACTCATGCTTACATTTCTGTCTCTCTCCCTTTTCCTGTTCTGAACAGGGATTATGAAGTCTGCCATCCAGCAAGACTCCGTGAATGGAATTGGCTGCCCTTCAGAGAAGCAGGACATCCAGCCCTTGGCACAGCAGGAAAGAAAAGCTGTTTCTGGGGAACCAGCCCCAGTGTGGGGCCAGGAGAGCTATGCCCCCTTGCAAAGTAAAGGATGCCCCATGCCACACCTTAAGCAAACTGAGGGTGTACCCATGCAGGCGTTGCATACCAGGTACGACCAAAATCTCCTCCCCAGGCCCTGGAAGTTCCATGAACGTTGTTGAAAAAATGGGTTAAAGCTGGGGGGGGGACTTGGGACATGGGGAAGGCACCGCCTAGTTGAGTGAGCAGCACTTCATGCTCCCTATTTTCAGTTTGAGATGTCCAGAAAGGGACAAAGTACCTGCCAGAAGTGGTAGGTAAAGCCCTAGGCTTAATCACAAAGGTGCCAGGTTAAGACCTAACCTCAGCTGTTAAGGTCAGTCTTCATCTGCATTGAGATGGGTGGGGTCAGCCCTCCACATTTGCTAGGGGTAGGGGTACACAACCCTCACAAAAGTGGGGAAATCACAAATACCAAAATGTATGTATATGTATGTGGGAAGGAGGCCGAGGCAAAACGCTTATTTGAATTACTTTACCTTAATGCGAGTACTTTTAATTACTTACTTACTCGAATCCATTATTATTTCTTAGCTTACTGTAGATGATTTTGTACTAATGATTGTTCATCTAAAAATATCTATATAAAAGCAACTTTTTGAAACAACAAACAAAATACATCTTCTATACTTTTATGCTTCGTATTTAGTAATAGAAATTTTAAATATCAAAAGCTGTTGTCAGTAGATGGCTCTCATTCTTTTCTAAGAAATAAATCAACCTCTTCTATTGAGACAAAAATTTGTTATATGTTCTGCCTTTTACCGAGTGCATAAGCTTATTTGTTTCGACATTTCCCGTCAGTCTGCTCAGCCATTTATCCACTGTTGGCAGCTCTGATTTTTTCCCAGTCCTTTTTTATTATTAAGATCATTTACAGGAGGGTAAGGGTAATTCTAAAGACAACAGGCAAATAAAACCACGCCACTGGGTTCCAAAAAATTAGGAGGCTTAGAAGATAATCAGTATTTTGGTACATTGTTTCAAATTCCAGATGATCTCATGTTTCCAGTAAATCTTTTAAAAGCTGTTTCACCAAATTGCTTCTCAAAGTCACCATGCTCCCCTGCGCTCCAGTCTTTTGTTGAGCTAATTGCAGCTGGGAACTGGCTTTTTATTTTGCTTTTATGGGAGAAGTTTAGCCCCTGCCCTGGTGCTTAAGGGGCAGGGGAAAAAAAGCAGTAATTATTTCATGATAACAATAATAATTAAGGGCTAAGTTGGTGGCACTCAGTGGCCTTGTGTATATTTAAATATTCATTGGGACAGCGGAAGATGCAGGTCTCAGGAGCATGTTTTCGAAAAATAAAAGAACAAATCAATCAAAACTGTTGAGCATCCACCAAAAAATGAAATGAGAAAGAGAACAAGTCTCAGAAGGCTAGGAAAAATATATGCTTAATTATTCTGTCCATTATGCATTTCATCCTAGCACACGGTCTGTGCCCTTCGTGGTAGAGTAAAGCTGTAGTTCTCAGCCTGTGGTCTGCGGACCTCCAGGGATCTGTGATTTCCTCACACAGGTCCACAAAGGCTTGAAGAAATGTAATGAGCATTTACAGGAAATAAAGGAAAAATGGATAGACAGATGGATGATCACACATTGATCTCAGAGAGCGGTAGTTTTTTGCCACTGGCAGACATCACTTCTATAAAGTTTCATTACATTATCTCAGACTGTTAAGAAGTTATGGAAATAACTGTTTAAGAGCAAAAAAAAAAAGGTATACTTGGCATTTGCTACTTCTGCAACGCGGTGGGAACAAGCAAGGGAATGATGGCTGAGAGAAAAAATGTGGCATTTCTTGCTACTGCGCATACAGCCAGAAACCACCTTGAGTTAAATCTTGGTGGTCCATGACAACAAAAGATTCTTAAAGGAGATCTGTGGTAAAGAAAAGGTTGTGAACCACTGGGCTAAAAGATAAAGCAGAAAATGTGTGAAAGTCAACAATAAGGAATGAAACAGACTGTAAAGGGCAGAAAAAGTGTCCATGGCCCTGGGAATCTGTGTACACCTGAGTAACTGAGCCATGGTAGAGAGGACCAAGCACAGTGTGCATTTCTTCTGGTTTTTTTTTATTACCTTTTTACTAAGCATTATTTGTTGCCTTTTGTATGTTCATATGTGGTCTCTTACGTGGTTGACTGAATTTCCTTGGGCTGTAGGATGCTTTTCTGTCACTCTGAGACTTGTTCTTTTCCTCACTAAGAAGAGTGTTGGTAGCGGCTGCCTCTTTGGTTCTTGATCTCCCATAATCCCTCTTTACTGACTTCCTTTTCTTTTCTGTGGTGCTTCCTTTCCAGTACAACACAATACAATATAGTTTATTGTGGCCAGTGACCATATCCAAAAAAGAAAAAACATACACAGATAAATTATACATTATCCAACAACATTACATAAAAAGTAAAATTTAAAACTTAAATGTAAATATGTAAATGTGAATATAAATATAAACCATAAATATATGTCAATTATAAAATATAAATTGTAAAATATAAAATGGGGACAGTAAAAGCGTATACCAGTAGAGAAAATAAGAGTCATGAATTCAAACATTTAATTGCTTCCTTTCCAGGAATGACAGCTCTTACCCAGTGCAGTCCAGCATCCGTGCCCGGCGGGATCTCTTTGAGGAGACAGAAGACTACTTGAACACCTTTGACAAAAGGCCCCAGGCCAGTTTTGACAGCTGCCTGGCCACCTCCCAACGGGTGAGCCAGGAGCACATCTTCCAGCCCCAAGAGTGTGATCCGGACGCCTCGGAGACCTGCCACCTCAGCCTGAGGCGTTCCCCGCTGGAGCCTGGTTTGGTCCATGCCAGCAAGAAGCCAGAGTACAACGGCTGGGATGTCAGCCAGTATCAGAAGCCCTCGGAGGCAGCACCGTCCAAGGAAGAAGAGGCGCCCCGGGATGAGCGGCCGTTTAGTGCCGAGACGTGGAAGAAAGAAGAACCTGCAGACAAGCCAGCTGCTGCTGCCACTGAGCCAGCTTGGGTTCCTGAGACCCGAAACACTAGCAGCCACCCGGAGCAGACGGGGAGGTTCCGCCGATCCGGACCCATTAAGAAGCCGGTGCTAAAGGCGCTCAAAGTGGAGGAGAAGGAGAAGGAGCTGGAGAAGGTGAAGTTGGAAGGAGAAGAGGCTGTCCACCCAGTGAAGGAAAAGGCTGCCCTGGTTCACAAGACGGAAGATGACAGTGACGGTGATTCTGCCGCTTTACCTCCCACCTTCGACTACCACCCGCTGGAGGAGAAGAGCTCTTCTCGGCCCACCCCTTGTGAATCTGAGAAACCCCATGAGGAAGAGGAGGAGGAGGAGGAGGAGGAGGAAGAACATGAAGAAGAGGAGGAGGAGGAGGAGAAGAGTGGGAAGGCCTGGGAGGGGAAGAACCAGTCGAGGGAGTCCAGCGACCTGCCCCTACCAAGAGAAACAACTGGATCTTTATTGATGAGGAGCAGGCCTTTGGCGGAAGGGGCCGAGGCCGGGGCCGTGGCTACAGAGAATTCACCTTCCGAGGCCGAGGCAATGCTGTGGGCTCTGGTGGCGGCAGTGGTAGCAGCAATAGCAGCCAGGGTGCCTATAGTACCACCTCTGCCATCACCAGTGGTGGCAGCAGCACCCAGAGGAGCAGCCGGGGCCGGCCCTTGAAGGAGATCACTCAGTTGGAAGAGTTTCCTCGCGGGAAGTCCAGGCGTCGGATTGCCAGCGAGACCCACAGTGAAGGCTCTGAGTATGAGGAGCTGCCCAAGCGCCGTCGCCAGAGGGGCTCTGAGAACAGCAACGAGGGCTCCGCCACTGAGAGAGAAGAGACTGACCTTAAGAAAGGGGACTTCCATGACTCCTGGAGGTCCAACAAGATCTATTCAGATGACCACAGTGGCCTGGACACCAAGATGAGAGCCCCGCGAGCCTTTGGACGGTCGCTGCCCCCACGGTTAAGCAACTCCAGCTACGGGAGAAGGGGCTTCATTGCCAAGGAGGCATCCCAGTGGCAGGGCAGGAGCGGAGGGAATGGCTGGCAGGAGTACGGGCACAGTGCCCCTCCAGATGCCTTTGGGGCCTGGCGAGGGCAGTCCGAGAGAGACTACGGCCAGGACTTGTACAAGCAGCCGGACTCCTTCAGCCGGCGGCCCTTTGAGGAGGATCCCCTCGACAAGCGGCACTACTTCCAGGAGGATTACGGGGGTGACCCTGAAAATTCTGAGAACCGCCCTTTCCCCCGCCGCCGGCCCCCCCGCCAGGACAAGCCTCCCCGCTTCAGGCGCTTGAGACAGGAGCGTGAATCTGTGGGGCAGTGGAACCCTGAAGAGGGCGGGACCGGCCTCGTGGGCAGCCAGTGGTCCGGGAGAGGGAAGCCATCGGCGGCAGACAGGAATGGCGCTTCTGCCCAGTGCTCTCCCGAACTCTCCTACCAGAACTCCTCCGACCACGCCAATGAAGAGTGGGAGACAGCCTCTGAGAGCAGCGACTTCAGTGAGCGCCGGGAGAGACGTGGCGGCGGCAGCGGCGCCTCAGAGAATGAGAACATTCTGGATGGCAGCATCTCGGGCAGTGGCAGTGAGAAGAGAGAGCTGGCCAAACGGAGCTTCTCCAGCCAGCGACCCCTGGCAGATCGACAGAGTCGAAAGATGGACCCGGCGGGATTAGGAGAGAAAGCAGTGAGAGCCAGTGGGAGTGGAGGGACATCCCGCTATGAAAGCCAGCAGAACGGCGCCCTGCAAGGAAAAGGCAAAAGGTAAAAAAATAGACTCTCTTGTTTTGGTCTGCTTTTTCTTTTCCCGGAGCTTGTGGGGTTGATTAAGGAAGGCTTTCCCAACCTGATGCTGCCTGAATGTTTTGGACTGCAGTTCCCCTTTGATCCATGCCTGATGGTCAGGGGTGATGGGAGTTGTAGTGCTAAGTATCCCGGAAATATCTGACGCCCTTTCACACTGCACAACTACAGCGCTTAGATACAACTTCAACTGATATGTCTTTTATCCTGTGGAATCCTGGGCTTTACAGTTTAAAGAAGGGCACTTAGAATTCTCTGCCAGACAATTCTCCCCAAACTGCAGATTCTTAGAGGCACCCATGGCAGTTCCAGTGCGTAGTGTGAATGGGGCTCTGGGTGGAACTGGTGGGATGAAAGGATGCAACATTCTGTCCATTAAAAAGTAAAAACAACTCCATGTATACTGATATGGCAAACGAGCGTCTCAGAATTTCTTTTCTTCGAGGGTGTTCTGTTCCTTTTGGTATCCTCTGAAGTAAGACAGTTTATGCAAGATTTCATTGTATGACTCAGCTCCTTGATTGAAGGCACACTTCTTCGAGGACCATTTGCTGGCAGGCACATGGGAGAGTGCGCTTGCCCTCACGTCCTGCTGGTGCGTTTCCCATAAGGATCAGGTTGGCTACTGCAGGAGAAGGACGCTGGCCCAGAGGGGCTGTGAATCTGTTCTGTTGTGACTCTCCTTAAGTTCACCACCCAGTTACAAATAGTTTCTAGTGCACATCTTTCTATGTATGCTCACTTCTCCCCAGGTTTTTAGATTTTTTCATAGAATCTTAGAATTGGAAGAGACCACAAGAGCGGTTGAGTCCAGCTCTGTTCTGCCAGGTAGCAGTACGCAGTAAAAGCACTCCCAAGAGATGGCCATCCAACCTCTGTTTAAAGCCTCCAAAGAAGAAGACTCCACCACATTCCGTTGAGGCAGTGTGTTCCACTCTTAACTGACCTTACCCTCAGGAAGTTCTTCCTAATGTTTAGGTTAAATCACTTTTCACATAGTTTAAAGCCATTGCTTTGTGTCTGTGGAGCAGCAGAAGACAAGCTTGTCCCATCTTCCATATGATGTCCTATCAAATATTTAAACATGGCTATATCACCTTCTAATCTTCTCTTTTCCAGGCTAAACATATTCAGCTCCCTAAGGTGCTTCTCATGGGGCATGGTTAGCAAAAACGGTCTTATTTTTGCTGTCGTTGGATCATTTGAAATTAGAAATCCCTGTTGATCTACCATAAATGCTCAGAAATTTACTAGTAGACCCCTGTTTATCTTACAGCCACTCACCCCCATCTCTAAGTATTCCTTGCCTAAGTTCACTCTAGTAAAATTCATGGTGTCACCATAGGTCCACATACACAAAAGCACACTCCTCTTATGACAAACATTGAGTTCCTGATAGATTTAAATGTTTTTTTATCTGGGGCCTTAGTGATTTATAGTTCATTCTCTTAGTCATGATGTCTTACTGGCCTTTGTCACCCAAGAGGAGAGGGAATTACATGGTTTTATCTGAATCCACTGCTTTCCTGTCCTTGTTTCGTATCTAGATCTCCTGAGGACGGTGGCGGCTTGGATGCCAGCAGTTCTGGGATCAGCCACTCCATATATGGTTCTCACGCTAACTTGAACAGCACCGATGGGCTGGGGAAGAAGCAGGAGAGGGACCTGAAATCTGCAGCTCAGCAAGGAGTCGAGAAAGGGGAGGCAGTCTCTCAATTTGAGCTTGGCTACGGAAGTGAGTTCCCTTGCGCTCGGGTTTTTGGTATGTTCAAGCATTGCTGAGAAGAGGGGCTGGTGGTTACTCGCATCAGAAATGAGTATATGGTTTGGGAGAGACTTTTATAACTCAGGGAAGCACAGACTTGCTTTAAAGCCCAGTTGATGCGTTCTGAATGTAACTGTGTTGGTATAATGTAGAGGTGGACAAGAAGTGACATGTGGCCTCATGTGCCACGGTGGCTTTTGTGGCTCCCAAGAACCATCCCAGCAACATTTAGCAACAAATCAGGAAAACTGTGCTTAAAATAACCATTTCGGGGTTTTTTAAAAATGGGATTTCCTCATTTAGCCACCAAAATTCAGCAAAATGCTTGTTCTTCCTCGTGGTCTCTGTGCCTCGTACAATAGGAGCTTTCGCGCCTGCGCGGTAGCGTTCGGAAGATTCTAGAGCTCGTTAGCTTTGGCGGGAACCCCTCCCCCACGCCGGTACCACGCATGCTCCTCCCGCCGACTAACGGTCTCTCCTCAGTTCTTTCTTGTCCGCCTCAGCGTACAGAAGGTTCTGCTTGTTGGCTTGCTTTTCTCGTTGTGCTTTTGGTGTTTTTGACTTCGGATTTGGCTTTTTGATTACCCCTCTCGGATTTTGGATTTGGCTTTGTACTTTCTCGATTGATTTTGACCCTTTTCTGGCTTTTGACGACGATTTCGGATCTCAGACTGTGTTTGGCGTTCTCGGACTCTCTCTCTTTTGCCTTGCCTTCAGTTTATGTCGGCTCTCTTCAAACGCTGCGCCTCTTGTGGAAGGAAGGTCGCTTTCTCCGACCGACACTCTAAGTGCCTGATTTGTTTGGGTGAGGGGCACAACGTTCAGGCCTGCCCTATTTGCAGAGAGTTTACACACCAGACTCTCCGTAACAGGGCGGCAAGGCTTAAATCCCACTGTTGGGAGGAATCTCTTCGTGTTCAGAGACCAGAGACGCTGGCCGAGAAACGCCTGCCCTCGTCTTCTTCTTTGGCAGCAGCGGCGGCTGCCGTGCCCTCGACCTCATTGGTATCGGTACCGGGCTCGGTACCGATAATGAAGTTGCCGAGGATACCGAAGATCTCGGCAACTCGGGCACGTGAGGACCCTGCGGGCTCGCAGGCCTCCTCCTCCTCCAGGCCGCTTACCGTGGCCCAGAAGAAGCGCCCCGCCATCGAGGGCGTGGGGGAGAAAAAAAGAAGAGGAAGGAGAAGCTCTTCACTGACGGTGGTGCGACCCCCGACTCCACCACCCACCCAGCCCGCCGAGGAACCTCAACCGACGGAGCTCCCTGAGGAAAAGGAGCCTCCGGAGGAAGAGGAAATCCTCGAGGTGTTGGTTGTGCAGGCCTTGCCCCCTCAGCCGCCCGAGCTGATCACGGAGATCACTCCTCCGAGTCGCCGTCCACCCTCGGCAGACTGCTGAGAGGAGGCTGTGGTCAGGCAGCGCCCAGCCTCTCGACGCGACGAGTCCCGCTCGCCGGAGCAGCGGGCCAGGCCTCCATCCCCGCGATATCGGGAGATGCGCCTGGAGAGACGTCGCTCGGGCGAGAGCGCCTACTCTCCTGCCTACCTAGGAAGGTACGCCCAGGAGCAGGTGTGGCACAAGCCGGCCGGCTCATACTATTCTTACTCGCCGTCATACAGGGACCGGTACCATCCAGATCCAAGGTACCGGTCACCTCGTTGCCGGTTTCGCTCGCCACCGCGGGAGGCTCACTACCCCCGCTATGGAAGGTCACCGCTGCGTCGTTCGCCAAGTCACTGTTGGTCCCGGGAGCCCTCACCCGCTACAGGGCTGTTTCTCCACCCCCGCGGACGACGGCCACAGCTACCTGCCCAACGCCACAGCCCACCGTGGCCCAGCCGGCAGTAGCTGCAACTTCTACCACGCAGGCGGCACACCGTCCTAGGCCCGCGGTCGTGCCCCTACAGGTGACTCCGATACCGGCCACAACATCGACCGCATTGGTACCGACGCAGCCTGCAGCTCCAGCAGTCACCCTGGCACCTCCGGCCCGTAGACCGGCCGAGGAGAAGGAGGCGGAGAGGTCGCCATCACCATCTGGCGACTCTTACGACTTGGACTCCGACTCTGCTGAGTCCACCCCTTCTTCTCACGAATCCCCGCCGCTGGGGTTCCGGGAGCCAGGCCCAGAGTCTGCACTGGAGGACGTCTGCCAGTTTTCCGCGATCCTCCTCCGGATGGCCACAGCCCTTGGCCTCAAGGTGACCGAACCTGCTCCACAAGCCCAGGACCCAGTCTTCCAGTACTTGGAAGCCCGCCCACCATCGACTGCGCTGCTGCCGTTCCTACCAACCCTGGTGGAAGCATTGAAGCAGCTGTGGGCGAAGCCGGCGTCAGCTCAGCCTATCTCACATAGGCTAGAGCATCTCTACAGGACCCAGAAGGAGAACACGGAGTTCCTCTTCATCCTGTACCGAACTCTATTGTGGTCGAGTCGGCCCAAACGAAAGGAGGTAATCGGGCGCATACCACCCCTCTGGACCATGAGGGACGGAAGCTCGATGCCTGCGGCCGAAGGTTCTATTCGGCATCGTCCCTGATGGCCAGGACGGTGAACACGATGGCATGCCTCGTGGCCTACCATTGGAACCTCTTTGACCGACTCGCTCCACTCCTTACTGACCTGCCGGAGGAGTCACAGGCCTCAGCCACACCGATCTTTGGCGAGGCCGTTGCGGTGGCTACACAGCAGATCGCCACCTCGAGACACGCCGTGGAGGCCACTTCGAGGGTGATGGTCGGTGCCGTAGTCCTCCAACGCCATGCGTGCCTCCGGTCCTCTGGGCTTCAGGAGGACAGCCGTCGACGGATTGAAGATCTTCCGTTCGACGGCGAAGGGCTCTTCCACACCTCCACCGACGAGGCCATGGATCACCCCGTCAAGGCCCGGCTGACAGCGAAGAAGATGGGCATCAACCAGCCTGCCCAGTCTCGCCGCTCTTTCCATCCGAGGCCTTCGTGGAGAAGGTCCTCCTCATCATCGGCGTACCAGCCGCGGTCCCTGTGGTCGACCGCGTCGAGGCTGTTGACGTCTTCGGCTTCGAGGAGGCTTCCCAGACGACGCCCATCTTCGTCGTCCAAGAAGTCGTCCTCCGGAGCGAAGTCCCGGTTTTGACGGCCTTCGCAGGACTCAACCCGTGCCATCCTTCGCCCCTCCGGTAGAACTGTTCCACCACCCGAACCTGGCCAGGCACCTCGACCGCTGGCGGGAGATCACTGCGGACTCCTGGGTACTTACCATCGTCCGCCTGGGGTACGCCATCGAGTTCCAGGCTATTCCGCCATGGGGTGTCTACTACTCCACCCCGGCCAGCTCGGCTCTACTGGAAGAGGTCAAGTCCCTCCCCGAGAAGGGTGCGATCGAGAGGCTCCCGCCTTCAGCCAAGACCACCGGCCTCTACTCGAGGTACTTCACGGTGCCGAAGGCGGACGGATCCCTGCGGCCCATCCTAGACCTCCGAGGGTTGAACGAATACATCTGCCCCAAGAGGTTCAAGATGGTCACGCTGCCTTCGATCCTCCCCTTCCTTCGCCGAGGGGACTGGTTTGCGTCCATAGACCTCAAAGACGCCTATTTCCACATCTCGATCCGCCCGCAGCACAGGAGATACCTTCGGTTCACGATCGACGGCACCAGCTACCAGTACCGGGTGCTGCCGTTCGGACTTTCCACCGCACCGCGGGTGTTCACCAAGTGCATGGCTTCGGTCGTGTCCTTTCTGCGGACGAAGGGCATCTCCGTCTACCCTTACCTGGACGATTGGCTATTGGTGGCGTCCTGCAGATAGAAACTGTACAGGGACATTCAGCGGACTTTGTCTCTTCTCACTCGGCTCAGACTCAGGGTCAACCCCAAGAAGTCCCATCTCGAGCCCACTTGGGTTCTCGACTTCATCGGGGCGACCCTCGACTCGGTATCGGCGAGGGCCTTCCTACTGGATGAGAGGGCGCGGATGCTTCGTTGGGTGGCGTCCGCTGCCTTCGAGGCCTCGACAAGAATCCAACAGCTCCTCGGCTACATGGCCTCGACCACCGCCGTAACCTACCTCTCCAGGTTACGCGCAAGGCCGCTCCAGCACTGGTTCGTCAGGGCCTTCGATCCACTCTGGGACGACCAGAGCCACCGATACCGCCTGCCCCAACAGGTACGCCGATCGCTCCTGTGGTGGCAGTCGTACAGGAATCTCCTGTCAGGCATACCGTTCCGCAAACCCAGGCCGTCGGTCACGGTAACAACGGATACCTCGCTCTTCGGTTGGGGAGCGCACACCTGGGATCTCCGGGTCCGAGGCCAGTGGATGGACGACGAGCTGTTCCTCCACATCAACTCTCTCGAGCTGCTGGCGATCCACAAGGCCCTGAGAGCGTTCCGACACCTGTTCACGGGCCGCACGGTGTTGATCCTCACCGAGAACATGACGGCGGTCTGCTACGTGAACAGGCAAGGAGGGACGCACTCCACCACGCTGCTGGGCATCGCCCTCGACCTCTGGAACTGGTGCGTCCCGCTCCGGATACACCCTGTGGCGGTTCACCTGGCGGGGCAGGAGAACACCACAGCCAACTCCCTCAGCAGGGACACCACTTCCCACCACGAGTGGTCCCTGTCCGACGAGGCCTTCCGGATGCTTCGGGACCGATGGGGCGAGCCGACGATCGACCTCTTCGCGACCAGCCAGAATGCGAAGTGCCGCCTAATTTGCTCGAGGGCCGGTCAGGATCGCCGCTCCATCGGCGACGCCTTCCAGTTCCCGTGGGATGAAGGGCTGATCTACGCCTTCCCTCCGTTCCCACTCCTGGGCTGCGTAATCGCGAAGATCATCGCGGACCGGGCAGATGCGATCCTCGTGGCACCATACTGGCCGAGGCAGCACTGGTTCGGACCCCTGATCGAGGCCGCCCGGGGCAGGACTGTCAGGTTTCCCACGGTACCGGACCTGCTGTCCCACTCTGACGGACTGGCGTTGCACCCGGACCTGGCGGCGTTGGCCCTCCGTGCCTGGAGGATATCGCCCTAGACGACCCGGCCATCGGGAACCTCTTGACCGCGGCCAGGAAGGAGTACACGCAAAGGAACTACCGCTACAAGTGGCAGCGCTTCGTGGCCTTCTCCGAGGAACGTCGAGAACCGGTATCGCCTGTCACCCTGCGTACCGTGCTCCACTTCCTCCTGCACCTCCGGCAACAGGGCCTGGCCTTCCCGTCACTGAAGGTCTACCTCGCCACGATCGTGGCATACCAGCCGCCACGACCCCCATCAGCCGCGCTCTTCAGGTACGGTACCGTCAAGCAATTCCTGAAGGGCCTGCAGCACCTCTACCCGCCGGTATCGCCGCCGCTACCACCGTGGCCGCTGTCATTGGTGCTGTCCCAGCTGACGAGGCTGCCCTTCGAGCCCATGGCCACGACGGACGACAGGCTGCTCGCGATGAAGACCGCGTTTCTAGTGGTCGTCACCTCTGCCAGGCGGGCGGGAGAGTTGACGGCGCTACGGTGCGATGAACCTTACTTGGTCTTTCATCGGGACAAGGTGGTCCTCCGGCCTGACATCTCCTTCCTGCCAAAGGTGGTGTCCAGCTTCTACCTGAGCCAGGACATCATCCTGCCGGCCTTCTACCCGGACCCGACGACACCTCTGGAGCGATCCCTCCACTCCCTGGACGTGCATCGGGTGCTGGCCTTTTACAAGGACAAGACTGCAGCCTACAGACAGACACCCCACCTGTTTGTCTGTTATGGCAGGCGCCGGAGAAGCCACAAGGTATCCACCCAGCGCTTCTCCAAGTGGGTGGTACAGACTATACACCTGGCGTACGAGCTTGCCAAGAAGCCTCCGCCAGACCTTCTTTGGGCCCACTCCACCAGGGCCGTGGCGACATCTGCTGCCCTCCTGCGAGGCGTCGACCTGTCGGAACTCTGCCGTGTGGCGACCTGGTCCCAGCCGTCGACCTTCGTGCGCCACTACAGGCTCGACTGCCGGTCCAGGAGAGATGCCCGGTTCGGACGTGCTGTGCTGTCTTCTGTGCTTTAGGGTCTGGGACCTGACCTACCATCCTACCGGTAAGCTACACAGTCTCCTAATGTATGAGGCACAGAGACCACGAAGAAGAAGAGGTTGCTTACCTGTAACTGTGGTTCTTCGAATGGTCATCTGTGCCCTCATACATCCCCGCCCTGCCTTCCCCTCTTTTTCAGGTCCCATCTGCTTCGGCGGACCAGAACTGAGGAGAGACCGTTGCTCGGCGGGAGGAGCACGCGCAGTACCGGCATGGGGGAGGGGTTCCCGCCAAGCTAACGAGCTCTAGAATCTTCCGAACACTACCGCGCAGGCGCGAAAGCTCCTAATGTATGAGGGCACAGATGACCACTCGAAGAACCACAGTTACAGGTAAACAACCTGTTCTTTTAAACGTTTTTGTGTGTTTTTTAACTTCAGGTTGCTGTGACAATTTAGCAGCGCCTTTGTAAAGAGGTACAACTTGCAGTGGAACAAAATTAGCCCCTGGGCTGACTGAAGTTGCCCACCTCTGTGTCTAAGAGCTCATGGGTTGCTGGCGTTCTCTGGTTCTCCCCGTTCTCCTCTTGTGTGTCCTTGTTTGGTGCTTCTGTTGCAGTTGGTTAGGACACAGTTTCAGTTTTCATTGCAACAGAGAAGCTGCTGTTTCATCTTCGTTTACAAGCCAGGATTAACAAGGATTTTGTAAGCAGGGTTTAATAAGTGGCAGTTTCTCAGCTGGAGCAGTTTATTGTATTGAACTGCAGTTGTTTGGGAGAAGGGAAGCAGGAAGTAAGTGTGTGGCTGTATAGCTCCGTCTTGCTCTAATAAAGATTAGAGATAACTGCATTTCAGCTGGGCCTTTGAAAACCCACCAGAATATATGAGGAAGCAGGGATCTCTTCATGGAAACAAGAAGAGCTGGTGCTATCCAGCAAGCAGCTCAGCTGGGTCTTGTGTGATTTTCTTGGCACAGTTAGTGCTGTGCAGTTTGTGCCAGCTGCTGTCATGTGGTGGATAACCTACATTCCACAAACTTCACTGTGAGGTAGACAGTAGCTTTCTTTGTAGGAGTAAGAGCAAAACACACATCCACTGAAGCTGCTGAGACCAAAGTATACATGGAGCTTACATCTTTTTATATGTAACACTTCAGGCACAAACTTCAGGCATGCAAAGCTATGTTTGGTGAGAGTCATAAATCCCAGCATCACCCCGTTTCCCAGACAATTCCCAGACTTGTGTCTGTTTCCCACTTTTCTCCATGCTTGACCAGTTTGACCTGAGCGTGTATTTCCTGTCCCTTATCTTCCAAACACCAGGTTCTCAAAACATTTTCAGATAGGGGCTACCCAACCTGTATACTGCAGAGCTTGGAATAAAAGGTTTTTATTTTATTTCATTTTTAATAAAACATTGCTACTTGGAAAATTCTGGCAGTTATAGTGCAAAAAAAGACCATCTGTTCATATCTTGATTGTGACTTCTGGAGTGTTTTGTTGGGTTTTAAAGGCATGTTCTTTTTCAGTTTAGAAAAAAGTATATTTTTATCTCTACTTTTTTAACAACTTGTTTAATAAATTGTTTTAATAAGCTGTCTCCAGTTGGCCGTTTTTCCTCTTTCTTGATGTGGGAAAATTTCAAAAGCTATCAGTGAGATAAGAAGTGAGCTGATGAACTCTCTTCTTCCTGTTGCTCAGGTGGCCTGATAGAAAGCCGGCTTTCAGGCCCTGTGGATGAGAGCGAAGCGGTAGTCCCACTGGCGACTGAAGGCTTCATTGAGGTCCTGACGAAAAAACAGCGGCGGTTGCTGGAGGAGGAGCGCCGGAAGAAGGAGCAGGCAGCCCAGGTGTGGAGAGTGCCCGTGCTGTTCTGTCAGCCACTCTCTTTTTTTTCCTCATTCACTCTCGTATTTGTTGAGAGTCCCCTTGGGCGCTTGTGTTCACCATTCCCAGGAACTGACCCTGCTAATCATATAGGGGAAGGGAACCAGTGTCCCCGGACAAAACTGCGTTTAGCCGTCCTTGGAGCAAGTCCAGATAACCCTCCATAGGAGTTGTGACCTCCTTGTTCTTTCATGTCCCACAGGCCCCGGCCAAAGGTCGCATCCTTCAGTCTCGTATCCCACCCCGTTTTGCCAAGAAACAGAGCAGCATGTGCCTTGAGCAAGGAGACATCACAGTGTCTGGAAACAGCCTGGGTACGGAGATCTGGGAGACCAACAGCCCAGGTGAGTCAAATTGGGGCTTGGTGTCTTTGGCCAACTCCTGTGGGTTGAACATCTTGAAAGTCCAACCACTGTTGCCTGTCCTTCCATCTCCTTTCCGTACACCTTTTCACCCCCAAGGCTCTTGCTTTGAACACTGTTAGGTAGTTAATTCTCCTGTGGTGTGAAGAAGAGATCTTGGAATGAGTTTGTCCTCCCACTCCCTCTGATAGGCAGGCTCTTCAACTAATCAGTTTTGGAGCTCAGGTTCCCCCTTGTGGTTGGAGGGAGTGGAAGAATGAACCCATTCCAGGACATCTTCTGCACACACCATAGTATGGCCATGTCATGGTAAGTGCCAGTGGTTCTAGCTGCTATTTTAATTCCCCACAATACCGTGGGGCACAGATGTGCCAGGGCATAGCCAGATCTTACAGCCATGCCAACCTAAAGGCACCTAATCCTGGAAGTTTAGCAGGATTGTCGGTCCCCTTTAATTCTTCGGTCATAGAGCAAATGAAGTTGCAATGTACCCTAAGATGACTGAATTTGGACATATCATGAGGCAGTGTGACTCGGGAAAAGATTATCATGTTGGGCAAAGCTGAAAGCAACAAACAAACAAAAGTTAACAACAATAGAATTCTTACATGGGAGGCACACACCATAACTGAAAGTTGCAGCCCACAATAGGCTAAAACAGAGCTTTCCAAACTTTTCATGTTGGTAGCACACTTTTTAGACATGCATCTTCTTCTTTGTGGTCTCTGTGCCTCACACACTAGGAGCTTTCGCGCATGCGCGGTACCGTTTGGAAAATTCTAGAGCTTAGTAGCTTGGTGGGAACCCCTCCCTCGATGCCTCTACTGGGCATGCTCAGCGCTCCGAGCAATGGTCTCCCTTCAGTTCTTTCTCGTCCGCCATCGCGTACGGAGGTTCAGAGCTTGGTTGCTACTTTCTTGGCCTTTTTTCTTACAAGTCGTTCTGATTTTCTTGACTTCGGATTCGGATACACAGTTTTGTCTTTGGATTTTGGACTGGTTTTGTCGATTTGGTGATTTGTTCCTCTTTCTTCGGAACTTCTAATCCCCGACTTGCCACCCCCCCATTCGTCGTCTTCGTCTTCATCTTGCCTTCGTCTTCAACTCATCGCTTTTTTCTCTTCTCCGTTTCTCCCCACTTCTATGTCGGCTCCATTTAAACCTTGCCAGAAGTGTGGTCGTAAAGGTCGGTCTCTCTGACGGACACAGACAGTGTCTCCTGTGTTTGGGTAAGGCCCATAACACCAAGGCCTGCCCAATCTGCAGAGAGTTCACATCCCAGACACATCCTGCCTGGCACGTCTCAAATCTTTCTGCTGGGAGCAGTCTTTGTTGGTGCAAGACTTGACTCCATCCGTCCCGAGGATGTCGAAACCTTCCTCGAGCCGACCTGCGACCACGCTTCAATCAGATTCAGCGGCCGCCGATCCGACTACCCTGACGGTACCGAGGTTGGTACCGTCACAAAGGGACTCTTGGTTACCGAGGATCCCTAAGATCTCGTCGGCCCCGTCGACTTCAACATCCAGGGAGGCCCCTGCGGGCTCGCAGGGTGCCAAGCTGGCGAAGACACTTATAGCGGCTCAACACAAGCGTCCTGCGACTTCGGAGCCCGAAAAGGAGAAGAAGAAGAGGAGAAGGAAGGAGAAGTGCAGATCTCCGGCTAGACCGGTGCCGCCTCCTCCGACCCAACTCCTCAACGACCCTGAGGAGGAATCGGAACCCCAGGAGGTCCTGGAGGTTTCCGATGCCAACGAGACCGGTGGCTCTGCGGCACAACTTGATCCACCTGAGCTTACAGCCACGGTCCCTCCGCCCGGACACCCTGAAATGGTGGCCCACCTGGAGGCTGTTCTGGCAACTGCCCAGACCTCGTGCCATTCTCGAGGGGCTGATGGTAGAAGTGCCTCTCCGGTCTTGGAGCGACGGGTCAGGCAGCCCTCCCCGCATCATCGGGAGGCTTACGCAGAGCAGAGGGAACCCTACCCAGAACGTGGTGACTACCCGGAGTGCAGGGTCAGACAACTGTCCCCATGACATCGGGAAGCCTACCTTGGATGGTCTCTGCCTCCCCGAGACTTGCCCTATTCCTCAGCGTCCCACGCAATGAGGTATGGGCAAGAACAAGCCTGGAGGAAGCACCCGGCCTCGTATAGGTCCTACTCGCCTTCATATCAGGATTGCTATCATCCCGATGTCAGGCAGTGGTCTCCTTACCGCCGCTCCCGTTTGCCGTCACGTGGGGACTACCGCTCATGGCGTGAGCGCTCGCCATCGCGCTCACCTGGAAGATCGGCACACAACTGCCGGTCCCGTGAGCACACGCCTCACTACTGGGCCGTCTTGCCACCTCCACAGGTTACCTCCACAGTGTCCCGCCTGACATCGGAGGCTGTTCCGATGCGGACCACAACCGCTACTACCACAGTCGCCCAGGCCATACAACACCCAGTGCCCACAGTGATCCCTCCAACAATGGCTGCACCTCCTTGACCATCCGGTACGGTGCCTCCGCTGTCCAAGCAGACCACCATCGCCACTCCCACGGTGACTTTTTGGTACCGTCCTGACGTCCATCGCCTGAGCGCTGGCTGGACAGATTGCCAGATCGTTCCTTTATGGCATCATCCCAGGATTATGAGCCCGACTTTGATTCCAAGGAGTCGACGCCGGAGTCACACGGGTCCCCTTGACCTTCAGGGACCCAGCACCTGAGTCTGCGCCCGAGGATGTCAAGCAGTTCTCGGACATCATCCTCCGAATGTCAGTAGCCCTGGGTCTCAAGGTGGCGGAATTGGCCCCGTCGGTGGAGGACCTGGTCTTCCACTATGTGGACACCAGTCTGCCATCGACAGCTCCACTCCTGTTCCTGCCCGCCCTGATGGAGGCGGATGGCAATCGGATGGACCCTTAAACATCTGTGGGCCTAGCCGGCCTCCACCCAGCCGATGCCACACCAGCTCGAGCACCTTTACAGGACCCAGAGGGAGGACGCCGAGTTCCTGTTTAACCATCCTCAGCCCAACTCAGTGGTTGTTGAGTCTACCCAGACCAAGGGAGGGACCAGGGCACACACGACTCTGCCTGACAGAGAGGGACGCCGGCTCAACACCTTCGGGAGGAGATTCTGTTTGGCCTCCTGGCTGATAGCGAGAGTGTTGAATACCCAAACATGTCTGGCGGCTGACCTCCGGAGCCTGCTGACAAGTTCTCTCCGCTCTTGTCCACTGTCCCGGAAGAGAGCAGAGCGAGTGCCAACCAGTTCTACAACGAGGCGGTGGCGCTCGCAAACCAGCAGGCCCTCTCCTCCAGGCACTCCGTTGAGGTTGCCCCCTGTGTCATGGTGGGTTCCATAGCCTTGCGCCGCTACGCTTGGCTATGGTCCTCGGGCCTTCAAGAGGACACCCGAAAGCACATTGAAGATCTCCCCTTTGATGACAAGGGACTCTTCAGCGCTTCGACTAATGAGGCCATGGACTAAATTGTCAAGGCCTGGCTAACATCCAAGAAGATGGGGATCCGTCAGCTTCAACAGTCCCGTCGTGGCTTTGCCTCTTTGCATTTGGCGACGATCATCCTTGTCAAGCTTCCAGCCGCGCTCGCCTTGGTCGGCACTGTCGAGGACTTCCACCGCGTCCTCTTCATGATGACCTCAGCGAAGCTGCCAGACTTTGTCTAAGAAGTCTTTGTCGGGAACCAAGTCCTGCTTTTGATGGGATGTGCAGGACCCCTCCGCAGCCAACATTCCACCTACGAGCAGCCCTCAAAGATCATCCCAGCCTGGCCAAATACCTCCCAAATGGCGCTCAATCACCACGGACTCTTGGGTTCTCACCATCGTCCATCTTGGTTATGCCATCGAGTTCTCAAGAATTCCACCGCTAGGTGTTTTCTATTCCACCCAGGCCAGTCTGGCGCTGCTGGAAGAGATCCAGTCCCTCCTGCAGAAGGGAGCGATCGAAGAACTCCCGTTCTCAGCCGCTACCACCAGCTTCTTCTCTCGGTACTTTACCGTACCCAAGTTAGACGGGACCTTGTGACCCATTCTGGACCTCAGAGGGGTGAACAAATACATCAGCCCCAGGAAGTTCAAGATGGTCACACTGTCAACGATCCTCCCCTTCTTTCACCAGGGAGACTGGTTTGCATCCATTGACCTGCGGGATGTCTATTTTCATATCTCCATCCGTCCGCAGCACAGAAGATACCTCCGGTTCGCGATCGACACCTGCTGTCAATACAGGGTGCTGCCGTTTGGCCTCTCCACCGCACCAAGGGTCTTCACGAAGTGCATGGCCCCTGTGGTCTCCCATCTGCGGACGAAGGGCATCACCATCTTCCCGTACATTGACGATTGGCTGTTGGTCGCGTCCTGCAAGAACAATCTCTATTCGGACATTCACCAGACTTTGTCACTCCTGATCCGTCTGGGTCTTCGGGTCAACCCGAAGAAGTCCCACTTTGAACTGGCGAGGGTGCTCGACTTCATCGGAGCGACCGTGGACTCGGTCTCGGCGAGAGCCTACCTGTCGCTGGAACGAGCCCGTAACATCCGCCAGTCCGCGTTTGCTGCCTTCAACACTCCGATGACATCGGCGAGGAGGATACAGCAGCTTCTGGGGTACATGGCTTCCAACACGGCCACCACGTATCTTTCAAGACTGCGAGCACGCCCATTCCAATACTGGTTCATCAGAGCTTTCAACCCGCTCCGAGACGACCAGGGGCTGCGACTCCGACATAGGTGCGACACTCCCTGCTCTGGTGGCTCTCATACTGCCACCTCCTGTCAGGGATGCCTTTCCGGCAGCCGACTCCTTGGCTCATGGTCATGGCGGATGCCTCCCTGTTTGGGTGGGGAGCGCATTGCGATGACCTCAGAGTCTGGGGACGCTGGACTGGCGACGAGACCGATCTCCACATCAACGCCCTCAAGCTCCTTGCCATTGGGAAAGCTCTGAGGGCGTTCTGCAACCTGGTCACGGGACGGACGGTCCTCATCTTGACGGAAAACACGACGGCCGTCTGTTACGTCAACAGACAAGGAGGGTCCCATTCCACCACGCTTCTCACCATCGCTCTCCAGCTCTGGGAGTGGTCTGTGTCGCTTCGGGTCCATCCGATTGCCATCCACCTGGCTGGTCAGGAGAACACCACAGCGGACACCCTGAGCAGGGACACCTCTTCCCACTACGAGTGGTCCCTCTCGGATGAGGCATTCCATCTGATACGACACAGCTGCGGCAAGCCCACGATCAACCTCTTCGCCACCGCGTCGAATGTGAAGTGCCACAGGTACTGCTCGAGAGCCGGCCGGGGACCGAGCTCTCTCGGCGATGCCACCATGAAGCAGTTCATGAAGGGGCTTCAACATCTATATCCGCCGGTATCGCCGCCGCTGCCTCCTTGATCGCTGTCCCTGGTCCTCTCCCAGCTCATGCAACCACCCTTTGAGCCCATGGCTACTGCTGATGACAGGCTCCTCACCATCAAGACGGCTTTCCTGGTAGCTGTCACCTCAGTCAGGCGGGCCAGTGAGCTGACAGCCCTGCGAGCCGATGAGCTTTTTCTGGTGTTCCATCGGGACAAGGTAGTCCTTCGCCCGGACATTTTCTGGTGGTATCCCATTTCCACCTTAACCAGGATATCTGCCTCCCCTCTTTTCACCCGAACCCAACGACGCCTCTGGAGCGATCCCTCGCTCCTTGGACGTCCGTCGAGCCTTGGCTTTTTACACCCAGCGGACTGCGACCTTCAGGCAGACCCCACACCTGTATGTCTGCTATGGTCAGTGTCGCAGAGGCCACAAGGTGTCCACCCAGAGGTTCTCTAAGTGGGTGGCCCAGACTATCTTGCTTGCCTACGAGATGACCAAGCAGCCTCCACCAGCCCTGCTTCGACCCCACTCCACCAGAGCTGTGGCATCCTCAGCAGCCCTCCTGCGAGGTGTGGACCTGCAAGAACTTTGTCGAGTGGCGACCTGGTCCAGGCCATCGACCTTCGTGTGCCACTACCGACTGGACTGCCGGTCCCGGAGAGATGCCCGGTTTGGACGAGCGGTGCTGGCCTCCGTACTCTAGGACCTGACCCACCGTCCTTCTGGTAAGCTACAAAATCTCTGTGTGAGGCACAGAGACCACGAAGAAGAAGAACAGGTTGCTTACCTGTAACTGTGGTTCTTCGAGTGGTCATCTGTGCCCTCACGCACGCCCGCCCAGCCATCCCCTCTTTCTCAGGACTTTAGAACTGGAGGGAGACCGTTGCTCAGCGGGCTGAGCATGCCCAGTAGAGGCACGGGAGGAGGGGTTCCTGCCAAGGTACTAAGCTCTAGAATTTTCCGAACGGTACCATGCATGCGCAAAAGCTCCTAGTGTGTGAGGGCACAGATGACCACTCAAAGAACCACAGTTACAGGTAAGCAACCTGTTTATTTCACAACACACTAATGCAGTAAGTAATTCAGCAAATGGCGGCAGCTCCTCCACCCAGATCTGGCCTGCCACCATGGCCCTCGCTGGTGTCTTCCGTGGCCTGGGGCACCGGCAGCGGTGGGAGCAGCAGCCCCTCCACTCCAGCCTTGCCGGCGACCACCCTTGCCAGGGTCTTCCTCAGCCTAGGGTGGTGAAGGCAGGGGAGGTAGCCCCTTTACCCTTCACCCACTATAATGCAGTACTAGGATGAGTCCTGGCCCACCATGGCAGTGGGAGAGGCAGCCCCTCCATGTATTATGTTCAGGTGACACCTCTACGCAGTGCAGCCTACACACATGTCGCAGCACACAGTTTGGAAAGCTCTGGGCTAAAATTTTTATTGTTTATCTATTTCTCTGAATCACAGCAGTATTTATTTACCATGGAAAGGAAACGAGCTTGTGTTGACTCTGTGTTTCCCAGTCTTTGTGGTAGGGAAAGCCAGTGGGGATCACAGGCTCCTCCAGATGTTGGACTGTACAGTTCCCAGCTGGGTTTGTGGTGAGCTGAAGTCCAACATCTGGAAGGTTGTTGCTATAATGCAGTGCAAGGATGAGTCCCAAGTTCTATTGTCTGTACTGTCTGAGATGCCTCAACCTCACCTTTTTACTCTTGTCGACAGCCCTCTCTGTTCAGTCGCCTGCTGCCGATTCTTGGAGCAAACCTGCCAGCGCCTTCAATGGCACTGAATCCAGCTCCACCGAGGTAAGCAGCACTTCATTGGTCGTCCTATTTACATGGTTGCAAAATGGGAGGTGTTTCTGTGAAATGGTGGGAGGTGTGGATTCATGCCAAGCACTACGCTTGTATTCCCACCATTTCATACTTCCTCAGTCTCTCTACAGCTTTGTGTCTTGTACACAAGTAGTGAAAAATAAGATGTGAGGCAGTTCCGAAAAAGTACTGTATTCCAAAATCCAAAGAAATCCAAAATGTGGAACACTTTTGGTCCCAGATGTTTCAGATAAGAGGGGCTCAACCTGTATAATTGGTTGAAATCCTCCTCACTTATAAAAAATAAAATACTCCCATTTATATTTTAATTGTTGTTATTAGATACATGTTTATATGTAAATGATTCTTAAATGTATCTAAATTGACTTTATTAAGTGTGATGTTGGCTGTTGATACTGAACCAATAGGAAGTGAGATTACTCTGATTCGTGCCCTAGAACAAAGTTCCTTGGCGTATTAAAAAACAAATATAACAATAAAACATTTACCAGGTATTTTATACCCCCCCCCCAGTGCATTGTTTGGAGTAAGAAGCCTGCCTCATTCACTCACTGAGTTAAAACTAAGGTCAGGGACTGGCAAGTCACCCCAAAGGAAAAACAAAAAAGGCCAGTTGAACTGGTACAATGCAGCTTTTCCCCTCCAGCCTTCACTTTTCTCCCTTCTGCTTTGCACAGCAGGGCTTTAAAGGCAGCCAGGGGGACAGTGGCATTGATTTGAGTGCAGAATCACGAGAGTCATCTGCCACTTCCTCCCAGCGCAGCTCTCCCTATGGCACCCTGAAGCCTGAAGAGATGAATGGAGGTGGCTTGGTGGACCCCAAGTCTGACTGCCAGAAGGAAGCGGCTTCTAAGCAGGCTGATAAAAAGGTAACCTGGCTCTCTGGTCACTGGTGCCTCCAGAGATCTGGACCAGTGTCCTGAAGGCGGGTGGGGTGGGTGATCTGGTGAAATGTGTTTTGGAACCTAGCTGAGGCCAGGCAGGAGTGGTTCAAGCCCACCTCTCATGTACAGGATAACGCTAGTCCCAGAAAATAGTCTTAGAAGTTTGCAGAGGTTTATTCAGGAACAGTGGAGTAACAGTTTCACCTTCTGGTCGTGGCCAAGACTAAAAGCACCATTGGATTTACAGTGTCTGATAAGTAGTGCAGTTATAGCTTTGCATACGTGAGGTCCTTATTTACTAGCTAATTAAACCAACAACTTTCCCGAGCTGGCTTCCTGCCTGATAGCCTCTTGATCTTGTGTTTGTTTCTGTTTTCCTCCTTATCAAAGTTCATTAGAACAACATAGCCTCGTTCCCAAAACCCTACATTTTTCATTCAGTATCTATCATCCCTTTCTATCCCCTTTTACATGGCATCAAACAGCAAAGCATTACGTGTATTATGCAAAACACTAGAAGTATTACATGGCATCAAACAGCAAACAACCTGGTATGAGAGTGCATGGTGAATTACAGGGCATTAACTTCTTAAAACCTTTGCAACTTAGTTCCCGCTCCCAATCTTTTGGCCCTCGTTTCTTTTTACCAGCCTGATCAGGGTCTGCTTTCCAAGAACTTTGGGCTTCCCACTCAACCAAGAGTTTCTTTGTTCCTTGGCTTGCCTTTGTCCTTTTCCACTCACTTTCCAAACTCCTGAATATTTGCAAACTGCTCCTTCCCTCGTTTTTAAATCTCAGTTAAGCACTTACTGTTTTCAAAAGCTTTGGGAATTTTAATATTTTTGCATAATTGTTTCTGTTTTGGTTATGTGTATTTGTCAGTTTGCTTTATTTTATATTGCACTGGGCGTTTTTGCATTCTTTCTGGATAATTTGTTTTACAATTGTGTTGCCTAGTTTTATATTTGTGTTACTCCTGCTTTTTTTCTCTGTGTGTGCATATTGAGATTGTGTCCCTTGAGCGCCTCTGGCTGTTTTTTGTTCTTTTAATTTTAAAATGCCATGTACATTGTTGTTGCTGTGTGCCTTCAGGTTGTTTCCAACTTATGGCAACTCTAAAGAGTGAACCTGTCTCAGGATTTTCTGGGGGCTGAGACTGTGTGACGCGCCCAAGGTCACCTGGTGGATTTCCATGGTTGAACAGGGAATTAAATCCCGGTCTCCAAGGTCATAGTCAGACCACTGCACCATACTGGCTCTCTGCAGAATGCTAGCTATCTGTGTACTGATGGTGCTATATAAATCATCATCGTCATCATTGTTAGATTGGACGGGATGGGACGGTTGTCCATTTATTAATAATCCTGCCTTTTATGGCCTTCTCGTCGCCCCCTCCCCTCTGGTTGGATGGGTCAGGGAAGAAGGTGTCCATGGCCTTCTTAAAAAAGAAAAAGGAAGCAAACCGGTGGTGGGATTTCAGTCAGCACTGTAGTGTTTTGTCTCAGCTTTTCTGTTTCCTTGTTTAGGAGCCAGAGCAAAGCCTCAGCCAGAGCAAAGACCACAAGCCCGGGCCGATTGGCAACGAGCGCTCCTTGAAAAACCGGAAGGGCTCCGAGGGAGCGGAACGCCTCGAAGGCAGCATCCCACCGGGGAATGGGGTGGAGATCCACGTTGACTCAGTCCTTCCTGTGCCACCCATTGAATTCGGAGTAAATCCTAAGGTGAGAAGGGTGCTTGGCCTCTCTTCATACCTCTGCTGTCCTGTGGTCTCTGCTTCTTGTCTCTTTTCTTCAGAGGTTTTGGGGTAACGGGGAAAGCCGTTGTGGGTGGAATGGTTGCAGAGAGGGAAGAGTGCCTCCAGACTTTTGCCTCCAGACTTTAGTACTGACACCCACAGTTTCATTTGGAAATAAGTCAGGGAAGAGGAAGTCAGAGGCTCTCTCAAATGGTCCTTTCTTCCAAGGCTGTTTTTGTGGCCTCGGGCCCCTTCCACACCTCCTGTGCCCTCCTTAACCCCACAAAAAATATTTTTAGCTGCCCAAAAGGCAGACTTGCCTTTAACCAATTTGTGAGGTTTACCATCAAGATGTTCTTCCTGATGTTTAGGAGAAGTATTTCCTTCTTGTAGTTTGAATCCATGAGCCAGACATTTAGAAGACTAGAAATATGAGAGAGCGCCTCACTTGCAAGAGGACAGAGGCAGATTGAGAAAGAGAGATTTACTTGTTGCAAAAACCCTTCATCCCACCCAGACTGCCACCAATACATGTCTGGGTGCTGCAAGGTACCCATGATTGACGGCCGCCGGGATAGCATATTAACAAAGGAATGACCTTTTTTTCAGGACTCGGATTTCAGCTTGCCTCCTGGCTCAGCCTCTGGTACAGCCACCAACCCTGTTACAAAATTACAGGATGCTCTGGCCAGCAATGTAAGTAAATGATCTGCTCCCCCAGTCTGCTTTGGAACTAAAGGTGTAACATTTCTGGAGGAAAAAAAATGGAAATATTTAGGAAAATTGAAAAATGTGATGATATGCAATATTAAACCCCACTCCTTTACAGATTGAGTCATTTTGTTCCTTTAGGAAGACAAAGTACATTATATTTACCTTTGTTTGGGATAAAATTATTGTGTATGATTAATTAAAAGTATAGCTTCTTCAGAACAGAATTAGAAATTGAATTTACAGATTTTTTTTTATTTTTTGCTACAAATGGAGCTACAACATCTGAAACATAAGGAGTACCTAAATGCTAAGGAATCTCTTTGGTTTTGCCAGTTTGAGGAGCAAACAAACCCACATCAATAAAAACAGGAGAAAAAATATCAACATTAGTAAAACAGATACAATTATTTTGTCTCCGCTAAATCTTCATAGTGTCAGCAAATTTAAAATGCACTAATTTCCATAAAGAGAACTGAGAAAATGAAATCAGACCAGGAAATATAATGATCCGATACTACACATAATCTTACATAAAATTCTTGTTCTCACATAGATTTTAGAAATGATTTTGGGGCATATGAATACAAGACCCAAGGTGGTGTCATGGGACTATCGCCCTGGAGACCAGGGACTGATTCCCCTTTTTTCTGCCATGGAAACCCCCTGGGGAATCTTCAGTGTGTCACACACTCTCAGGCCCCAGAAAACACCATATTAGGTTTGCTTTAGGAGCACCATAAGTCTGAAATGATTTGAAGGCACGTAACAACAGCAGCAAATATGAGTACACTTTATCTTCATTGTAAAAAAAAAGATTCCATAATTCTCTTTTTCCCCCAAATTGTCCAGAAAAGTAAGTCTCTGGGGGAAAAACAGTATTCCAGTATTTTTTCCCCCTGGACTTTATTTGGAGCTCCTGTATCATGAAAGAGAAGCACAGGTGTTGGAAGGAATAAGTTAGAGGGGTGTCACAAAGCTGTACTTCAAAAGTAACCCGAGTTAAAGTTTTACCCCATTGGTGGTACAACCAGTTTTCTTGTTGCTTTCACAAGTTACTTTTAAGGGGCATTTTGACAGAGATTTTTTATCCCATTCTCTTATTAGTCCTAAGCATCCCTCCCCTCAAAAAAGTGATGGAAAGAAAGATATGGGAAAGCAACAAGAACTTGTAAGAAACTCATCAATATCATGAGAAATGGTGAAGGCTCACTTTTCAGTGTGATGAGTAACAGTGAACGGATTGGTTTTAAGAAAATTAACTTTCCACACTCTTGGTTTTGTGGGACTGGCATTATTACAGCCCAGGAAATCTCTTGGCTGCCTCTGAAAATTGTACAGTTGGAAGTGTGTTTCAAGGGTGGTGGTGTCCAGCTCCCTACTGATACAGGAAATACACAACTTTTAAAGAACCGGGGGGCAGGCATTTGACCTCTCTTAAAAGGTTCCAGCACGGAGACTCCATACCACCTTTTGCTTGTCCAGCTGGCAGTTTATAAACCTTGAGATAACAAATTCCTGAAATCAAGCCATGTTCAAACCTTTGTCTTCACAGGCTGGCCTTGCGCAGTCCCTCCCTGTTATCAGAAGGGAACACCCCCTCCAGCGATGCATCGGCTTGAACCCCATGTCTTACCCTACGGCAGACCTCACTCTTAAGGTAAGCACTTCCCGAGAGGGAAGGTTCCCCCGGAAAAGATATGCCTGAAGTTGGAGGGGAGGCATGGATTGGAGAAACACTCAAATAATGAGATACGTGAAAGTCAAACCCGCAAACATGAAGGGCCAGCTGTATATGTTTTAAATTCTTCTAATATTGTAAAGAGTTCCTCTTTTGGGGTTGGGGGAGATTTCTGAGGATATGGATTGCTAAAAAGGCAAAAGGGCCTCAGAGCAAATCAAGCCTGAACTGTCCCTAGGAACCAAAATAACCAAACTGAGACTGTTATACTTTGGCCGTATCATGTGACTCATTGGAAAAGGATGATCCCAGAGGGGGGTCTTAAAGGTCTCACATTCAGAGGGTCGCAATAAGCCAAAGTCAACAGCGAATAATAGCAATGACCTTTTGTATATTTTAGTTGTATTGTACTCATTTTAAATTGTAACCTGCCTTGAATCTGAAAGTTGGGGAAAGGGCAGAGTGCAAATAAACATAGGAACAGTAATAGTCATAATCATCATCATCATCATGCCTGGCTCCAGCTGCCCGGCCCATAGCTTGGAACGTGCAAGCTCTCCCCCAGTGAGCCGTGAGGAAGTGCGAGGGCCGTGAATTCCTGCCCTCTCTTGTCCTTGCAGATGGAGTCGGCACGCAAAGCTTGGGAAAACTCCCCCAGCCTGCCAGAACAGAGCTCTCCTGGAGGCACAGGCTCCGGCATCCAGCCCCCTTCCAGTGTCGGAGCTTCCAGTGGGGTCAACTACAGCTCCTTTGGTGGCGTTTCCGTCCCACCCATGCCCGTGGCCTCCGTGGCACCATCGGCTTCAATTCCAGGTACGACACCCATTTTCTTGGGGACGGCCCCTTGCTAGTCTGCCTGCCCTTCTCTCTGCCTGAGATGCCACTCTGGACAGCCCAGGGCAAGCCCTTCTCCTTACGTGCCCCTTTGGTCTCTGTGATGTTCTCAATGGATCCTACTGAGCCCTTTGCTGTGCAGTCGCGGAAGGGCGTTTGAAGAGGTTCTGTGGCTGAGAGACCTTGGTGCTGCCAGGACAAACGTTTCTGCTGCCTTGCCAGTCACTGGGCTGGATTTTTTTCTACTTTGGTGCCCCCACCTTGTGTTGGGCCACAGCCTTCAGAGGAGAACTGAGCCTAAATTGGTGCCTCTCTCTGTCACACCTTCTCTCTTCCCAAAAATAAAGCATTCTGGGCTGCCTTTGGGATTTCTGCATTCACAAGAACTGAAAAGGTCATCAGAGCAAATGATGGTTTGAATTAAACAGTCATTTTCTCAGCCAAGGGCAGGGGGTCTGTGGCTTTCTGTGTGTTCTGGGACCCCAGTTCTCATCCCCTCAAGGTTGCATGGCCAGTGAACAGGAATGGTAGGAGGTAAGAGTCCAACAGTGTCAGAAGGGCTACATGATCTCGACCTCTGTCCTAAAGGTCCTTACTCAGATTTTGAATGGTTGCTTATTTACATTGATGCAGATGAATCTGCAGCTTTTTTTTTAAACTCCCAGTTCATAAAAAGAAGAGCACATTGGGGAAGTGATTCATTTATTACTGGAGTTGCAATGTTTAGTTGATTATTTAGTCTAGTAAGCAGGCTATTTCTTTTTCAAATGCAAGTAGCTACAGAAGCTTCAGGTGGCAACTACTGTTCTAGGAAATGCATCCCTCTCTTCGCTGTTTTACTTTTTTCTGTAGCCAGATAAATGAAGACTCATATCAATATGAAACTAAGACTTTTTTTTAAAGTCAAGTCACTGCCTTCCATGTTATTTTATTCTCTTTTATTCTCTAACCAGGGGGTTCCTTCATGTGTTGTGGGCGGTGATTCCCAGCACAGCAAATGTCAGAGATGATGAGAGTTGTAATCAAAACGTCCAGGCTGGAGAAGGATGAATTAAATGCTACAAGGTGAAGAACTTGTACCCTTCAAAGTGTGCTGGACTACTACACCTCCCATCATCTCTGATCATCGGCTGTGCTGCCTGGGGCTCATGGAGGTTCCACTATATCTGAGCAGGCTGCAGGGTCTTTGGCCCATTTCCTTCAAGGTAGCATAAAGGAAATTCTGAGTGCCCTCTTCCGAAGCCAACTTCTCCCTTCCTCCCTGCCTTTAATCCACTTCTACCCTCCCCCTGCTTTGCACTTTTGGAACATCATGGCAGAGGAGCACAGAAGCAGGACTTTTGAGCTTGCTTGGGTGGACTGGGAGAATCTCTGTACCTTTGATGGCCAGTTGGAAAAGAGATGGTTTACAGATGCAGCTTCTTATAACCACTTACCCTTATTCTGAATTAATTTCTTACATCTTTTCCCCTTTCTTTCCAATGACCTAATTCTAGGTAATCACATCCCACCCCTGTATTTAGACGGCCATGTGTTTGCAAGCCAGCCACGCCTTGTCCCCCAGACGATACCTCAGCAACAGAGCTACCAACAGGCAAGATCGCCTCTCTACCTCTCTCTCTCTGTCTCTTTCTTTCCAAGCCTTGCCCAGCCTGGTGCCCTCTGGATAAATTGGACTACAGCCCACACCATCTCTCAGTGACCTTGACGGGAGCTACAGTTTTACACTTCTGGAGGGTGCCAGGTTGGAGAGGGCTGGATACCGTGCAGTAAGTGTTGAATGCCATCTCTCCTGTCTGGGTTTTCTGATGCCCACCACTAAATGTTGACAGATCCCTGAGCTGTTAGTTTTTGCTGCTGTACCTTTGGGAAAGTGGACAAAATAAAATGATCCAGTTTTCAGACTTGGAGAGAATGAATCTGGGATCATTGGGGCTTAACTGTAAATCTTGGAATTTGTTCTCTGCTGCTCTCTGTACCTTGCAAAATCTGATCATCTGCTGGGAATGATTGTGTGATTGTTGTGATTGCCCTTGGAGGACTTTGAGTGGTTTTGGAGAGCAGTTCTGCAAAGTAGGGGGTAATGAAAACGCTACCATCCCCTACCAGGATCGTTGTTAGTAAATGGCAGAGGGAAAGGAACATGAAGAAGGACCAGAGAAATGGGAGCAGTGAAAGGATGCCATCTCCATCAGAAGAAAATCCATGAATTAGCTTTTCATTTTTTAAAAAAATTAGTAATCATGTATAAAGCCAGAGGAGAGTGTGCCTGCAGCATCCCTGCATGAACCACTCTTCTGGCTTCTCTTGCGTTAGTATACCAGATGGAATTTGATCAGTCCTGATGCATATGAATTACCCTGTGTTTGGAAGAAGCTTCCTGTTCTATTTTTGTATGACTTACTGCCTGGGGCTCTTTTTTTGTTTTTTTTAACACAGGAGGTGCCTAAGATCAGCGACTTATGTAGAAACATAGTGGGTGATTTCTTTCAAAAGCCATCAATTTTGGTCCTGTACGTTCCGTTTTAAAACTCAACTGGGTTTACTTTTAGAGAATGCGCTCTATTTTAATCCAGCAACTGAATCCTAGACAGTTCCCAGAAACTCTGGGAAGTGTTGCTTTAAATTTCCAGGAAGGCTTCTTTGGAATTTTCAAACTGAGGGTCTTCTGCTTTTCCTCAAAATGCGCTAATAGAGTTAGTGGTGGCTTCTCTCTCTAGGTGTTCTGCTCTCACCTTGTGTCTTTTTTTCCTTCTCTACAGGCAGCGGCTGCTCAACAAATTCCCCTCTCCCTCCACACGTCACTGCAGGCTCAGGCTCAGCTCGGGCTGAGGGGTGGCCTTCCTGTCTCACAGTCCCAAGAGATCTACAGCTCCATTCAGCCCTTCAGGTAACGGGTTCAACCCCGGCTGGGTGTCCACGTACCTCCCGAAAAAGCCTCTGTTATTCAGGAGGAGATTTTCCATTCCCATCTGTGATGAAGTTCTGGGGGTGTGGCTATTTGGAGTGCCAGAGCAACTTGGAAGCAGGTTGCCAGGTAACCAGTATAGCCCCTCAGAGAGAAACCCAGCCCCTTTAATCTGTGGGAGGGGCTGGTGGCTGAGAAGGAAAATTATATAAAGCCAAAGACTTGTGGCTATTGCATTCCTTCAGTGAGAGCCTATCAAGGAGCTAAGGAGTGGAGTCCCTGAATCAGCCAGAGAGTGTGGCTGTTTTGGGAGGTTTAGTTCTCAGTGGAAGCCTAGTGAGAGGCGGAAGAGTGATTAAATCCTAGTAGAATCTGGTCAGAAAGGGTGACTGAGATTGAGGGTTAAGCCTTTGGTGGAAGTGTAGCCAAAGGGCTGTTCATGATACTTGTGTTTATATGAGAGTTTAAAGAGGTAAAAGGGAACTGGCTAAAAGTACTCTGAAGAACTGTATTAATTTTGATCTGCATATGAACGCCAATACTTTATTCTGTATGTTATCTTTTAAAAAGTTACAGTTTTTAAATACCGGCTTGGCTGAGTTGTACACAGTATTTAAAGTAACACAGAAAGCACACTACTGTAGAACTATTAAGGGGTTCTAAACAAATATTGGAAACCCTTACCCTTTTACACGAAGATGGTGTTACAAGGGGGAAGGCAAAGCTATGTGTTAAAGTCAGGGTGCCCTATCAGACTGGGGAACTGCCACACCAATCTGAAAGAAGTAGGGGTCTGTCACACCATCTCAGCAGAATGTTTGTCCCTGCAATGAAACCACCATGTTGAAAGGAAGCACCCGGTTGTGTGCCTGTTTCTCCATCTCCCCATCCGTTTCAGGTCTCAGGTCTACATGCACCCCAGCCTGTCTCAGCCCAGCACCGTCGTCCTGACAGGAGGCACCGCCCTGAAGCCCCCCTATTCTGCCTTCCCGGGCATGCAGCCGTTGGAGATGGTGAAAACGCAGTCAGGATCCCCTTACCAGCCGGTAAACGGAAGCCAGGCCCTGGTTTACGAGAGCCAGCTCAGCCAGGCACCCAGCATGGGAGCCTCCCAGATGATGGACTCACAGCTCACCCAGGTCAGGAGATGCTCCTTCATCAGGAGAGCAACCTTCCTTTACAGCATTGCCTCCCTGCCCCATCTTCGCCCCCATGTTTGTCTTTCTAAGGAATTGCCAACTTCCTGCCTGAAAATTCTGCGAGTCCCAATCCTGAGCTAGATGGACAATGAGCTTTCCCGCTAGAAGGCAGTTTCCTGTGTTCTGTTTGTGAAGGAGAGATGGAATGTAGCTCAGCATGGCAGAAATTCTCAGGCTAGGCGCCCAATGCCTCCATGCAGGGCTGGGAGAGGTGCCTTCCAGTCACTGGAGACCAGCTGGGAGATGATGTTGGACTGAAATTCCCATGAACCCTAATCACCGTGGCCAGTTCTGGGGGACATTGGAATTTATGGTCCCAACAACATCTGGATGGGAAGTTCTTGGCTCTGTTCTACTCAGAATGTAGAGGACCAGCAATTTTAACCCCAAGGCCTCAGAGGCTGGTGCTGTATTTGTGCCGTGTTATTTCTTACCTGGAAAATCAACAGGGACCAGCAGCTTGATGGCTCATACCATTTTGAGTAGCACTGGTGTGGGCCTCATTAATGGTCTGGCTCTGGGCACAGCTGTTTCCTATGCTCTTGGGTACCCGTGTGCTTGATTTTTTAATTAAAATGTTGCCCTCCACCCAGTGTAACTTACTAATCTTCATAGCTGAACCTGCGTGGGTTTTCTGAAGTCTGTTTAGTTCCACCGTTTCTTAAAGTGCCTGTTAGTCCCTGTCTCAAAGAGGTGTAATGGTTCCAGTTGGGGCAGGGTGCATGGTTGCATTTGGCTGATTGATTTCCTCCCAGAACTAATTTTTTTTTTAACAGGACTGGAACATGGTCAGAAAGGTTGCCTTACATTAACCACTTAGGATAATGTGGGAGAGAGGTGGTGTTTGGCTTGTTTTCTGTAGCAGCATATGCTGAGAAGCCCTAGTGAACAAAGAAACGCAGCTGGATGAAACCACAAGACAGAGTTGGGAGAACTTTATCCCTGCCTAATCCGCTTAGTATTACAAAGGATGCTTGTGATGAAAAGACTTAAATCCAGCTAATGCAGCAGCTGTTTGGAGGGAGGAGAATGAGCACAACCGTTTGGCAGGTTTCTTCATCCCCCCATCTCAGGTGTTTCTTTTCTGGGGGAACCTTCTCTCTCGGTGGCTCCAGTCAGTCTACGCAGGCCTTTAAAAACCCACCTCTGGTCTTCTTCCTTCTCCTCTTCTTCCTCCTCCATCAGCTGTTGGCCGGCCAGCCCAATTTCTCAGCACCACAAACCCTCTCACAGTGCCCCCCACATGCCCAAGGAAGGAGATGGACAAGGGAGAGGAAGTCTAGGGCCACTGTACTGACCCACCCTCTTCCCTCTCCTTTTCCTGATGTGGTTTGGACCCTGAGTGTGTGCTTTCCTCACCATGCCTTGGCCCCCTTTCCACATACCCACATTTTATTTGCAATTTTTCCAGTTTCATGAAGGTTCTGCTCCCTTAATCCTAGTGAATGTGGACAGATGACTGTACCTCCCCCACTGAGAGCCTATTTTGGTCTGTGTGGATTGGTGTCACACCCAACGGACTCTGCTTCTCCATCAGATAACTCTCTGTTTCTCTGTCCGCACAGCTCACCATGCCCATGCCTGGCTCACAGCTTCCCATGCCTCGTTACGGTTCAGGCCAGCAGCCTCTGATCTTACCGCAGTCCATTCAGCTTCCCCAAGGCCAGAGCCTGTCAGTTGGAGCCCCCCGCCGGATACTCTCCCCAGGCTCCCAGTCCTCTGTTCTCGCAACAAGCCGGGAGGTAAGAACCCACAGGGTGAACATTTTGGTTGTGCGTACGACCACTTTTAACATGTCTTTTAACATAACTTTGTTTCTACACACATTGCTTTTTTTTAAAGAATTTTTATTAAGGATTCTTAAAAAAATCTGTGTAGAATTACAGAAATTAAAAAAGAGGAAAAAATAGAAAACTGAGATGCAAGGAAATAAAAATGAATGCGAAACAAAAATAGAGAAGGAAAAAGAAAGAAAAAAGTTAAAAGTGACTTCTGATCTTCTTTTTAGAAGTTATATGTGCATATAGTTATACTTACTTCTCTTCACAATTAAAACCTCTTCCCTTCTACCGCACTATTTTTTCTGATCCTTAAAACCAAAAGCTACCGAGTCATTTTTTCTTCCCACAAAGAGTCAGTAAGGGGTTAGCAGAAATGTCACTGATTACCTTTCTCTAATCAAAGCGTACATTTTTGTCCATTTCTGCAAATCTATCAGTTTCAGCAATGATTCCTCTTTAGTGTACTTGCATGTACTTAAGCCCCCAGTAGTGTTGAATTCTTCCACCTTTGCACATGCAGCGGTCTTACTGCCATGTTATGCCTTGTGGTTCTTGAAGTTTGTGTAGCTTTTCCTCCACCCTAAGCCCTTACGCAAAGAAGAGAGGGTTAGCCCAACCAGGCATTCGAAGCTTCAGCCCCTTGCCACCTAGTCTCAAAGACAAGTACAGGTTGAGTATCCCTTATCTGAAAATCTGATCTAGATGTGATGGGGTTTTGGAGCACTTTGGTTTTTGTTTTTTTTAATAAGCGATACTTGACCTGTATCAGCCCTCCACATCTGCAGGTTTGATTTTCATGGATTTGATTATTTGTAAGTTTCTCCAACCCCTCTTCTCCATCTCAGGTGCTTCTTTTCTGGGGGCACCTTCCCTCTTGCCATCTCCAATCAGGCTGTGCAGCTCTTTAAAAACTCACCTCTGCTCCTCCTCCACCAGCTGTTGCCTGGCCAGCTAAGGACAGATCACAATCCAATTTCTCAGCACCACCTCCCCTGTCTCAGTGCCCCCCCACACACACCCATGGAGGGAGATGGGCATGAGAGAGGGAATATAGGACCACCGTGCCAATTCACCCCATTTCCTTCTTGGCCCCCTTCCCACAGACACAGCACATGCATTTTGACATTTGCTGTTTTTCCACTTTTGCAGGTGTCCTGCACCCCTAATCTTAGATAACATGGAGGGCTGATTGTACTTCTGTTTAGATGCAGTATCTTTTGCTAGGGAGTTGTTCCAAAGGCTCCACAGATATTTTTTTTTTTAAAAAAAGGTTTCCTGAATGGATGTTTAGCTTGGCACCTGGACACCTGCTCAAGGTAGCCAACTAAATTGCCAAAAAAGAAATAGTTGTCTCATTCTTTTTCTTTGTAGTCTTCTCACATGGAAATGAAAGGGTTCCACTTTGCAGACGCTAAACAGAATGGGCCCACTGGAGGATCTATTCCATCGCCTCATGCATACAGGTGAAATACAGTTCTGTTTGCTCAGTTTTATTTAATGTTGCAGGGTGGTGGGATGTGTGTGTTTCTAATTATTTTTTAAAATTGCATTCTTGTTTTATTACTTCTATTAACAGAGGCTTACAAAAACAGAGCAACCACGCCTGTAAGAAGCATGAGGAGGGCTGGCAATTTAGCAGCAGAGCATGTACTTCTAAGGCCCCAGTTTCAGTGCCTAGCATTTCCAGTCCAAGACGGTGAAGGGCAGACTGTCTGAGACCATGGAGAGCTGCTGCCAGTCTGTGCAGGCAGTATTGAGCTAGATGGATGAAAGCTCTGTCTTGGTATATAAGGCAGACTTCTGTGTTTCTAGGCAGAGCTTCAGCTCTGTGGTCAAGAACCTGCTTTGCACAGAGAAGGTTCCAGGTTCATTCCCTGGTATCTCCAGGTTAAGTGAGGAAGGCCTAGTTCCTGAAATTTTAGCCAAACTGCTGCCAGGAAGAGTAGATCATACTGAAGTAGAGGTGGTGGCAACTGAGATGACTTAGTGTAAGGCTGTCTACTGTATTTCTCTTCCTTCTCACATAGAATGAAAGGCTTCTTCCAAGGTGATATTTGGCAGAATATGTGTATTATCTGAAAACAGTGGAAGCATGCTGTTTGCTTCAGAACTGCTGGGCTTGAGCTAGACTGAACCAGACTCAGCTAGTTCAGAGAATAGACTTAGAGGTTTCAAAAGCTTTATTCAGAACATTGAAGAAACAGTACACCTTGGCAATTGCCAAAACTAAAGAACCTTTGGATTTGCAGTACTATATAAGCCATTACATTTCACAATGAGCACAGCCGCTGTCCCATTTACTGGTAACTTCAATCAACACTTTCTTTCTCCGACTGGCTTCAAAAAGAGGGTAGATGGCTGCCTGATGGGGATGCTCTAGCTGGAGATCCTGCACTGAGCAGGGGATTGAACCGGATAGCCCATGGGGCCCCTTCCAGCTCTGTGTTTCTGATATTCTAAGACTGCATTACGGTAGGGTTAACTCAGTCAGGGGAGCCATATCCGCAGCGATGAAGATGAGAAGACTTGAGGGGTGACATGTTCTTGGAGGTGGTGGTTCCCTTCACTCTGGGTTTCTGTTGCCTTAACCATTTGGATGATTTCTCCCTCTTCCCAGGCCGAGTTCCGCCAGTCCCAGCGGGAAGTCCTCGGGATCATCCGTCAGCATGAACTCGGTGCAGGGGCATTACATCCAGCAGGTAGATGTTACTGTGCAGGATTAAAAGAAAAAGAAAAAGATCCTTGCCACAATTCTTAAAAACACAGCACTCTTAGAAGAGCTCAGCTGAGGAAGTTGAAGGCTCCCTTGCCCAAAATGGCTGCCACAGCCTCTATGTGTGTGTACTTGGAACTGGGAGCCCCCTTCGTGTCAGGTTACATGACAGTGAGAATTTTGGGGAGGACAGGTAGGGAGAATGTATGAAGATAGGCAAAACCAAGAAAAGTGGCTTGAGAAATGTCCACAGTTCCCTCTTCCAGACGATGCCAGACCTGTTTCTTGGGGCCAGGACCCACTCCTCATCAGGATTCTGTAACACTCTGTTCTGGGCCTTCCAAAGACTGCGCTGTCTGCCCTCCAGATTCTCTAAGGTTAGGGACTCATGGCCCCTGCAAAAGTGGAAGAATTACAAGTATCAAAATGTGTGTGTCTGTGGAAAGGGGGCTGCGGCGTAATGGGGAGAATGGGCATCCAGGGCCCATTTTATGGTGTTTTGTGGGTTGGGCATTAATATGCTATGTGCAGATTGACTTGACCTGCATGGTTTTTATTCTGGGCTGAGATTTTTAGTTGTCAGGTTTCAGGGGCCGCAGTGCTGAGTAAACATCGTTGTGATGGGAACTCCTGTTTATACGATTTCTGGAACGCACTGTCCTCCACTTGCTTAACTTCTGTGTTTTATTTTCTCCTTCTGTCTCACTGACCAACAGGCAAAGCAGCGGGTGGATGAAAGCAAAGGCAACCTTGGAGCTGTGAAGCTGCAGGAACCCTCCTCTGCCAGCCAGATGAAGCCGGCACGAACCGGAGCAATCAAGCCTCAGGCGGTCAAAGTGGAGGAGAGCAAGGCCTGAGCGGCAGTGGCCCCCCCCCCATGCCTGCTAGCTTGTTCTGCTTGACAGAGAGAAAGAGAAAGGCTCTGCAGTTCATCCCACATTCCTCCTTCCCCTGCCTCCAACGACTGGATGTGCCGAGGCTCCTCACCACCGCGACATCGTCCACCTGTAGCAATGTTGTCCCCCTCCACACCAAGCCGTTCTTCTTGAGCAGTGGATTTTGATGTTGGTCTGCTTGCTTCAAAACAAACAAACAAGGCTAACACACACCCCTGGCTGCCCCCCCCTGGACTATTGAGTGGCCCCAGCCATGAATTTTTCTGCCTTCTCATTGTCATCTCCCCATATAAATTGCAGCGGCTGCTCTTTTCAGTAAAGCTCCCCTCCCTTTCTCCTTTGCCCCTCCTGTCTCAGCAGAGGGTGGGAGTGTGCTGGAACCTACTTTTAATTTTTAAAGGCCGCCAAGGTTTTTTTTTTTAAAAAAACCAGGATGCCGTGTCTTTTGTTTTACAGCTAAATTTTTCCTGTGTTTTCTCATATTTCCTTTCCCCTTCCCCTTTTCTCTCTGCTCCTCTCCTTACCTCCTGGAAACGATACTGCCCACCCTGGCCAAAATCATGTTCTTGAATGGATCCTCCTCTTTCATGGGTGAAGCGTGTGTGTATGTGTGTTTTGCTATGCTACCAAGATTTCTTACACTCTTTAAAGTGGGTTGCGCAGGCTTTTAGTCCTTGACTCCTTAATTCTCTTACAAGTAAATGCAGGATAGGCATTTTGGCAACTTTATTTGAGCGTTTCCTTCCCCTCCTCAACACTAGAGGCAGAGCTTGTTTAGAAGTAAAACGTGTATGCAAAGTCTTTAGAGTAGGTTGAACGCAGTGAATCTCAGTGCCTGCCCTACTCATCTGCTGGTTGTTCTGGGATGCCTCTCCTCCTTCCCTTCATAAGTAAAGAAGGAAAAACAGTATTTTGTTCTGTTTTCGTTTCAGGAAATGGCACTGAGTTTCTCCCTTGACATCCGTGAAAATTTGGTCAACAGTTTGGAGGGTTTTATGTTTTGTTTTTATGGTAGGGGTGTTCGTTTTTATTAATAGTACCATTACTATTTTGTAGTATTGTGGAAATCATTAGATTTATATTGGGGAGGGAACTTGTGTTTCTCGGGATTTACACCTTGTAAGGTCTGTTACGGAAGGGATTTTTCCTTGGATGCATCAACAGAGTTGGCGAGAGCCCCCAGCATCCGTGTGGATGACCTTGTGTGCTTAATTGAGATGCATGTTTAGAGTTAAATCTGACAGTTAATCTCAACTAGAGGGGAGCCTAGAGGATCGTTGGATACTTTCATTGGCTCTGCTGTGGTTGAGGTTATCCATTGCATCCTCCTTTGTGGGCCCCCCCCACGTTTTCCCTATCTCTTTGTGTTCTCCCATCAGTTTGGATTCCTTATGGCATCTTGGTTTATCTTTCATTTTTGACTTTTCCATTGTAAAATGTTGCCTCCTGGGAGGAGGTATGTGGGAAGGGTACACTCTTGAGATTCTTTTGTTTCTTTACATCGAGGTGGGAAATCTTTTCGCCCCCAACCTTCTTGTTCCCCCATAAACTCCCCTCTGCCCCATAATTTTAAAAACTTGGGAGGGAGGGTTGAAAAATTGTCCCCAAATCATCTCAGAGGCCGTCAAATATGGCAGTCTGACTGTCCCAGCTGGTACGGAAGGCCAATAAAGAAAGATGGACTGCTCTGCATCCTGCTCCCTGCTTTTCTGCTTGTAAAAACTGCTGTTGAAGTAAAGCAGGGGAATTCTTTATTCATTGGAGCTGGCGGCATATAAAAGACTTTATTCCTAAAAAGAAAGGAAGTGCTCAGTTGAGTTTGGGTTTTGTCGTCTTTTCTTCTGCACTCCCCAGCTAGAAAACAGTTCCTCCTCGTGCCCTTGTTTCTGGTAGGCAGCCTCCTCATGGCATTCCTTTCTTGATGCTGTTTGCATGCGCTGAATCTGGCTTCTCAGTTTCGGCAGTTTGGGGCTTTTAAAAAATGCCAGCGGGCTCTGATAGACACAGCCAATTGTGTCCGTTTTGGCAATTTCTTTAAAGTTGGGGAGAAAAAAGCAAAACACCCTCAAGGACAGGCTCCACTGTTTTCACCGTGTAAGTAAGGAAGATGTTTTCTTTTTTCTCTTGATGATTGCTTTTTCAGCTATATTAGTGTCAAGCCAGTTATGTTGCTGGTGTTTCCAAAGACAACATTTTGAACAAAGAATGTATTTTAAGAGTGGGAGGGAGGAGTCTGCAAGATTTGGCTCAGCACACAAGCACATCCTAATGGATTTTTAAGGGGGGGATCTTTTTTTAAAGGTTTCTTCAGCTGGGTATACAGCAGACGTCTTAGTCCAGACATCTGACAGCAGAGTTCCCTCCCCACCTGTTTGTGTGCATGTGTCTGATTGTGTCCCTCCCTTCATAGAAAATCGTCAAGAGATTTTGAGGTAGACGGTGCTTTTAAATAAATAAATGAATAAGTAACTTGCCATTAAGGAAAGGAGGGTTATTTTCTTGAATTGTTAGCCTTTGTGACAAAGCTACGTTTTCTCCTTTTAACATCTAGTAGTGGATTTGAGTCTTAAAATAAGCTCGGCATTGATAGTGACACCCCGCCCTCCAGTAAGGTTTCATCTCTGTCCCCACAGATCTTTCGGAGACAGTGGCTTTTGTCAATTCAGGGTACTCTTTTATTTCTCTTTTTTTTCCCCCTCCTTTACACCTCTACTCTGAAATGTAAAGAATTTAAGTTTGTCATGAAAACATTTTCTTCAAAGTTTTTTTTTCCTTGACCATGTCTGTAATTTTAGTCTTTTATTGGCATTTTGCTTTGCAGCTGGTGCATTTTTAAAAGACACAGAACTCCCTCCCCTCTTTCTTTTGTATATGTATTTCAAATGGTCCTGTTTTTAATTGTGAAGAGTCTGGTTTTATTGCTGTAGTATCACAGAAACTCCTTCTGGTGTAAATTTAATCAGATATAAAGCAACTGTTGAATTGGGGGAGGAAGACCGCTTTCTTTAACCCATTGCCCTTTTCTCCCTGAACCCCCCTCTGCCTCCACCCCCCCACAACGAAATAAAACACTAGATTTATTTATACGTATTTGATGTTGTAGGTCTAGGTGAAAAAGTAAATGTTTCACTGCTCTATTTATATATTATGTCTGAATTTAATCTGTGCAGGAAAGGCCAAGAAATAACCTATAATTTCCATTGCCTCTGTTTTGGTTGGTTGGTTTTAATTCACATGATTGCTAAATGCAGTTCATGTGGTTGATTTTTTTTTTTAACACTGAATGAGCTTTTCTTAGTGCTTTTAAGAGTGCAGTGTCCTTCCCTGCTTATCCATTGGGCTTTATTTTTTCAGCTTTTCCAAAAGGTATAACAACACTTTTTTTAAAATACTCCCCAATGAGAATCCAGTTAAGTAGGAAGCTTTCTCTTTGCTTCGGTGCTAAATTCTCCAAAGGTCAGGTGTGCAAAGGGGGAAGAGAGAGAGAGAGCAAAGATCTCGGTCAACTTTGTTGTTGTCCGTCCTCCCCATTCCCCAGCAGGCCAAACGGCCGCCCCTCCATCATTTGGCCAGTGCTTTGCACTTTTGAAGCTGTTATTTTTTAGCTGCAGGCTTTCTGGCTTTTCTCACTCAAAAAAATAGGTTGTTCTGGGTTTGCCCCAGCAATTGCCTCCCCTGCATTTAGGGTTTATTTTCCTTGTAAAATCTCTTAATGTTTTCTGAGCAGCCAATTTGAGTAGGTGGGTGCAGAGCAGGGGAACGGCCACTGCGTGTGCTTTTAAAATTAACAGAACAGCCCAGGCACTGGTGGAATGACCCTTATTTCTTGAGGGCTCCTGATGGAGGTGGTATTGCTGCCCTCTGCCTTTCACCTCTGCCTTTGGGTACTTGTTTCTTTGCTGAAACAGGTTTCCTCCCCATAGCCACCCTGCACTCCCAAACTGCACTCTGTAATCTCGTCCTTTCTGCTAGCCTTTGAAGAAGAGATCCTCCATTCCTGCCCTCTTTTTCAGTGGGGTGACCGGGCCCCCCTTAAGCAAGGATCCCTGCGTACTGTTTTTGTCACATTTTGAGTTCTGGTTTTGCTTTGGGTTTGGGGTTTTGGGTCTCTTGATTTTAGGTTAACTCCCTTTCCAAGTCCCTAATAGTTTGCATGGGTTTGCTCGAGAATAAACGAGGAGGAGCAGATTCTTTGTAAGGTGCTATCAAGTGTCAGGTCCACTGAGCAGTTGTTTGAAGGGGGGGATGGGTAGCTGAGGGTGGGTGGAGATATAAAAGTAATCCAGCTCCTGTTTTGGCTTTTTAGAGGCCACTGTTACCTTGGTTCTAGATGTAGCTTGTCCAGTGACTTCTGCAAGATGTAAACATGCTGTTGGTTCAGTGGGATTTGCCATAGCAATGCGGCACTCTCTTTGGTATGTCAAGACATTATTGGCTGCAAGTTCCTCCCCTGCCCGGACCCCTCTGTCCTGTATAAAATGCATTTGTTGTTTTTGAAAGAGGATATTGTACTTCCTTTAACCTCGCAGCCTGTACAGTAAATCAACTTTCCCTTCTCCTTCTTCCTCCTACTCCTTTTTGGCCTTTCCTCATATTTGTCTTTTCATGTAGAGCAGATATTTGAAAGGGCAAACAGTGTCTAAAATACGTTAACATACGACATGTTTTAAATCTTTCTGGGGGGAAAAAAAGGAAAAAAACTTTTAACTTGGACTTGGACGCCTGATCACAGAATCGCCTGGCTGGTGGTGGCGGCGGCAGCGGCAACGCGCTCTCTCTCGCCCTTCTTTTCTTGTTTTCAGTTCCTATGATTTCTCCTTTCAAATATGTGATTGTATTAGCTCTTTCCATATGAAAGAATTCTCCTTATTTAAATAAAAAAATTAAAAAGCAGGCTACTCTTACCAGAATTGGCACTTTTCTCTGCTTTGGTTCGGAAAATGAGCCAAGCTGGATGAAAGCAAAGGTTTGCCTCGTCCTCTGTCCTTTTCTAGTCCTGAGGTCCACAAGTAGAACACGAAAGCAACTGCTTCTGGGGCACATTCACACTGCACAGTTATAGCACCATGATTCCACTGTAGCTGCCATTTAAAATACAGACGTTCTAAGGTTCTGTGTGTGCGCCCTGAGGACATTACAGGTGCTTCCTTCCACAGTGCTTGCATCATCTTTAGTCTTTCTCAGTGGCTTCTGTAAAGATTTAGAAGAGTTTAATCACTTTGTGGATGTGTCTTCAAGTTGCCTGTTAATTTATGATAACCCCATGAATTTCAGAGGATTTTCTTAGGCATGGAACCCTCAGAGGTGGTTTTGCCAGTTCTTTCATCTGAAATAGAGCCTACGCTACCTGGTATTCATTGACAGTCTCCCATCCAAGTACTATCCACAACTGACCCTGCTTAGCTTCCAAGATTGGACAGCATCTAGTGTTTTTATTGTATTTAGACAACTTTTAATCACTACTAGCCCTTTTCTAATCCTTCCTTGCTCCTGCTTGCAGGCCCAGTGCTGGAGGATTTCTGAGGGAAAATGGTCTATTAAATGTCCACATGTAGGCGCACGCATATATGTAATTACAATATTACTTTATTTAAAAGCTAGCTTTACATTATTGTCTCTCTATTTTAAGAATTAGCTTTAATCTCCAGTAGCAATAACTGCTTGTTATGTCTTATATTGCTCAATAATGTCTTATATTGCTCAACCAGACCTGTAATGATGTAGAACAGGCTTGTTATTTTTATTTTACAGCTGGGGCACGTCAACTTTCTATTAAAAATTACACGTATAGGAAGTATGAACTTGGAAAGGAGGAGTCATGTGGGTATAGTTTAGCAAACAGTATGAACAAGAAACCCAAACAATGCAATTTGCGTGAGCGAGCATTAGCCGTGGCATCTTGCCACCTTGTTTTTTGGAGTATCTTTTGCCCTTCCACCACAGAGAAGTCATGTGTCTCTGCCACCCTCATTTATTTCCTTAAATGGCCTTCTTAAGCTCATCAGTTAAGCTAAGCAGTGGTAATTAGCTCAAGGTGACTCAGAAAGTATTAGTCAAGTTGGATATGACCAAGATCTCTGGTGGACAGAGGTGAGACATCCGTAGCCACAGCATCAGCCAATCTTCCACCATGGGAGGCCAGCAACGGCCATTCAGGTTCTCAACGCTGTAGGAGTTCTCGTAAGGATCCCTGGAGGATGGTGTATGAAGTGGGGTGGGTGGGTGAGTGAGGCAAATTTGATTTTAATTAGCTAGAATTCTATCTATTGACTAATATCTTGCTGTGTCCAAATTACCTGTGATGTGTGCCTTCAAGGTGTTTCCAACTTATAGTGACCCTAAGGTGAACACGGGTTTCTAGCAGTTGAGAATGTGTGAAACGGCCAAGGTCACCAGTGGGGTTCCAAGGCTTAGCGTGGAATTGAAGACTGGTCTCCAGGGTCATAATCCAACACTCAAAATTAACAGACCATGCTGGTACCTGTCATAGCGAGATCAAATGACGAAGATAGAGCCCACAATTCTTGGGTTCTTGATAGAAGGGATGATGAAAATCATTGACTCATACAGCTGGAAGAGACCCCAAGGACCAACAAGGCCAACTCCGTGCAGGAAGACACCAGCAAAGCACCTGGAGAGATGGCCATCCAGCCTCTTTAAAAAACTCCAAAGAAGACTTCTCCACAGTCCATTGAGGCAGCAGTGGATTCCAGTGTTGAACTGCTCTTGCCATCAAGAAGTTCTTCATAACGTTTAGGTGGAATCTCTTTTGCTGGCTTTTGAAGCCATTGTTCCATATTCTGATCTCTGGAGCAGCAGAAAACAGGCTTGCTCTGTTCTCCAGATGATATCCCTTCAAATATTTAAACATGGCTATCATGTCATCTCTTAGCTTCCCTTCTGCAGGTTCCCTAAGCCGCTCCTCGTAGGACTTCATGGTTGCCGGTTCTTTGACCACTTTGGTTGCCTTCCTCTGGACATCACGTTCCAGCTTCTCAATATCCTTCTTGAATTGTGGTGCCCAGATACAGACGCAGTATTCCATATGAGGTCTGGCCCTCCAGATGACATTGAACCCTCATCCAGCCCCATTGGCTATGTTGGCCAGGGCTGCTGGGAGTTGCAGTCCCACACATGGAAGACCCGGAGATCTGCTTAAAGTCCACACTCAGCCCTGGAGCTCAGGAGTTGACCTTCCACTGTGTTACTCTCACCTTTTAGTTTTGCTGTGTGGACAACAAGGAAGAGGGAGAAGGCCAGGCACGCTGTCTTGACCTCCTTGCAGGAAAAGGTAGGCTGCGTTTTTATTTAAAAAGTAATGAAAATAACTTGTGAAAAATGCAGATCTGAAGCAAAGTCATTCAGCCTATTAGAGGAAAGGTTATAGCAGCTGTTCTTCACAGTGAGGGAACTTCAGTGTTGCTGAGTTTTCAAAATACCTGCAGAAATTCATGCCACGCAGGGCTGACAACCAGGAAGCATTATTAACAGGTTTGCCTTCTGCCTAAATACCAAGTATTGATATCAATTATGTTAGCCGTGTACTTCTCTGTAAAATTAATACATATAATAATGCAAAATAATACACGATACATAATAATATATGTATCATAAATAACGCACGCGTTTCTGTCAAGAGCGAACAGCCCAAAATAGGGGTTTTTTTGGCATCTCTTTCAGTCCATAGAAAAGAAAAGAAAACTAGTCAAGGACCATATATTGCCACATGAATTTTAGCAGGCTCCATCCCACTTCAGCAGTCAAAAAAAGCGAAGTCCACAATTAACTTGTACTTTAAAGTTGCTCTTCTTTTATGTGCAACGCGAGAAAATACTGCAACGCAACCATCCCGCGCTAGGAGCGTCAAGCCACACGGGCCTCAGCCTTTAGTGGTTACCATGGTAACTGGCCAAGGCCTCGGTTTTTCCCCTGCCCGCCTGCTTCCGGGACGGTGACGTCACATCCTGGCTGCTGTACTTCACGTTAACGCTCGGGAGAGAGGTGAGCGGGCGGGAGAGGTGGCGCGTGACTCCCTTTCTCTTGTTGGCCCTCCCCGTTGACATTGGTACGGCCCACCTCTGCCGTGTGTCAGTGGAGGGTGGTGGACGGGCGCATTTAGGAAACGGGGAGGAGAGACGTGTGGTTGGGATTACGAGTGTTCTCCTTGAGAAGGCGGGAGGAGGAGCGTGGCTGAGGGAGGCGTCTGTTTCAGTCCTGGGGTGTAGCTTGTATGAGAAATGTTTTCTGAAGGGGAGCAGTCGTCGTTGTGGGCGCGCAGGGCTGGCTCGGAAAATAGAAGACCATGACGGTGGGGAGGAGGAGGGATAAAATATGGCGGAAGTGGGGAGAAGGGCCCGAGGGGGACTCTGAGGGGGAAAGGGGGCCGCCTTTGAGAGCGGGGCGGAGAACCGCCGCCGCCCAGGGAGGTCTGCCGACAGCCTTCCCTCGTGGCAAGCCAGTAACAACAACAATTCATTATTATTATTATCATCATCATCATCATCATTATTAATTATTATTATTTGTTACCTCCCTCAAGGCTTGAGGCGGGGTACAGAGTGTAAAACTAAACATGATAATTAAAGCGCATTAAAACATAGGTTAATGCAAATATACTATGATTAAAATATATTATTAAAATATAATACCCTATATATTAAAAGTAAAATTAAAAATGCGATTAAAAGCAATTGAAATGGAACCTCAGGGTCTGCAGGCAGGCTACCTTTGAGGCCCAGGAGCTGTGGAGAAAGACGACCAGAGGACGCCCTCCAGTTTGTCCCGGTTTGGCAGGGTGATGAATGGTCTTCCATCTCACCTTTTCAACTGATTTTAAAAAGGTCCCGGCTTCTCTTCCTACCTTTCACTCCCCACGGCTTGAGGTGGGGTACAGAATACAGAACTAAAAAATCATAATTAAAGTGCACTAAAACGTTGATTAATACAAATATATTATGATTAAAATACATTATGATTCAAAGTATAATTAAAAATGCAATTAAAAGTACAATTAAAAACAAAAATGCAGTTAAAACAATTAGTGGTTTTCCACCCCACTTTTTCAACAGACTGTAAAAGGTCCTGGTTTCTCTTGCCTTCTTTCACCTTCCGCCTTTCTTCCCAGCTTACTCCAGTTGCTGCAAACTGAATTCAAAGTGCAAAAATAGTTTGCACTCAAGCGGGGGGGGAAGAGGTGAGGGAACAGAATTTTGCCCTTCCCAGTAGGCTCAGGCAAAAGCAAACTGCTGCAGCCTCTCCTAGTTTCTGTGTTTTTCCTCATTAAGAACTTTTGCCATCGTGGGCACATCTTTTGTAGTTTAGCACTGGGAAATCTTGGAGGATGTGCAGGAGGTGACCTTTGTCTCCATGGCCTGTGCTGGAGACAAAAAGGTAGGTTGCCAGTATGACTTCCAGATAGTGCTGCCAGGTTTTCTAAATAAATAATAATAATAAATTATTATTTGTTACCTGCCTCTCCCTAATGCTCAAGGCAGGGTACAGAATTAATGAAGTTGAAAGTCGTAGTTAAAATACACACAGAACAGTTAATTAAAATATATCATAGTTTAAAGTGCAGTTAAGAGTATAGTTGAAAACACAGTTAAAAGTACAATCAAAACTAGACTGGGTAGGCCTGGCTAGGTAGCTATAAGTGGCAGTGGAAATTCATGACACACACCGTTGACGAATTAGAAAGTAACTGCAGACGTTTGCATTCTATTGTAAGTACCAAATGAAAATACAATATTAATTTCAACTAATCTAGTCACATATTTCTCTGTCTACTTTCATGCACATATTTCTGTTTTTAGGAAGGGCTCAGATATAAAAACAAGATTTTATTTTCCTTCTTGTTCATATAAAAGCAAAAACTTTCCAACTCTCTTAAGGGACACATGCCAGCCCTATAAGGGGCAACCTTTCTGCCCTCAAGTTGTTGTTTGAGTGCCTTCAAGTCATTTCTGACTTACAGCAACTCTAAGACAACCCTATTTTGGGGTTTTCTTGGCAAGACTTGTTCAGAAGGAGTTTGCCTTTGCTTCCCTCTGAGGCTGAGAGAGTGTGACTTGCCCAGGGTCACCCAGTGGGTAGCTATGGCTGAGTGGGGATTCACACCCTGGTCTCCCACATTGTGGTCAAATGCTCAAACCGCTACACTGTGCTGCCTACCTTATATAAGACATTTCTAATCATAAGGGACCTCTGGCAACCCCACTTCCAGAGGGCATTTGTTTAATTAATTAATTAATTAATAATCCAGAATGGGATTCAGGGCATCTTACATAACAAGTTAAAAAACAGCTAAAAAGCCCAATGTAACTAGCATTTCTGCTTAAAAAACATGCGTTAAAGAAGTTTTAAAAACATTTACGTGAAACATAATAAAGCCATCAGATACAATATATCCCATTAAAAACTCTCTGTTGCAACAGGTTAAAAACTGGTGGTACAAAGGATATTCCTGTCAGTTTGTTGCAGCACCAACAGTCCTGTGGCATCTTAAAACATTCATGATCCTAACCTGTAGCTATGTTATTATTTTCAGGTGTTGACAATGGCAATGAGCTGTGTTCTTCCCTGTGACAAACCAGCAAATCTACCTTCTACGAGCTGTTAATAATAACAACAAATATTCTTGTTTCCTTTCCAGAAGACTGACACAGTTATCATCACAGGTAATAATAACGTATAGCTCTCTTTTGCACATGACACTTTACAGAGAATAGGGGCAATCTAGGTTCAGATTGTTTTAATTGCCTCTCTGAAGAACTCAGTTTTAATGGTGTAAATTGCAGTTTAAATTACAAGGAGGAAGATTCTATTTAATCATCATTTTTAGTAGACTTCATACAGATTTGAAGATGTAAGTTTTATTGTTAGGTAGATGCACACCTAGCAAAAAAGCCAGTGCAGTTCTGAGCTGCCTCGGTAGGAGTCTAGCATCTAGGTCAAAAGAAATGATGGTACCACTCTATTCTGCTTGGTTAGACCTCATCTGGAATAATCCTGTGTCCAGTTCTGAGCGCCTCATTTTAAGAAGGATACTGACAAGCTGGAAGGTGTTCAAAGGAAGGTAACCAAAATGGTAGAAGGCCTGAAAACCATGCCCTAAGGAGCAGCTTAGGGAGCTGGGGACCTTAGCCTAGAGAAGAGAAGGTTAAGGGGTGATTTGAAGGAATGTCATATGGCGGATGGAGCAAGCCTGTTTTCTGGTGCTCTAGAGACTAGGACACAGAGCAATGGCTTCAAACTTCAGGAAAAGAGATTCCATCTAAACATTAGGAGGGCCTTCTTGATAACGAAAGCAATTTAATAGTGTAATCTACTGCTGCCTGGGAATGTGGTGGTCTTCTTCTTTGGAGGTTTCTAACCAGAGCCTGAATGGCCATCTGTCCGAGGGTGGGCTTTGATGGCGTCTTCTTGCACGGCAGAATGGGGTTGGACTGGATGACCTTTGGGGTCTCTTCCAGCTCTAGGATTCCATAAGCAATTATTCTGTATTGTTTTCAGATTAATTGCCAGTTCATCAAAAAGTAGAATCCCTTGTCTTTATGTCCAGACTCTTCATCTTCCTTCAGATTTGCTGCATCTCCCCAAATTCTCTGTTTATAGATTTTCTCTATCTTGGTCTTAGAGGCAAAGCTGAAGGAGGACGTACTTTATGTACACTACCTGCAGAATATGATGGCTCAGGTTCCATCACTATAAACCATTTTTAGCATTATTCATAATCTACAATTAGAAGTTGTATAATTAGTACTCATGGCAATATTTTTGGCCTTGGTTCTTTTTTTTAACTAATTGTGTTAAGAAAATGTTGAAATCTGCTTTAAATTAAAAAAAAAACTGATGAATTTGATTTCTTTTTAACAGCTCCTGGCATCCTTCAGAGGCTGTGTTTTTGGGAGTCCAGTCCAAAAAATCTGAGAATCTTCAGGTTACAGTGGGCTGCTTTAGGAACCCTTGGTTTTTGCTGCAATAAGCATAACATAGCTGAACCCCCTCTGGAGTTTGGGGTGATGCATATTATATGTGAAGTGGAGTCTAAAATATGTAAAAATTGTTTTTCCCTGAGTGGTAAGAATTCTGGTTCCCCCCTCCCCCAATTGCTAGGCCAAGATGCTGGGATTTCTGAAGCAGCCCATTTTCCTTTCTGTGGAAATCAACCTGAGTCTGGTGGTTCTGACTGTGCTGGGATTGATAAGTCGGCTGTGGGCACTCTCCTATCCACAAGCTGTAGTGTAAGTAAATTGTTTGGACATTAATTTTCAGAAAAATGGTATACTTAGTTCATATCAGTCAATTCCTTCCTGACTTCTGCTTTTTGTGTGTGTTTATACCTTGTCCCTGGGGCTACTTAGCTGGCTCTTACTATGATAGGTACACAGAATGTGGCGCGTGTGAGTTGGCTTCTAGTGTTGGTGCTTCTGAAAGCATTGCCACATGGAGTTTGTTGAAGGAGGAGAGCTTCCAGTCCCAACCAATGAAAGAAGGCCCTGTCACAGGGACAAAGAATTTCATTGTCTATGTTAGAAAATTCAGATGACATCCACAATAACCAGAGCTTGTGAAAATTACTGTCCTTCAACTGTAGTCCAAAACAGTAACTTTCCCAAGCTTTGACCAAGATTGTAAAAATGGAATAACAGTATTGTAAGCTCCTCCAAGGATCCGGTCTGTACTGAGCGTTGGACTTTGACTCTGGAGACCAGGATTTGTTTGCTTGCTCAGCCAACTCTTTAGACAGGGATCTTCTCTCCCAGCTCTGTCTAGAGAGGCTGGAGACCAAATCTGAGACCTTGTGAATACGGAGTGCATACTGTACCACCAAAACAGCAGCCAAGGGAGTCATGAGGGGTCCTCTATTATATTGGATCATTGGCCCCTAAGCTCAGTATGCCCACTGGTACTGGTTCCCTGGGCTTTAGTCAGGGATCTTTCCCAGCCCTTACCTGGGGATCCTCAGCCACTGAAGTGGGTCCCTTCTCCAAGTGTAGTTTTGGTCTAATGTGCATAATGATTTGTTTCAATGCTGGCTGGAGATGAAAACAGGTGGGGGTTGTAATCCAAAACATCTGAAGGGGAAGAGTTTGAGGAGGGCTCCCATCTTTGATCTTTTGCTGAAATCGAACATATTGAACTCAGTGACAATTCAAACAGCCCATTTCCTTCAACACTTACTGAAAATTTTGTGTGGTCTTCTGATTCTGTGCCGTGTTTAGTTTTGACGAAGTTTACTATGGCCAATTCCTCTCTCTGTATATGAAGCGGATCTTTTTCGTGGATGACAGCGGCCCACCATTTGGCCACATGGTTCTGGCACTGGGAGGTAAGGAGAAATCTCACTGAGTGCTCTTCATTTCTGTTTGTTGTGAAGACCCTGTGTTTGTAGCACCTGTTTGGTTGCAACAGTCTGTGTTTGTCGCACAAGAAATGGTACCACAGATGTAAACATTGACACATTCTCCAGCTGGTGCCAAGGAGCGATGCACTAGCAAATGGATTGTTCCTTGCATCAGCCTTCTATGCTAGGGCTCCAAACTTCTTTTTCTTCCACGTGCTGAAAACTTAACAGTCTAAAATCCAGATTATAAGCCTAAAACTGTCTATAAACTTAACTTGCGCCAGTAGTCAGTGTTGCTGACACCATGTGGGAGTGGAAAATAGGTGGTGCAAGACTGCCAAAACGAGGCACGCTGCACAAGGGTAACGATGTTATTCCTGAGCATCCATCTCTCCTTCTTTGTGTTCCAGTGCTATGGCCTGGCAATATCCAATGACAGTGAGCTATCAGGACGTTTTTCAAGTGAAGATTTTTTAGTATTGCCATCAGCAGATGAGTGTTGAAAGAAATAGGAAGGGAAAGAAGTAGTTCACATGCATTGGATTCACTGAATAATATAAATACATTTTAAGACGTATGTACCTGTTATATATTTTTTATATTTTATAATTTATTTTTTTAACTTACAATTCTTTTTCTTTACCACCGCCAGCACTCTACTACTCGCATTTACTGTCCAGCTGTTTAAGTAATTTTAGGATGTTTAAGTTAAGTTCTGCTTGTGTCTGATTTCTTCTCTCTCTCCCTTCTCTTCCTTTAGGTTACTTGGGTGGTTTTGATGGCAATTTTTTGTGGAACAGGATTGGTGCAGGTAAGAGGTCTTTCCAGTTCATGCTACAAAACAGGGTGGCCAGTTGGCCTTGTTGCTGCTCTAGGCTGGAAAAAGAGTGCACCTGTTGCTCTGATTTGTGGGGAGAGGGGCATGTGTGTCAGATCTGTGGTAAGTCCCTGGGCACAGCAGACGTACTGCTGAAATGGGTGATTTGCATCTATTGTCTGCCTTGAACGGAAATGGCTCAAGTAGATACACTTTGATTGACAAAAAGTAGGTGTATGGTTGACAGGAACAGGAACTCAGACGTCTCACCTGAACCGTGGGCAAAAGACAGCTGCCAGACAGGATAAAGTGATACTCACTTTTTCTAACAAGTAACCTTGCAACAATTAATTTCTAACTAGATGCTAATATTAATACTGGAACCTAAGTTTATAGTAGTAGGACAACCTGGGGTAATCCACTAAAGCTCAAGGATGAGAGATTCAAGACAGATGAAAAGTCCTCATGCAATGAATAAACTGTGGAACTCACTGTCACAAGATTTTGTGCTGAGTTCCAACTGGAACATTTAAAGGGGACAGGATAAATTCATAGAGCTTAATGCCACCAGTGGCAGGTATTCAGGTTGGCAATGTATCACCACCAGTCTCAAAGGTGGCATATCAGTGGCTGGGGAACACAAAGCAGAGGGTGCAGGAGACCCGTTGGCAGGCTTTGCAGTGGGTCAGCTGGTTGGCTGCTGAGTGAACAGAGTGCTGGACTAGAGAGAGCCTTTTGGTCTGATCCTATTTCAGTCTCTTCTGCTCTTAACTCTTTCTTGTGTTGTGCCCTGTTTCAGAATACAGTCCCAACGTGCCAGTTTGGGCTCTCCGTCTGCTGCCGGCCACAGCCGGTGCCCTGTGTGTGCCCCTGGCATACCAGATATTGGTGGAGTTGCATTTCTCACATCTTGTTGCTCTTGGAGCTGCTTTTCTGATTTTGTTGGGTAAGGAATCATTCTCTCCAGCTGTCTGTAGAGACTAAATGGCCTGCATTCTCGCAGTGAACTTTTTGGACGATAGATTCATTTGTATGTGTGCCCCGGCAATGTGTTCAGTAGCAAGATACTTTTGGGCCAAGTCTACTGGCTAGCCTGCTGGTCAAAAAGATAATTTTCTTTCCAAAGTTAATTGATATCCTGTGCAAAATTCTTATTATTCCTATTTTTGTTCCACTCCTTTAAACACTGCCTCCCCGCAAAAAAACTTTTCAACTGAAAAGCCTCTAAGTGCAGCTTTTAGAACAAGTGTGGGAACCTGTGGTCCTTCAGATGTTAGACCTAGCTGGTAGTGTCAGTAAGTGCAGTAAGATGGAAGTTGCTGACTGGTAGATATCTTGATGGTTGCTGTGCTTCTGATTCTGTTCATCTACAAACTTACAATATAAAAGTCGCATCATAAAAAGAAAAGCAGATGGGAAGGGAAGAGGAAAACAAACAGGCCAGGCAGTGTTTAAGGTACAGTGTTCTTACAGTGAGCAGCTTGAATGAAAACAGTTGAAGGACAGCAGAAGTTATTGCGGTTTCTCAGTATATTCAGCAAGCAGACTCTGTTTTCCCATCCTGTTGTTTCCTTAGCAAGTTTATACTCCGTCACAGCTCTTTACGAATGCTAGTCCTAGCATATTTATTATGTTAAGTTCTTTCTTTTGCTTTCTTAGGCTACCACACTTTATGCATATTGTATGGAAATCATATGCATGTCTTAAAATATTTATTCTCTTAAGTATTCTCTGCCCAGAGAAATACTTTCAAAGTAAAATTTGGATTTGTTTGGCTGTGACAGTTACAGTTACAGTCCATTACACTTGATGTATTTCCAGACAGTGTCAGTTGAAAGACATTGCGCAATTATTCCATCTGTCATAATTTATCTGGTAACAGAAAAGATGGAAGAAGCAGTAGGAAAACAGCAAAGGTGACTTATGTTGTCTGGCTGCACCCTAATATTTGGGGAGTGAACCAGGGCAGAAATATTATCTGGAAGTCCCCTTGAGTACTTCACCTACCATTCCCCTGTAACCAAAGTGGTCACCAGGTGAACATGGTTAAGGTTCATGTCCTATACCTGGGATGCTATAACATGTAACACCTTGATCTTCCCCTGAGTGTAGAGAAGTCAGGCTGCTTCCTTTGTGAGCCTTGCCTTTAGTTCCTTTTTACTAATTGGGTGAACATTGACCACATATAATCAGAATAATTCTCTCTGTCCCTTTGTTCCCTAACAGAGAATTCCTTAATCACTCAGTCTAGACTGATGTTGTTGGAATCAGTCTTGATCTTTTTCATCCTTTTGGCTGTTTTATCCTACCTGAAGTTCTACAACTCACAAAGGTAAGAGGCACCATTTTCATAATTGTTTAACAGTGGGACATATAATATGTGTATCTTTGATCATTTTGAGGATTGTTGGGGTTGTACTGATCAGAATATGCGTAAGTGTGTACTATTTCTATGGCTGTTTTTGCCAGAAGGGCCCTGTGCAATGGGATTCAAATTAAATGCATTTATTTCTAAGCCTTGCCATTTGCTGGGGATTTTTAAATGAACAGAGGTTCAAATAGCCAGCCAGCATAGAATAGTGGTTTGAGTGTTGGTCTAGGACTCTGGAAACCATCCAAGAAAACCTACTGGGTCACCTTGGACAAGTGACACTCTCTCAGCATCAGAGGAAGGCAATGACAAACCACCTCTGAACAATCTTTCCAAGAAAACTCCATGGTAGGTTCATTTTGGGTCACCATAATTTGCAAACAACTTGAAGGAACACAAAAACAATAAACATTTATATATATCACTGTTATTAAAAGTGTTTACCTTGCCTTCCAATAGCCAAAATACTGCTGGCAAAATACAGCAATATAGCACAGACCTGTCTGGGGTACTTTTGCCTTCCAGTTTTCCATTCTCCCTCAGCTTACCAAGTTGGGGCATTTGAGGTCGTTCTCACTTAGGGTTTTGCACTTCTGCAAACTTTGGGGTTCCCCTGAATGTGATGCGACCTTCTTCCTCTCCGCGGGGGCTTCTGGTTTGGCTAGCTGTTGTCTGGGATTTGTGCAATATGAATTGCTGTTTGTATATATAATGATGTGTTAATTAAGTGATTGTCAGGTCAGCTGCCATTTTTGCATTCATACTTTAGTGCTTAGGTGCTTTGCTATTTAGGGGGAAGGATGGGATGAGATGATGGATGGGAATCTGGGAATGTTTTGAGTAGTGATCTCTGATAAGAATGAACAGACAGGGCTGCAAGGTCATGCTGCTGGCATTCTGAGTGAAGGCATGGGAGGAGGGGACAGTGAGTCTAGGAAAAGTGTTCTTTCAAGTTATCAGCAAATGGGATAGCAGTGCATGCTAACTTTGAAACGTAATGGCTTATATAGTACTTTAAATCCTGTGGCTCTTTAGTTTGAGCAACTGCCAAAGTGTGCAGCTGTTTCTTCCATGTTCTGAATAAAGCTTCTGAAACCTCTAGACCTGTTCTCTGAACTCGGAGTCAGCCTCTACATCACAGTGTCTGCGCAAGCAGGGCTGTGCTCAGAATGCAGACTAGATTAGTAGAGACCCAGAAAGCTGCTACTAGGATACTGAACAGTAACAAATTTTTGGATTTCACTGAATACTTCTTTAGATGGATTTTAACTCTTTGCCTATAAGGTATTTATGTATCATTTCCTTTTTTTTTATTGTCTTATTTAAGCCCCTTTTCTGGAAAATGGTGGTTCTGGCTTTTGCTAACAGGATTTTGCTGCTCCTGTGCAGTTGGGTAAGCATTAATGTTTTTCCTGCCTCCCTCCCCTCATACCCTCTCCATCCCAGTTGCTTTTCCAAGTTGAGCTTAGTTCCCTGGCTCAGAAAATCCTTGACTTCTCTGTATGCCTTGGGTTCTCCCTCCCCGTATGCTGCTTTTCCAGTATGTGTTTGAAGTAGTGTTCCTGGCACTGCCTCAAAGGAGAAAGCCGGGGGCTGATGGCAAAAAGTTTCAGTTTTTGGAAGTTTTTGGATTTCCAGATGAGGGGTGTTCAATGTGTAATAACAAGAATGAACTAAAGCACATGTTAGGCTCTGGCACCCTTTGCTGTCCTTATCTGGCATTAACAAAAGGAGGAATTCTGGGGTTTCTACCTTAGATTAGTCCCAGCTGAGCAATGCTCCTGCGCTGTAAATTTTGAGTCCATTTAAATTTGATACGTAAAAACAAAATGGCTTTGTAAACTGCCATTTGGCCGTCTTTCCTCAAACCACAGGTAAAACTCGCTGCAGTTTATCCAGTTTTGAATGTGACTTCAGGCTGCATTTAGCCAGAAGCAGAGGTTTCCAGACTCCTCCCCATGCTTGTGCCAGAAGAGGACAATTGCAGTGTGGAGACTTGAAGCACTGTAGCCAGTCTCTGTAACAATAAACATAGTGTATTGAAGTCTTATGTAAATGGAGGCAATTCCTCTGTTCTTCAGCCTAGGTTCAGATGCCATCGGTACTCTGTACTTACTGAATGCTTCATTCTCAGGGTGAAATATATGGGCTTCTTCACTTACTGCCTACTCCTTGCCATTGGAGGGGTCCACGCCTGGCAACTGATTGGCGACCAGACCTTGTCCAATGTAAGCAGCTGGCTGTCTTATTATACCCATGGCATGCCTTTCTGTTTATAATGTGTGGTTTGGGGATGGGGGTAGGGAACAAGCTTCTCTACTCCCAGAGTACTTCAGATCAATCTCAGCAAGTCCAAGCAGGGGAGCAGAGCTTGAAACCCCAAAGAACCTCAAATAAAGTGGCAGATTCTGGGGAAGACATGTTAGTCCCTTGCAACAGCAAGAAGAAAATTGGTCATGTTGTTCTCACATAAACTCTCTCATGCCAGAACCTGCTTTGACAGGTTCGTGAGATAGTTTCAAGTACCCACACTCCACAGAAGTCACTCTGAGGTAGACAATAGTTTGTCTTGTTTCATTCCTTCAAGGCTGCCTTTCCAAGTTCTAGACGTCTTCTGATTTTTTGACTGGAGTCTCCATTCTGATTAATGGTTGAGCCAGGGCATGGGGAATCTTCAATTGTTTCAGTTTCTTCGCTGTCTGCTTTTATTTATCACCATTTAAATCTGTATCAACATCAGTTAGAGAAAACCCCTGTCAGCTGTTGCACAGTTTGTACTTTACCTTGGTGAGACCCTCTTAAAACAATAAGTTCAGTTTTTCCACAGTGCTGGGATGAGGGGTAGGAAGATCAGGGGAACTGTTGTTCCTCTGTGGTTGCAATGTGATAAAAAGTTAAATATTTTTAGACTGATGTTCTAAGACTCCTGTCAGATGTGCTGAATCAAAACATGTGTTATTTTGAGGTTCTTCTTCTTCCTTCTGTCTTCAAAGGACCCCCTAATTCATCCCTTAAATATAAAGATTTACTTTCAGTTCTCCTGCTGAGCAGCACCCTTTGTTATTGCCAAGCATTGGCACTGAGATTTTTTTCTTTTTTTTCCTGGAGAAAAACAGTATGGTTTTGTGCTCTTGGATTACCTAATGTATCAAATTAAGAACATCAAAAGGGCAAACAGATGGAGACAAATAAATTGATATATATTTATATATCTGCATATAGATATATTGTGATTGCATTGTATCCTGTATTGTTTTTTTTTGTTTGTTTTAGGTTCTTGTTCTTCTGTTTCTTATCTTTTGGTATCTGTATTTTACCTTGGTTTTCTTGTTATTAAGGAAATGTAACTTTGTTGCATTTGTTAAAAATTGGAATTCAGAAAACGAAAGAATAAAACCTTAAAGATTCAGTGCCACTTCAGTCTGATAGAGTTTCTTAAAGGTTATTAAATGCAGAGAGAGAAAAGTGGGGAGGCAGGGGTGGAGTGTCCTGATTTCACGTCAGCTGAAGTCACCTACATTTATGTGCTGCCATAGCATGGCATAATCATTGAAGGCTTTGCAGATATGGAGCATCTGGACCTGAATAATTTTATGAAGTCTTTTGGGGAGTTGAAGAAACAAGTGCTGCTTCCCAAAAGAATCCTCTAAAGTGGGTGTTGGGGAAGGGGTGTTGTCAGTGATCTTCTGCCTTCCTAAAATGTTTGCAAGAGAGCTGTGTAACTAGATTTACAGAAAATGCACACAGAAGTGATGGAAATCACTGTGGCTATCAAGTCCAAGCTTCAGGGAGCCTAAATTGACCATTCTGACCTTTCAGTGCAAGAATTAACTTCTTTTTGTGGCGGTCGGGGGGGAATCTCTCTCCTTTTAGGTTTCTCTGCTTTGTCACTTGCTTGCCAGAGGGCTGGCTCTTGTGGTCATCCCAGCAGTCACTTACCTGTCTTTCTTCTACATCCACTTGGTTTTGCTGTACCGCTCTGGGCCTCATGACCAGATCATGAGCAGTGCTTTCCAAGCAAGCTTGGAGGTAAAAATGGAGAATTTGGGGGGAGGTTTGCCTTGGAAAGCTGCTAGTCATGGTGACCATGGCATTTTGGGAGTTGTAGTCCAAATAAGTTGCTTTTCAGTTTTAAGTTTTTCATTACTTTTCAGGGTGGACTTGCTCGGATCACTCAAGGCCAGCCGCTGGAGGTGGCTTATGGCTCCCAGATAACCTTGCGGAACATCTTGGGCAAGCCCATGCCCTGCTGGCTCCATTCCCACAAGAACACCTACCCCATCAGGTGAAAGAAGAGTGGCTTTCACTTGTGCAAAAGTAACAAACAGGAGTACTTTGTGTACCTGGGAGAGCGATCTTGATCTTATTGTATTTACTCAGATAGTTTAGAATCGATAATGTAGCTATATAGATATATTTTCAAATATGTATGATAAGTAAAAGAAATGCCTCTGCCTTCCTGACAGTCTTGGTCATGGATTTGGGCTTCTGTTGCACAGTGGCACCCCCAACACTGGAATGCCCTAGACTGGCATGGATCCTACAGCCATTTTAGTGCCCAGCTAAGACCTTTCCATTTGTCAAGACATTCTAGATGAAATGTCACTCTGTTTGGCTTTATGGCTGTTCATTTTCTTGGTTGTTTAATTCTGCTTAATTGTAATGCTGTGATTTTGAAGTGGTTCTTTGCTGTTTTTATTATATTTCATTTAGCTGCACTATTAATAATGTTTATTCACACGCTTCCTGCTGCCTTGCCGTGCATTTGGATGAAGGACCTTTGAGGAATATTTTAAATAAAATAAAATAGGTAACAGTCATGTGCAGGTTCTGTCTGGCACCTGGGCACAGGGGCTTGTGCACTACATAGCTGTACAGTGTCTGTTGAGGGTTCATGTCAGCCTTTCTTTTCTAAGAGTTCATCTCTGCCAGGAGAGATGCAGTCACAGAACTCAACTATTGTGATAATTCCTTCTTGCTTGGTTTGTGCAGTGCCTCGAGTTCTCTTCTCCTTCCTTTATTGATAGGTATGAAAATGGCCGTGGGAGCTCCCATCAACAGCAGGTGACTTGCTACCCTTTCAAAGATGTGAATAACTGGTGGATTGTGAAGGACCCTGGAATGTGAGTCCATTTGTTTGTTTGTTCTGTAGCATTTATACTTCGTTCTACCATTCTCAGAACCATTTATGTATCAGAAGTGGCCATCAGGGTTGTTTTTGCTGCTTGTGATCCTTTCTTGGATACTGTTGCACTTGGGGGGGGGGTGTCTAAATAAAAAAAAAATGAATCTTTGCCTGCCAGTGGAAGGGGTTGAGGAGAAAGCTGTCAAGTGTAGTATCATGCAAGAGGGAGTTCCACAGGTTGGGAGTGTCCACTGAGATGGGGCCTTCTCTTTTGTCCTTGCCTGTAAAGGCCTTTCCCTGAGGATCTTAAGTCTTGGGCAGACTTGTATGGAGTGATAGGATCTTTCACACAGTCTAGACCCAAGCTCTGGGTCAGTGTCTCTTTCCCGTTACTGCCACATCACCCAGAGCACACCTGAAGTCTTTTCATTTTAGAAGCTAAGCATTGTTGAGCCTTGTTTGTGTTTAGATGCAAGAATACTGGGCATCTCAAGGGGAGGCTGTGAGAGAACCCTCCCCAACACCTTGGAGACCCATATCTGCCATCCAGTGTTGAGAGCGCCAGGCAAGATAAACCAGTGCTTTGACTCAGTATCGGCAGCCTCTGTGTTCCTGGGCAGTCATAGGAGCTCTGTGTGTGCGCATCTGTTACTGAAAGGAGAAGGGGCATTTGTAAGGCAGTTGTCCCTTTCTCAGCTTCCTCCTTTGCCCAGACTTCTTTGTAGCTGCTTATAGCCATTCCCAAATTCTCCCCGTGTGCCTCTCACCAGGCTGTCCGTCTGAACTGTATCCTTATTCACTTTTGCACTTCCTTTACTGATCCCCGCAACCTGCTTGGTTTTGCCATGTTCAGCCCGTCTTTGGTGTCCCCTTCAAACAGGCAGCAGTTGGTGGTGAGCAACCCCCCGCGTCCCGTGCGGCACGGCAGCATCGTGCAGTTGGTCCATGGGATCACCACTCGCTACCTCAACACGTAAGCATCCCTCTGGTTGCCTCTTCTCTGGAATAAGTTTACAGGCTAATTAAGATTTTAACTGAACCAGCAGTACATCAGTAAGAATTAGCAGGTTGGGTCAGACCAATCCGGCTTTGTGCTAGCGGGCTGCCGTGAGGACGCAGACAAAAAGAGGGCAGGCCATGTCCATAGCATCTCAGTGCAAAGTGCTGCACATACAGTTGTCATAAGAATGGAAGGAGAGCCATACAGAACACCTTCCTCTTCCCACAGTGGCTAGCCAGAAGCAACTAGAGCCCACAAGTAGAATCTGAAAAGAGGAGCTCATATTCTGCTGTCTCCCCAGCAGCTGGTACAGAAAGTGCTGCTGGAGGAGGTAGAATGTAGCCATCAGGCCTGGTGCCACGGAGAACCTGTCCCTGCGTGCATTTATCTTAAGCCCCTTGTAGAGCTTTCCAGGTTGACTCTGGTCATGAATGTTAGTTTGGTAGGGCTTCTGTGAAGAAAACCTCTTCCTTTTATCTCTCCTGCATCTCCTCACTTTCAGCTTCAGTAGATGACCCCCCAGTTCTAGTATGAAAAAGACAAGAAAGAAAAACAACCTTCTACATTTTCTTCATGCATGAATAATTTAGTCGGCCTTCCACATCGGCAGATTCTGTATACACAGATTCAAGCAACCATGGCTTCAAAATATTTTTTTAAAAAATCCAAAAAGCAAACTTTGATTTTGCCATTGTATATAAGGGATGCCATTTTACTACACCGTTGTACATAATGAGACTTGAGCATCCAAAATTTTGGTATCCGTGAGGAGGAGAGCGAGGTGTGTGCGTCCTAGACTCAAACCCTAGAGGATACTGAGAGCCCATTGTGCTTTCATGTTCATCCTTACTGAATTGTTTCTTAATCTGAAAAGTCCCACATGTTATGGGGAGTGTTGCTTTAGCCCCCTGGTAATTCTGGGAGACATTGTCTGTAGCTCTTCTACCTCTACAATGTCTTTTTGGACGAGAGGTGACCAGGGCAGCATGCAGTATTCCAAATGTGATTGTACTGTAGATGTGTGCGTAAAGACATTATAATGTGAGCAGTCTTTAATTTTTGCTATTTCCTTGTGCTGGGCCATCACAAGATCCCTCTCCTTTGTTGGTCAGTGCCAGCTTACACCTGATTAGAATATATGTAAAGAGTGGACTTCTTGTGTCTAACTGTCCCCTGGTAGTTTGAAATACCCTGTCTCTAAAGATGAGGGCAGATAGTTTGGGCTGCAGCCACTGAAAGGCCTGTGGACTGGCAACTGGTCCATATATCTGTGTTTAACCAAGAAGGAGCAGATTGCGTGCAGGCCTTGGGCTGTGATCTGAAAGCATAGGGCGTAGTCATGTCGCAGGCTTTGGACCTGGAGGGTGGGAGACTGCCTGAGAGCCATATATATATATATGTGTATATATATGAGAAGTCCAGGTTGAGTATCCCTTGTCTCTGGCTTGGGGCCAGAGGTGTTTTGGATTTTGGAATATTTGCATATATATATATATATATATAAATATATATAAAATAAGATTATATAGTGTTCTTTTGACTCAGGGTCTGCTTGTTTGTCATTTCTCTCCTCGTGCATCTCTCTGTAAGGCACGTGAGGGAATTTTGGAGGCGGTTCCAAGTGACCCTCCATAATTCCCTCCTGTTCCCTAAAAGAAGAAGACTGGGCTGTGCTTTTCAGAAGTTTCAGATTTTGGAGCATTTCAGATTATTTGACAAGGAATACTCAACCTGTACCATGAAATGATTTTTAGGAGCATATAATAATATCAGGTTCTTCTTCGTGGTCTCTGTGCCTCACACACTAGGAGCTTTCGCGCGTGCACGGTACCGTTTGGAAAATTCTAGAGCTTAGTAGCTTGGCGGGAACCCCTCCCCCCATGCCTCTACTGGGCATGCTAAGCCCGCTGAGTAATGGTCTCCCTTCAGTTCTTTCTCGTCCGCCGTCACGTATGGAGGTTCAGAGCTTGGTTGCTGTCTTTCTTGCCGTTTTGCAAGTCTCTTTCTGGTTTTCGACTTTAGATTTGAATATTGGACTTGTCTTTGGATTTTGGACTGGCTTTGTCGTTTTGGTGATTTGTCCCCACTTTTCTTGGGACTTCTAATCCCCGACTCTTTGTCTCCGTCTCTGTCTCTTCAACTTGTTGTTTTTTCTTCTTCTCCGTTTTTCCAAACTTCTATGTCGGCTCCTTTCAAGCCTTGCGAGAAGTGTGGTCGCAAGGTTGCTCTTTCCGACGGACACAGCCAGTGTCTCCTGTGTTTGGTCGAGGCCCACAACACCAAAGCCTGCCCAACCTGCAGAGACTTCACCTCCCAGACCCTGAGGAACCATCTGGCCCACCTCAAGTCGTTCTGCTGGGAGCAGTCTCTGTCATTACAGGAGTCAGCCCCGTCCGTCCCGAGGATGTCGAAATCTACCTCGAGTCGTCCTGCGACCATGCTTCCATTGGAATCGGAGGCTGCCGACCTGACAATGTCAACGGTCCCGGTCCCGGTCCCGTCGCATAGGGCTTCTTCATCTGCCCTGCCAAGGATCCCTAAGATCTCATCGGCCCCGTCAACTTCAGCTTCGAGGGAGGCCCCTGCGGGCTCGCAGGGTGCCAAGCCATTGAATACGCTGACAGTGGCTCAGCGTAAGCGTCCTGCACCCACAGAGCAGGAGAAGAAGAAAAAGAGGAAGAAGGAGCTCTCTGGCTAGACCGGCTCCTCCCACTCCTCCTCCGACCCAACTCCTCGATGACCCTGAGGAGGAATCAGAACCTCAGGAGGTTCTCGAGGTCTCCGATATTGAAGAGACCGCTGGCTCGGCGGGACATCCAGATCTGCCTGTACTCACAGCTGCGGTACCTCTGCCTGGACACCCTGAAATAGTGGCCCACTCGGAGGCTGTTCCGGTATCTCCCCAGACCTCGCACCACCGAGGTTCTGAGGCTGAAGCACCTCTCCAATACCGGAATGAAGGGTCAGGCAGCCTTCCCCACACCATCGGGAAGTGTACTTGGAACGGAGGGAACCCTATCCGGAACGGAGGGAAGCCTGTCCAGAGCGCAGGGACAGACAGCCTTCCCCACACCACCGGGAAGCCTACCTGGAATGGTCTGCACCCTCCCAAGGCTCACCCTATTCCTCCGCATCTCATGCCGTGAGGACGGGCAGGAGCAGACCTGGAGGGAGTACCTGGCCTCGTACCAGTCCTACTCGCCTTCATACCGGGACCGGGACCATCCCGATGTGAGGCAGTGGTCTCCGTATCGCCTCTCCCACTCACCATCACGCGGAGCCTACTGCTCACGGCGTGAGCGCTCACCATCACGCTCACCTCAAAGATCGCCGCACCACCATCGATCCCATGAGCACACGCCTCACTACCGGGCGGTCTCTCCACCTCCACGGGTTACCTCTACAGTGTCCCGCTCGACTTCAGAGGCCGTTCCGGCAAAGACCACAACCGCTGCTTTCACGGTCACCCAGGCGATCCAGCACCCGGTGCCTGCGGTTATCCCTCCGACTAGAGCCGCTCCACCTCCGACGACCGACATGATGCCTCCGCCGGCTAGGCATACCACCACTGCCGCTCCAATGGTCACCCTGTCGGTACCGTCCCGACATGCGTTGGCTGAGAGGTTGCCGGACAGATCGCTGGACTGATCCTCCATGGCATCCTCCCAGGATTACGAGTCCGATTCAGATTCCAAGGAGTCGACGCTGGAGTCGCATGAGTCCCCCGCCCTTGACCTTCAGGGACCCTGCACCAGAGTTGGCACCGGAGGATGTCAAGCAGTTCTCTGACATCCTCCTCTGAATGTCAGCAGCTCTGGCTCTCAGGGTGGCAGAACCGGCCCTGGCGGTGCAGGACTCGGTTTTCCATTACATGGACACCCATCCGCCATCGACAGCCCCACTCCCATTCCTGCCCGCCCTGATGGAGGCCCTGAAACATCCATGGGCCCAGCTGGCCTCCGCCCAGCCATCTCGAACACCTCTACGGGACCCAGAGGGAGGACGCCGAGTTTCTATTCAACCATCCTCAGCCCAACTCTGTGGTCGTTGAGTCTGCCCAGGACCCAGGACCCAGAGGGAGACGCCGAGTTTCTATTCAACCATCCTCAGCCCAACTCTGTGGTCGTTGAGTCCGCCCAGACCAAGGGAGGCACCAGGGCACACACGACTCCGCCTGACAGAGAAGGACGCCGGCTCAACACCTTTGGGAGGAGATTCTATTCGGCCTCCTCCCTGATAGCCAGGGTGTCGAATCCCAGGCCTGTCTGGTGGCTTATCTCCGGAGCCTGCTGGACAAGTTTTTCCCTCTCTTGTCCACTGTTCCAGAGGAGAGCAGGGCAAGTGCCAACCAGTTTTACACCAAGGCGGTGGCACTCGCCAACCAGCAGATCCTCTCTTCCAGGCACTCCGTCGAGGTTGCCGCCCGCGTCACGGTGGGTTCCGTAGCCTTGCACCGCTATGCTTGGCTATGATCCTTGGGCCTCCAGGAAGACACCCGAAAACATATTGAAGACCTCCCCTTTGATGGCAAGAGACTCTTCAGTGCGTCGACTAATGAGGCCATGGATCACATCGTCAAGGCCTGGCTAACGGCCAAGAAGATAGGGATCCATCAGCCTCAACAGTCCCGCCGCAGCTTTGGCTCTCGACCGGCTTGGCGCAGGTTATCATCGGCAAGCTTCCAGCCGTGCTCACCTCGGTCGGCGCCGTCCTGAACTTCGACTACGTCTTCCTCATGACGACCTCCGCGAAGCCACCAGACCTCTTCAAAGAAGTCGTCGTCCGGGACCAAGTCCTGCTTTCGATGCGTCACGCAGGACGCCTCCACAGCCAACCTTCCATCTGCCAGCAGCCCTCAGAGATCGTCCCAGCCTGGCCAAACACCTCCCGAATGGCACTCAGTAACCACGGACTCTTGCGTTCTCACCATCGTCCGTCTTGGTTATGCCTTCGAGTTCTCAAGTATTCCACCGCGAGGCGTTTTCTATTCCACCCCGGCCAGCCCGGCGCTGCTGGAAGAGATCCAGTCCCTCCTGCAGAAGGGAGCGATCGAGGAGGTCCTGCCCCCGGCCACTACCACCAGCTTCTTCTCCTGGAACTTTACCGTACTGAAGTCGGACGGGACCTTGTGACCCATTCTGGACCTCAGAGGGGTGAATGAGTACATCCGCCTCAGGAGGTTCAAGATGGTCACGCTGTCGACGATCCTCCCCTTGCTTCGTCGAGGGGACTGGTTTGCATGCAGGATGCCTACTTTCACATCTCCATCCATCCGCAGCACAGGAGATACTTCCGGTTTGCGATCGACGGCACCTGCTGTCAATACAGGGTGCTGCCATTTGGCCTCTCCACTGCACCGAGGGTCTTCACGAAGTGCATGGCCCCAGTGGTCTCTCATCTGCAGACGAAGGGCGTCTCTGTATTCCCCTACCTCAACGATTGGCTGTTGGTCGCGTCCTGCAAACGCAAACTGTATCTGAACATTCACCGGACTTTGTCACTCCTGACCCGTCTGGGTCTTCGGGTCAATCCGAAGAAGTCTCACCTCAAGCCGGCGAGTGCGCGACTTCATCGGAGCGACCCTGGACTTGGTCTCTGCCAAGGCCTACCTGCCCCTGGAGCGAGCGCGTACCCTCCATCGGGCCGCGTCTACCACCTTTGATGCCCCGATGACAGCAGCGAGGAGGATCCAGCAGCTCCTGGGATACGTGGCTTCCACCACGACCGTCACTTACCTCTCGAGGTTGTGAGCGCGCCCGCTCCAACACTGGTTCATCAGAGCTTTCAACCCGCTCCGAGACGACCAGGGGCTGCAACTCCGACTTCCGCCACAGGTACGCCACTCCCTGCTATGGTGGCTCTCCTACCGCCACCTCCTGTCGGGAGTGCCTTTCCGGCAGCCGACTCCTCGACTCACAGTCATGACGGATGCCTCCCTGTTTGGGTGGGGAGCGCATTGCGACGACCTCAGAGTCTGAGGACGCTTGACTGGCGAAGAGATCGAGCTCCACATCAATGCCCTTGAGCTCCTTGCCATCTTAAAAGCTCTGAGGGCATTCCGCAACCTGGTCGCTGGGCACCCGATCTGCTGTCTCACTCGGAAGGTCGCGTTCTCCACCCCAACCTGCCGCTCCTGGCCCTGCACGCGTGGAGGATAACACCCTAGATAACCCTGCAATACAAAACGTCTTGACTGGGGCCAGGAAGGAATCGACCCGCCACAACTATGCCTACAAGTGGCAGTGGTTTGTGACCTTTGCTGAGACGCGGGGCGAGCTGGTATCACCAGTCGGTCTCGGTACCGTGCTCCGCTTCCTGCTCCACCTCCGACAGCAGGGATTCGCGTTCCCTTCTTTGAAAGTCTACCTCTCCGCCATCGTGGCCTACCAACCTCGAGGCGCTCCATCAGCAGCACTCTTCCGGGATGCCACCATGAAGCAGTTCATGAAGGGGCTTCAACATCTATACCCGCCAGTATTGCTGCCGCTGCCGCCCTGGTCACTGTCTCTGGTGCTCTCTCAGCTCATGCGACCGCCCTTCAAGCCAATGGCCACTGCCGATGACAGGCTCCTCACCATCAAGACGGCCTTCCTGGTAGCTGTCACCTCAGCCAGTCAGGCCAGTGAGCTCACAGCCCTGTGAGCCAATGAGCCTTTTCTGGTGTTCCATCGGGACAAGGTAGTCCTTCGCCCAGACATTTCCTTCCTGCCTAAGGTGGTATCCCACTTCCACCTTAACCAGGATATCATTCTACCCGCTTTTCACCCGAACCCGACGACGCCTCTGGAGTGATCCCTCCACTCTTTGGACGTCCATCAGGCCTTGGCTTTTTACACCCAGCGGACTGCGACCTTCAGGCAGACCCCACACCTGTATGTCTGCTATGGTCAGTGTCGCAGAGGCCACAAGGTGTCCACCCAGAGGTTCTCTAAGTGGGTGGCCCAGACTATCTTGCTTGCCTACGAGATGGCCGAGCAGCCTCCACCAGCCCTGCTTCGGCCCCACTCCACCAGAGCTGTGGCATCCTCAGCAGCCCTCCTGCGAGGTGTGGACCTGCAAGAACTTTGTCGAGTGGCGACCTGGTCCAGGCCATCGACCTTCGTGTGCCACTACCGACTGGACTGCCGGTCCCGGAGAGATGCCCGGTTTGGACGAGCGGTGCTGGCCTCCGTACTCTAGGACCTGACCCACCGTCCTTCTGGTAAGCTACAAAATCTCTGTGTGAGGCACAGAGACCACGAAGAAGAAGAACAGGTTGCTTACCTGTAACTGTGGTTCTTCGAGTGGTCATCTGTGCCCTCACGCACGCCCGCCCAGCCATCCCCTCTTTCTAGGACTTTAGAACTGGAGGGAGACCGTTGCTCAGCGGGCTGAGCATGCCCAGTAGAGGCACGGGAGGAGGGGTTCCTGCCAAGCTACTAAGCTCTAGAATTTTCCGAACGGTACCATGCATGCGCAAAAGCTCCTAGTGTGTGAGGGCACAGATGACCACTCAAAGAACCACAGTTACAGGTACGCAGCCTGTTCTTATATACATGTGATGTTGTAGGTGCTACAAGATTGCTTTGTATACAGACCTAGACTAACATGAATTAGATGGGTCACTTTGATTTCAGACTTATTCAGTCTCTGCAAACAGACAAAACAGCTAATAAGATTAAAAACAAATAGAGCCCATAAAAACAGAAATCCTGCGTAGCAATAGCCAGGGAGCTCTCTTGAGTACAGATCCTGTTGTAGCCAAAACAGCACCTTCCACACACAAGAGAGAAGTAGTGGTAGGCTGGGGAGAACCACGGGCTTTGCAAAAATATAGGGGGAAAGATTTAGGGGACTTGTGGCAATCCATTTGATCGTTCTCTCTCTACAGGCATGATGTTGCTGCCCCCCTCAGCCCTCACGCCCAGGAAGTTTCCTGCTACATTGATTACAACATTTCCATGCCCGCTCAGAACCTCTGGCGAGTGGTGAGTGCCAAGAATTTGCCAGGAGGAAAGGAGGCACACTGCTGCCATTCATTCTCCTTTGGGTCTGGGACAAACGTGCCTAAGAGCTGGCACAGTTAAGGCATCTCTGTGCAGCTGTGATCCATTCTCTCAGCCTTACATGTTAAAGGACAAAGGGAAGTAGCAGTCCAGGAACACCTGAAGGGCCAGGTGTTCCCCATCCCTTCTCTTTAGGGGACTTTGGAAGTAGTTCTGTGTTGGCTAATAATTAAAGCTCCTCCTCAATCCCTCAACTCAGCTGTGTTAATAAATAAGGTTGCAGAAAAGGATTTTTCTTATAAATGTGATCCAAACTCCAATTGCAGGAAATTGTGAACCGGGACTCAGATACAGATATCTGGAAAACAATCCTGTCTGAAGTAAGGCTTGTCCATGTGAATACCTCAGCAGTGCTAAAGGTAGGCGAGTTCGGGAGGTTGTTTCTCATTCTGGGTCAGGCCAAGAGAATGAATAGAGAGAGGGTGAATGATTGTTCTGGGCTCACAGGAGCCTTTGACTATTAAACGGATGTATGTCTTGCATCACCCCTGTGGCTCTTTTGCTACACGCTGTCTGGGAGTTATTGTTCTGTCATTGTCTTTGCACCAAAGCTCTCTTGGGCATTCTCCTTTTGGCACCAGCATTTTAGTCATGCTTTTTCCTCACTGTATTTTTTCTGTCTCTTCTTTTCCAGCTCAGTGGAGCATCTTTACCTGAGTGGGGCTACCGGCAGCTGGAGGTTGTTGGGGAAAAGATTTCCAAGGGCTACCACCAGAGCATGTTGTGGAATGTGGAAGAGCACCGATATGGGAAAAGTAAGCTTAAAACAGCCCCTAAATCATTATTGCTCCACTTTGAAGACCAGGAGTAGTGAGGAGGACAGAGAGGACGGACCCCTGCTGGGCAGGGGGAGCTGGGCATCAAACAGAATAGGCCCAGCCCTGCAGTTATTGTGGGAATGGGTGGAGTAATAGGAGGCAGAGGCAGGAACAAGGGTCTGAGTGGAGCAGGAAGACCTGTGAGAGCAGGAGAGTTCCACTGGGTTCCATTTTAGACAGCAGAATACTGGGGGCCAGCACTGCATTCTGGGACTGTTTTCCCTTCAGCACCATATTTATGATTGGGGAGGCCAGTTTTGTCCTTCAGAATCGTTTCACGGGTGTGTTGTCCCAGAGAACAAACAGCTCAGTAGGCAAGATGAACAACTTAGGTTTTGTGACTGCCAGAGAGAGTTTTTCTGAGCCGCAAGGGCTTTTGAGCCTGTGTTTCTTCTAGATATGTTATTTAATTCTCTTAGTCTGAAGTAGCACTTAGAGTTCATTCACAAAAGTTTTGTGCAGAGAAAGTGCGTGCAAGTTACACAGTTCCAAGAACATTAGAGGAATCCAGACGCTTGAGTTCCATCCAGAGACACACAAACTAGAACTCTGTCCCCACTGCCCAAGAAAAACCCAGTGGTGCAGGGAAACTTGCAGGATCTTTGTTCTTCCATGCCAGTTAATCTGATTGACTCTTGGTTTCTTTTGCCTCAAACTCTTCCAGGCCAGGAGCCGAAGGAGAGGGAAGTGGAGCTTCATTCCCCCACCCAGATCAGCATCAGCCAGAACCTTAGCTTCATGGCCAAATTCACAGAATTACAGGTACTATGAAAGGGCAGAGAGTGCCAGGCTTGAGCATGGGACCACTTGCCCGTTTGGGGAGTGACCCATTCAGCTTCCTCAGCAGTGGCAAAGAAAAAAGAAAAAAAAAGGAAAGACCGAGGATCTGAAAAACAAGTGAGCAGGAGGGATGCAGCCACTGCCGTGAAGGCAGAAGCAATTGCCCAGCAGCAGAAAGAGATTGTGAAATGGTGGCAGATTTAGATTCATGCCAAGCACTGCACATGGATTCCCACCATTTCACAGATCCTCCTCCTCTTCAGCCTTGCATCTCGTGCACAACACAAGTTGCAAATGAACAAGATGCAAAGTTGGAGCGGGGGATGAGGATCTGTGAAAGGGCAGGAAGCCAAGCATATTGCTCGGCATGAAGTGGTGGCTGTGACACTCTTGCTTGCTTGTTTGTGGGTTCCTTGAAGATCTCCTGCGCAATACAGTAGTTTATGTATATGCAAATACAGATATTTCAGTATCCGAAAATACACAAAACACTTTTGATCCCAAGCATTTTGGAGAAGGGATACTCAGCCTGTACGCAACAACCCTGGGAGTGGGTTGAGGTTAAGAGTGACTGCAGCCTCGTCTCCCAGTGAGTTTCATGGCTCGGTTGGGGACACAACCCAGGAACTCTCCAGTTTGAATCACCCTCGATCAGCTGGAATAAACAGCAGTCTGGCTTGGGGTACAGTTTCCTCTAGTCATTCCACAATCGCCCCGTTCTTTGCCCAGGAAGCCTAGATTCTCCAGTTAGTGTAGTTTGTTGCAAACAGAAGGTATTTTTCTGAAGGTCATTAGGTTCTTCTAGGTCTCTAATTTAGGTTGTTTTGACATGGATGGAGAGGGTGATTTCCGAACTCCCTAACTCAGCCCATCCCCAGATGACATGTCAAACACATGGGCCAAATGCATTCATGGAACAAATTGCCCTGTACATTTATTTGCAGTGATCTATCCATCTCAAGACTGGGACACATTGTAACTTACAGTTCTGAATGCTTTTGACTTTTCTGTTCTAGTGGAAGATCCTGACTCTGAAAAATGAGGATACGGAGCACAAGTACAGCTCTTCTCCCTTGGACTGGATCACCATGGACACTAACATCGCCTACTGGTTCCACACTACCACGGGGGTAAAGTATTTGTTTGTTTATTTTAAAAATATTTTTATTTAAAGGTTATAGGAACGTATTGAAACATTGCAAACTTATAAAAAAAAATACCAAGCAAAGAAAGAAGAAAAATACAGCAAAATATAAAATATACAGGGAATGGAGTGGAAAGGAATGCTGTGGATATAGCATATCCTGAATTCACTAAGGCCTTTGAGAAGGTCCCCCATGATATCCTTGCAAACAAGCTAGTGAAATCTGGGCCAGACAGACAACCTGGTTGACTGACCAAACCCAAAGGGTGCTCACCAGTGGCATCTCATCATCCTGGAGAGAAGTGACGAGTGGAGTGCCACAAGGTTCTCCCCTGGGCCCAGTCCTAGTCAACAACTTTATCAATGATTTGGATGAGAGAGTAGAAGGCACTGTTACCAAATTTGTAGATGACACCAAATTAGGAGGGGAAGCTAATCCCACAGCGGACAGGATCAGACTTCAGAATGACCATGATAGATTAGAGACTTGGGCCAAAACTAACCAAATGAATTTCAACAGGAAGAAGTGTAAGGTATTACACTTGGGCATTAAAAATGAAATGCACAGGGATCTAAGAGACTTAGTAGACCACAAGCTGAATGTGAGTCAGCAGTGTGATGTGGCAGCTGAAAAGGCTAATGCAGTTCTAGGGTGCATCAATAGGAGCATAAAGGTTGATGGAAGTAATAATACCACTTTATTCTGCTTTGGTTCAACCTCACCTGCAATACTGTGTCGAGTTCTGGGCACCTCATTTCAAGAAGGCTATATTGATAAACTGTAACATGTCCAGAGGAGGGCGACCAAAATGGTAGAAGGCCTGGAAAGCATGAAGCCTTATGAAGAGTGGCTTAGGGAGCTGAGGAAGTTTAGCCAGGAGAAGAGAGGGTTAAGAGGGGACAAGGTGGCCCCCGTGGTCTCTTGCAGTTCTGTGATTCTGTGAGAAGATCAGCAACCCCTTTAATAACAAGCTCTTTGCAGTAACGACTCCCACTGAGGAGGTATTCTTCTGGGGAACAGATAAATGACAAAAGCTAGACGCTAGACTTAGTCTGAAAAATAGTGGTTGTGGTGTAAAGGATGGTTTGCACTATTCAGAATCAGAGGTTGCTTGAGGCCCTTACTTTTCAGGTCAGGGAGCATATTAACAAACAGCTCACCTGGGACCATTTTACTGTCCTGTCCCAACAACTTGGGCAGCCCTGCAGTTCATATAGTTCCTCCACAGCCTTGCTGGCAATCAAAAACAGTGCTTTCATGACCTATCCTTGAGGCGCTTGCTGATTTCTGGTCCAACAGGCCCAAATCCACCTTCTGGGGAATGTGATCACCTGGACCTCGGCCAACGTGGCAATGGTTGTGTACTTGGCCCTGTTCCTGTGGTACCTTCTGCGACGGAGACGGAATATCTGCGACATTCCTGAAGGTCTGTTCTCTGTGCTGAAAGAATTGGTGGCTGTGCTTCAAGTGGGGAGGTCTCGAGTGGAGCGCTGCAGGGTTATGTCCTGAGGCTGACACTCTTAGTACCTTTATCAGTAATTTAGGTGGAGGGAATCGAATCCTTATCAAATTTGTGAACGATACAAAACTGAGAAGGGTAGCTAACACATTGGAAGACAAGAACAGAATTTAGAAAGACCCTGATGAACTGCAAAACTGGGCTGAAGTCAGTAAAATGAAATTCAACAGAGACAAAGGCAAAGTTCTACATTTAGGTCACAAAAGTCAAATGCACACGTATAGGATGGGAAGACTTGTCTCAGCATTACTGCATGTGTAAAGGAGCTTGGGATTATTGTTGATCATAAATGGAATGTGAGCCAGCAGTATGACACTGCAGCAAAGAAGAAAAATGCCATCTTAGCCTCTGGAGATTCTGCTTTGAGCAAGAAGTTGGACTTGATGGTCCATGAGGTCCCTTCCAACTCTGTGATTTTATGTCGGTCTCTTCCCCGCCATCCCATCCTAGTAAGGTTTTTCACCTTGGGTCAGCTGGAAAGGTTAACCTTTTGGACTGTAATTTCCCAAATCTGCCAGCCCACCTGGCCACTGGCAAGCTACCCTGGGTGGAGTCCAGCCCTCCCAAAACAAAAGAAACCAAAGCAACTTTTTCAAGGTCTTGAGTCGTTGTTTAGTCTCAGGTACAGCAGCAGACCAGCTGCATCCATTTTGGAATGCTGAGTCAAGACGTAAGAAAACCCCGGTAACTTAGCATCATTCAGTCTTACAGTTGGGGGAGTCCACAAAGGGATGTCTAGTCTAAGCCCTATTCCTTCCTTTGAATTACAGCCTATAGCACCTGGCATTAGTTGGCAGGGCTGACCCAGCTTCGCTTCCAAGATCAGACGAGATCTGGCGCCTTTGGGGCGCATAGGCCCTTCTACCGCTCTTCAAGTCCAGGCAGTCTGTTTCACTGTCAGACAGCTCTTGACAGCTCTTCCTAACATTTAGCGGGGAATCTCTTTTCTTTCTCCTTTCTTGTGATTTGAATCCAGTGATTGTTGCTCTGGTCTCTGGAGCAGCAGAAGACAAGCTTCCTCCTTCTTTTTCAGATACTTAAAGATGGCTGAATACTGTCACCTCTTGGTCTTCTCTTCTCCAAACTAAACATACCCAGCTCCCTAAGTTGCTCTGCTTGGCTGAGGGTTGTTATTATTGTCTTTATTTATACCCCACCTTTTTCCCAGCTTAGGACTCAAAGCAGGCCGATAGTTGGCTTTACACACAGATGCTTTTCAACTGTCTTCACCCCTGCCCAACATGGGTATTAGTCAGGGATGATGGAAGCTGTAGTCCAGCAACATGCAGGGGCATTTCTGCAGTGGTGGGACTGATGGCACCCGCCTTCCTTCCTTTTTGCAGAGGCCTGGTGGCAGTGGGTCTTGGCCGGCAGCCTCTGCGTGGGCGGCTGGGCCGTGAACTATGTCCCTTTCTTCCTGATGGAGAAGACGCTGTTCCTCTACCACTACCTGCCTGCCGTCACTTTCCAAATCCTCCTGATTCCCATCATCCTCCAGCATACAAGCGACTACCTCTGCAGGTATGAGCGCTACCCCGGGTATGCATTGCACTTGGGAACTTTCTTGTCTGCGGGTGGAGAGGAGTCAGATGTCTACGGAGTTGAAGGAAAGTGTGGAAGACTTCAGTGGTAGTGTACCCACTTCAAAAGGTTCTGGGTTCAAACTTTAGCATATCAAAGTCAAACTAAAACCCCAGAAAGCTGCTGCTTTGCTTGAAGAATAAGGAACATGATTTTATCCTGTTGTTTGTTATTGTTTGCTGTTAAGTCGGTTGAGTTGACCTGTGAGGGAGATTGCTCCAGGTCTCCCTGTTACCTACAGCCTTGCTTGAGCCTTTCCAGTTAAGGTCCGTGGCTTCTTAGATGGGATCCACCCACCCACCTGTAATGTGGCCTTTTTCTTTCCCTATTGCCTCCACTTTTATCTACTTAAATGCAGTGTGCTACACATTGTGGTAAAATAGAAATTATCTTTCTTCCTCGTGAATTGAGATGCCTGGTTTGTGGCTTTGCTGTCGCTTTCTGAGTCTCTGTTTTTCTCTGCGTTTACAGATCCCAGCTCTCCAAGAACATGCACAGCGCACTCATGGTAGCCTGGTTCTCTTCCGTGTACCTCACCTACCACACGTTCCGGCCACTGACTTACGGGGAGCCTCCGCTCCTTTCAGCCGATCTCCAGAACTTACGCTGGAAGGACAGCTGGGACATCCTGATCCGGAAACGGCAGCCGTGAGGGAAGGAGCCCACAAAGAGGAGGACAAGAGCCACGACTGAGTGCGAGCAGGCCGTGTCAGCAAGCAGACTTGCCTTACTCTCTTGAGGTGAGGCGGGCACAAGAAGGGAGGACGGGTGGGGTTGTGGTCAGACACAACACTGCTGCTACTCCACCTGGTCAAGCTGAAGCCACTGGTATGTGGTTGCACCTGTGACGCTGGCACAGACTCTTTCACGAAAACCACTGCTGCTCTTCTGAGGCATGGCGAAACTCTCCCCTCCAAGTGGGGAATTTATCATGTTTGATCTCCAGATCATGGAAAGGAGTATAAAGGCATTGCTGAGCAGCACTGATCTTGGGATTATGCCATAAATTAAGACTGTAACTTTACTACTGATGCTTCCTTCAGCAGCGCCCCTCTGAAGGAAACATGGAGAGACAATGTGTTAATAAACACAACCTGTACACTGACCTTAATGTTATTTCTGATTGGGTCCAGAAATGCTTGGTGGCAGGGATGCCATGGTATCTAGCATGCCTTTTGCCACAAGATGGGAGCCATGTGGCTCACCAGATGTTCTTGGACTTTAGTTCCCAGCATCCCTGGCCAGTGAGGAATGCTGGGAGTTGACACCTAGTAACATGTGGAAGACCACCTGATTCCATCTCTGCAGTGCAGCCCCTGGAGAGGCTTGTGGGGAACACATTTTGCTCACCCTTGATCTAACTATTCTTAGTGTTGCTCTTTATGTCAGTATTTCTGGGTTGACTTGTGTGCAGCCAGTTCCTGTCCTTTTAACAAGAGGCTAGAACTCACCCCTCAGCAAACCAGGAGGTGGCGGCTGATCTTTGTTCTCTCTCGTTTGAGGCTAGAACAAGTTCTAGGGAAGAACATCAGAAGTCTCGAGTACCCAGTTTCATAAAGACAAGGTCAGCTAAGCAACATGGGAGGTCTTGTTTTTTTCTCTAAACACTGCGTGTACTGTGCCAGTTCACAGGCTTCCCTCAGAAGAGCTAAGGTAAGCTGTGATTACATCCACCCTGTTGCAGACGGTGGGATCTGTAGTGTTACAGGGGTCTTCTGTTCCTTGTAGGCAGCTGAGCAGGGGGTTTCCACAGGCCAAGTTAAAAGGGGGGCAGGGGGTCATCAAAAACTTGCTAGAAATGACACACACTTTCTCTCTCTGCAACCAGGGCAGTTCCCCACAAATGCCTGCTTGAAACCAACATTTTTCTTCGACACATTCTGTGAGCTGCTTCTCTGGTTTAGATCCGTGAAGCCAGGATAGCGTTACTGTGTTGCAGGAATGATTTTTAAGAATACTTGCATCTCTGGAGGGGAAAAAAAAATCCCAGTCTCAGCCATGTGTGATTTTTTATGTCCTTTATTTGTTTTTTGGTTTGTCTGTTTATTAACAAAGCCAACCAGAAGTAGGCCTGGCTTGGGGAAGGGCTCATTTTTACTTCTCCTAGGTTTGACTTTCTGTAAGAACATAGACTTTGACCTGTAGTAAAGGTGGGAGAAAAATGTCTGAAGTTTTGGCAGAGTGCATCTCCAAAGCCAGAAACATCCCTTGCCTTAGGCCAGCAGCAGCAGCAGCAAAACTTTTTGAAGGGGAGTGTGCTGTGATGGGAGAGACCCCCTGCCTGAATCAGTAGAGAGCAAGAAAGGAGTTGGCAGAAGGGCCCAGCGAAGGTAACAAGACAACTTATTGATTAAACCGTTTCACTGATTTCACTGACTTATTTTCTGCAGGAGTAAACCCTCCTCATGCTCACAATACAACACTTCTCAGGATCCAGACACACGCCAGGGTTGTTAGGTGCTGCTCAGGATGTCTCCCTCCATAGCCTGCCTCCCCATCTTCCCCTAGAAGTCTTTGTCGGGTTGCACAAGGGAACAAGAAGGAGCGTCCTCCTCCCACGCCTCGGCTGCCCTATTCCGTGGGCTACGTGAACAGCCAAACTGGCCCTTCCCCACAGAGAGCGTGGGCCAGCTGCGGGCTAAAGGTGAGGCAAACTCCCCTCTGCTTCCACGCCTGTCCTGCTCCACGACAAGGGCACAAAAGAGCTCCGCGGGCTCTTGCCTTTCAGCTGTTTCCTCCTTCAGTCAAATGCCCCCTTTTCTTCTATTCCTAAGGAGTGTCTCTGGGGCAGAGGGGAGGCCAAGGGGTGGAAAGGTTGGGGAGAACAGGCGTACATACTTCCATGCCCTCCTCAAATGAACTGGGAGAAATCTTAAAATTTAAGGGCAGTTAACAGAGGGCTTGGTGGAAAGAGTACTGCCTCTCTTTCGTAAGGAAAAACTTGAGAAAGCAGCCCAAAGGTGCTTGCTCTGACCAATACGTATCGGGCCCAATCCACTGTCCCCTGGGCTTGCTCTGAATCAGAGAGAAGAGGGCAGGGGACTTGGCCTGCTACAGTGGAGATGCCCAAGAATGTGTCTTTCCCCAAAGGTGTTTCCTTCCCCAGAGGGCAGACTGGAGCCATCTTGAAACAAGGGGATTAGAACTCAAGGGCAGTTCCTAAAAAAAACTCACTGAGGAGCAACAGTCCAAGGCCTCCACCGAAAGACGCTTCACCCCTCAGCCGAGCCCCTGCTGCGCCGGGGGGGCCGAGCCGCAGGAGTACCGCCGACCAAGTCCACCTGATGTAGAGGCAGCGGCCCGAGTGTCCAGGCAGGTCAGTGGGGGCGACTGCTGGACTCTAGGTGGGACCGCTTGCCCGGGGCCAGGAGTGGGCTGCTGTCGGCTTGTTCTGGGAAAGGCCTCTTGGAGGAGCGGCCGTGGCCATTCACAGCCCCCCGTTGCCACTTGCAGAGGTCACCGCTGAGAATGTCCTGGATGTGCTGGACAATGAGGTTTATGGCAACTGCAAAGAGAGGACAGGGAGGCCACTGGTTAGCAGGAGGAAGAGGTGCTTTGCCTCCCCCACCGGTCAATTCACCGCACCAAGTGGAGTCCAGCACCCATTTGGGGGAAGGAGATACTGTGTCACTCTGCTTTGGGCAGACCTCACCTGGAATACTGTGCCAGGTTCTAGACACCCCAGTTCAAGAAAGAGATGGACAAGCTGCCTTTGCCCGAACTAGCCACTGGCTACTAAGCTGGGCCGGGGAGGGGTCAGGTCAGGAGACATTTAAACTTAGCTGCACCTATATAATGAAATAGCTAGTGATGACTGTGTCCACTTGAAGCCATTGCAACAGCTGCATGACTGTTCTAAAGATAAAAAGCTGGCAGCATCACCTGGGCCAGGTAAGGGCACCTTTTCCAAGGTACCCCTTTTATCTTCCGCATGTGCAGTTCTTAAAAAATGACCAAATTATTTTCCTAAGTGCTGCAGCCCTGCCTGCAAATCACCCCCTTCTTGGCATATACCAAATGGCAAGCCAGAAGAACATTTTCCATTGGGAGGCCAAGCCTGGCCCAAAGGGCCTCCGCTACGGGTGCCATGACGTGGAATAGGAAGCAGAACCTCTCTAGCCCGCCCCAGGAAGCCAAGAACGCCAAGAGCAAGAAGACGTTTCCCAAGCAACACAGGGCTCCTCCTCCAGACGCCAGGAACAACTGTGCTTTCATGGCACTGACCACAGACCCCACGGGTGGGGGACGCTCCCTGGTCTGTTTCTCTCCTCCCGGACAAAAACGGGCTGGAGGGAATGACCGGTTCCACTCTGCAGAGGCCTCCCTCCAGCCGCTGATGCCAAGAAAGCTGAGCGGTGCAGCGCGCTTACCCATGTTGTCCACGCCTCGGGGGATGATCACGTCTGCATATTTCTTGGTCTGTAAATGAGAAATAGGATCAGCGTTCTCCTAACAAACCACCAGCAACATCTGGAATCAACCCCCATAGCGCACCGCGCCACACCGCACATGGCACACCATATGGCACAGGCCGAGGCACACCGGCCCACATCGTTCACATAAGGGGATACGCCAGCCCAGACTGAGCACGCCACACCATAGCAATCTGGAACACTGATAGGTTGTCATGCAAATGTTGCATTGTGTTTTTCAGAGAAGAGAAGAAATCAGCACTTTGCCAGTGAACGTGGAGGAACGGCTACCATTTCAGTGGCTATCAAATGGTGGGTGGGTAATGGTGGAGGCAGTAAACCAAGAGGGATTCAGAACAAAAGTTACACAAAAGTGGGTGGGAAGAAATGGAAAGGCAAGCTTTCCTTTGGTTAAAAGTTTGTTCTAGAGGACAGACACTGCTCTGAGACACGTGAACTCACAGGGAAGAGCACCTTATGCACACAGAGCATGCCTTTTACGCCGCACCCGATTATTGCACACATTTGCAGAAGACTCCTGAGGGGTTGGAAGAGTGTAACTCTCAGGAGTGGGCAGGCCTGGGCTGGACCCAAAAGTCTATTTTTAATGCTAGGGCTATTTTAACGGGGGAATGTGTGAAGCAGATAACTCCTAGAATTCCCTATTCAGTAGTCATGCCACCTGGGGTTTTGGGAGGTTGTAGTTCACCAAAAGGAACTTTTGTGGAGCTCTTATTTGAAAGGACATCATGTAAGATGGCACAAGCTTGTTTTCTCTCACTTCCACACTACAGTTATAGTGCTATTACTCCACTTTTATCCTCCTGTTGACTCCTGAAGTTTGTAGTTTAGGGAGGGGTATTTAGAACTCTCAGTGAGGAAACTACGAACCCCAGAATTTCATGAGATGTTGAAAGTGGAATAATAGCACTACAACAGTGTAGTGTGGAAAGGCCCTAGGACGCGGAGGAGGCTTCAAACTGCAGGAAAAGAAGTTCCACCTAAACTTCAGGGTGAACTTCCCTAATTTCCCTTTTTTATCATCTGCTTTATTTTATTTGCAAAATAGTTTAATCATTAATTATACTATAACACTTACGGTATAATTAATGATTAAACTATTTTGCAAATAAAAAAATATAGCTTTACTTGGAAACCGGGGCGAACCTATCTGCGGCCTGAAGAAGTTCAACCCATTTAATTTTGGCCCGCACCTACTGCCAAGTTGTGCAGGTCTGCTGTAAGCTAAACAGGAACGCTGTGTTCCAAGATGACGTCTGAATTTGAGACTTGAATTCCGGGATCGCAAGGCTTTACTGAGTCCCAGCTGGGAGCCCGCCTCCCTGCCAATGCCGGCCCTTCTCAGAAAGGAGAGAAAAGCCGGGGGGGAGTGTGCCTGCCCGCTCGGTTTGGCCTCCCTCCTCGAGGAGAAGGGAGGGAGAGGGAACTCCCTGCTGTGTGGCCGGCCGGCGAAAGAGTTCAAGGGGAGACACATTCATCACCTACAGTTATGGTGATTTAAGTCTTGGGGGCTCCAGCAACAAATTATATTTACAAGAAAAGGTAAAGAACCACTGGTTTAGGAGGAGGGGAAGGTCTCCTTACCGGCAAGCAGAACTCTTCAAAGGCAGGCTTGACAAAAGTTGTATACTGAGTCAAAATCTGCTCCAGGTCCCTTCCCCTCTTCATATCGCGCAGAACTACCAGAGAAGAAACCAAAAAGCCAGCTCAGTGCCAGGGCGTCCGAGGCCTCAAGACCACAGAAGGCACAGACAAAACCAAAGAAACCCCTCGCACGCTAAACCCAGGGAGGACAGGACGTTCTCATGTCTTCCCACCAGTTAGGTATCTGCCGAGACACTCAGCTGTTTTATACCTCTTTTATCCTCGAGACAAGAAGGCAGCCCTGTCTCCTCATACTGAGCGCTGCCATAACACCTTCCGGATACTTTCATCCCCGCCGCCCCCCATCATCTCCCCCTTGCCCGGATACAATAAAGCAATTGACCATTTGGTGCCCTGGCATATTCCGGCCAGTTTCAACCAGGTATTATGTTGCAACCAACAATTAGCGCCTGATACTTTGGAGCACGCTAGCCGACTCTGACAATGGCTAAATGAGCAGATCTATTCCAACACGTATTTTAATCCCGACCCAGCAATTACTTATGACAAGAGCCCTGCACCCTGAGAGGAAGGCTGTTTGGGCAGCGTGCGGAGAGAGACACACACAAGGGATTGGACGTTACCTCTCCGGGAGAGCCTGACATCTGAGTCCGTATCCACAAAGAGGCGGAGGTGGAACATGTCCCGGATGTCTTGGTTGTAGAACACCAAAATGCCTTCGAAAAGGACCACGTCTGCGGGATAGACCACGGTGGTTTCAGGCAGCCTGCAGGGAGGTGAGGCAGAAGCAAGACTGTTCAGAGCACAGACTGCAGAGGAGGGAAAACCTGTGCCCCCCCATCCCAGATATTGCTGGACTGCAACTCCCATCGCCAGCAGAATAAAAGGCAGCTGCTTCAGGAGTCCACATCATCTGAACTCTCTGTGGCTCACTGGATATTTATCTCTCAACAGGAACTTTTGTCCTATTTTTAAATAAACTGCTAAATTACGGCATTGAGATTAAGGGAAGCTGGAGGGCCACCCTGTTCTGCTTTGGTCAGACCTCACGGAGCATCCTGGGTCCAGTTCGGGGCAGCACCGTTCACCAAGGCTCCTGGCAAGTGTCAACATTGTCCAAAAAGCGGTCAACAGTTTGGAAAGCAAGGCTTCTGAAGGACGACTGAGGGAGGAGACTATGCTTAGCTTGGAGAAAACAGAGAGATGGCGTAATGGCCATCTGTAGCTATCTGAAGAGACAGCCTGTAGAGGATGGAGCCAGCTTGTTTTCTTCCTCCTCCAGATGGAGAGTCTATTCTGCTCACAGAACCACCACCCATGGATTCAAGTTTCAAGGAAAAAAATCCACCTAAACATTAGGAAGAATTTCTTTAGTGTAAGAGCTGTTAGAACAGGCTCTCCATCTTTGGAGGTTTTTACAGAGAGGCTGAGTGGCTATCTGTCTGGGGGGGGGGCTTTGACGGTGTCTTCCAGCATTGCAGAAGGGGGTTGGACTGGATGGCCCCTGGGGTCTCTTCCAAATCTAGGATTCCGTGATGCTAAATTGCATTCAGAGTCTTGTTCAGTAGATGGGATATTAACACCCAGAGAGAATAAATAACTAAACTACCATGCAACGGGAGCAATTTGTTCCTGCCGGCTGCAGCAGAAGGAGAAACTAGAAGAGGCTTCACACACTCAGCAAAGATCTCCCCTTCTTGAATGCTTTCTAGTTCTGGGATGAAGAGTCTGGAACTCCAAGAACAAGGATGGCCTTCACCAACACGGGAACCTCCCAATGGGTGGGGCCTAAGGGTTCCTTTCATCCTGAACCAGCCCAAGCCATACTGTGGCTGTAAAAAAAAGTGTTAGTGTCCCCCCCAATGACGAAATGTCCACCAACCTGGAATGAGTCACAAAATCGTAGGTTGGGACCTCAACCGTTTGGCCGTCCACAATATTCTTCAAGGTGGTCTGCATCAACTCGTTGTCAAAAGCATCTGCAGGATGTTTCCAAAACAGAAAAAGGCCCAGTACCGTAAGAACAGCAGCCGAGGGTGCTGGAAACGGCTGCCCTCACCAGCTTGCCCCCATGCCTTTCCCACAAACGTCCATCGCGACGGGTGTGCGCCGGGAGTACCTGGGTGATCAAAGTTGTACTGTCCTTTCAGGGCTTTGGCCTTCTGCTCTGCCGTCAGCACCTTATAGAACCGGTCCTGGCTGAGGATGACCACCTTCCGCTGGCGATGGTCCACCTCGTTCTGGCCGAGCAGCTCCATGATCTTCTCGCAGACCGTGGACTTGGTGGGGCGGAGCAGCAAGAGGGAAGAAATTAAACCAGATAGCTCAACGTGCGGGATGGGCTAAGTCAAGACAACAGCCCACCAGACTCTGCATCCTCTTTGTGACAGATGTGAAAATGCAAAAAGAGAGATACGGAGAGAGGGAGAGATTTATTCCACAGGTTGAGCGCAAGCCAAGAGGGCCAGGGGTGTGCATCACATCAATGGCTACCGATCAGCTGTGGGAGAGGTCACAGACTCACCTGGGAAGCATTATTCTTGATGTGCACAAGGGGCCTTCTACACCAACACAGAAGCAGAAGTGAATACTGGTTGAATGACCTTTTATCCAAACTGCTTGAGACTAGAAGTGTTCCATATTTTCAGAGTCTGGAATACAGTTGTTCTTCTTGTGTGCTGTCAAGTTGTTTCTGAATTCATGGTGACCCTAAGGTGAAGGGGCTTCCTGGGGCTGAGAGCGTGTGATATGCCCAAGGGCAGCCAGTGGGTTTCTTGGCCAACTGAGGAATCAAACCCTGGTCCCCAGGCTCCCGGTCGGATGTTCAAACCACCCCACGACACTACGCTGGGTAGGAAGGCAAACAATGCAAAACGCGCACAGCGACAGGTGCACAGGTGCACACTAAAAAACGCCAAGCCACTTAGCGCCTTTCCTAATTGACTCTAGATGTGGGACGGACCCTTTGTCACCAAGGAGGCCATAAAGCTCTGAGTAGCGGTAACCCAGCGGCTCCAGCTTGAGGCTGGATTAAGTGACCGGGAGGCCGTCGGCCCGAGCGGGCTGCCGCCTGGAAAAGCTGACACGCCAACCAGTGGGCTTCCAAAAGGCCCGACACCCCCAGCGAGGATTTCGGCACTTCGAAGGTGCGGGAGCCGAGGCTGCGGCCAGAGAAAGGGGACGCCGGACGGCTTCAGCACCCTCCCTCCCTCCTCCCCGGGCGACAAACCAACCCTGCGAGGGGGGCCCGGCCCAAAACGATCCCAGCGGCGTGGTGGGTCTCTCCGTGGCCCTTCGCACCCCACCCCTGGGTGAAGGCTCCTGGCCCATGAATTACGGATGGGGAACCCCCCGGGGGGCGGGGGGGTTCGCCGCCCTTTCGGCTCCCGTAAACGGTGGCCGGCGAGAGGCCCCGCCGCGCTCTGCGGCATCCGGCCGCGTCGCCCTTCCAGCGCGCGCGTTCCTCCCGGGCTTTAGGAAAGCGGGGGGCCGAAAAGGAAACCCCGGGGACGGCCCCGAAAGCGCCCGTGGGCGCCGCGGCAAACGAGCGCGCCCTCCCCGCCACGCGGGGCGCGCGGAAGGGGCCGCCCCCGGCAGAGGTCCCGCCGCCGCCGCCGCCGCCGCCGCGTTGGACAACCGTGCCCCCCCGAGCCCCCTACCTTGCCGCTGGCCGTCCCTCCGCTCACCCCGATGAGGAAGGGCCGCGGGTGGGGCCGCTCCGGCTCCCCGGCGCTGGAGGGCCCCAGGCAGAGGCTGCTGCTGCTGCTGCTCCCCGCCGCCGCCGCCGCCATGGCCCGGGCATCACAGGCAAGGCCGGCCTCCCTGGCCACAGCGCACAAACTACCTCTCCCAGCAGGCCCTCCTCCAGAGGGAACACTGAGCGAAGGCAAGCGGGACGCGAAGCATGGCGGGAAGCTGAGTCCTCCCGTCCAGCCGCAAGAGCCGAGGCTGCGCAGAGACGCCCCTGGGCGAGGGAAAGGCAGCGCCTGCGCGACGCCCAACGCTTCGCCCTGGGCGGGCGGAGCCAACAGAAAGACGGGGCGGAGCTTCGGAGGCCCGAGGTTTAAGGGGGCCCCACCGGAACCCGGGCGGGGCGCGGGAGTGGGGCCCGCCGGCCGAGGAGCAGCACCCGGGGATGGGCGCCGATAAGCGCGAGCCCGCATGTATGCCCCCGCCTGTAAAAGTGGACACGGACACACACGTGCAGAGATGCACACCCCCATCTACACGCACACGCCCCCGACGTATACACACATACCCATACATACACTCACTCACCTGTATACACACATACCCATACATACACTCACTCACCTGTACACACAGATACACATGTAGCCACACTCGGGTACACACAGGCCCTGTAGGCAGGGCGCACGCATGCGCGCGGGCACGTGGGAGCCGCGAGGGACACGAGCCGCGCGCGCTGCCTCGGCCCCGAGGAGCCTGCAGCCTTCCCTCGCGTCCCCCGCAGGAAGAAGGGCAGCGGAGGAGGAGGAGAGCTGGCGGCGGAGTGGGCGACACCGCAAACGAAGCCTGGCAACCCACCGCCTCTCAGTAGGAGCGGGTGCGCCAAAATCTGAAAAATAAATCCGAACTCGCAAACCCCTCCGGGCCTCCACCTGCAGCTTGTTCGTCCCGTTCCGTTCGCAGCCGCGCTCGCAAACACAGGCATTCTTAGCAAATCGCTGCGTTCCCCTGAGGGCAGACGTGCGAGAGGCGCCCTTGGCTCAGCCCGAAGTCATCCCCCCGCGCTCGCACCGAGGGACGCGCGCGCGCGCAGGCCCCCACCCAGGCGCAGGCGCAGGCGCAGGCTGGCCCGGCGGCACAGACGTCGGGGGCGCGGCGCCCCGGGCCGCCGCCTCGCAGCCAGCCCAGCCCAGCCCACAACGCTGCACGCCTCCCCCGAAGCGCCCCGCGGTCACTCCAAAGTTGCTGGCAGGGCTGGCCCGGCCCGGCCCGGGGCTTCATCCGGGCAGCAGCCGTGGACAGCCTTAACCGCAGTCCAGGCCCATCCACAGCGGGCGCGCGAAATGAAGCGGGGAACCACAGGGACGGGGGGTTCCCGGAGGTCCGCCGGGGCGGGGGGGTGGCTGAAGAGGGAGGCCAACCCGGGACTCCAGGGAGCCTAAGGACGCCGGGGAAGCTCAGGGGGCGGCTGGGCTTCTCCCAAGAGGGGCTTCACCGCCTGGCGCCGTGGCCCACATTAGCAAAGCAACGCGAGCAAGGCGGTAAGACGAGCGACGCTTAGTTCTGCGGCAGCTGAAGCAGGTACAGGCTTTGCAGAGGCCCAAAACGAGACAAAACGCATTTCCTGGCACCCACCTTATCCGCACGAAACAGGCGGGCTTCCTTGCGCACCCGGTCGGGAGACCATCAACACTTGGTCCAACCCTCCCCTCCTGGTGGGGTGGTTTGAGAGCGGGACGGAGGCACTGGGAGACCAGGAATCAAATCCCGGCTTGGCCACAGAACTCCACTGATGACCTTGGGCAAGTCACAATTCTCAGCCTCAGAGGAAAGCAAGGCAACCCCCCCTCTGAACAACTCTTGCTCAGAAAACCCTGTGATAGCTGATGGGGTCAGCACGGGTCCTTGATGCCACACAACAACCAAACGGTATCAAAAATGTTGACCTTTTTCCAGTATCTGCATCATCTACTTTAAAATTATGTAAATCCTCTGTGGTCATTATTTTTTTCCAATTACAAACCTGCCTTTGTACTTTCAGCCTTGACTTTCTCCAGTAATCATTCCAAGTCTTTGCTATTTTCTGTTATTTTCTCTGTATCTTAAACTACTGATGTCCCTCCCTCCCATTTTCACACCTGCTTCCTCCAAATTTAATCTTGCTTTATGTATCTCTTGCTTTATGTATCTTATGCGCAGCATGCAAGTTAAACAGAGACCCCCTGGCCAACCGGAAACCATTCCCCTTTCTCCGTAATCTATCCTCCGGTCCAGGGTGGGGACAATCAAATGTTGTGGCGCACCCGTTTCCTGAAGAGCAATCCATCGTTTTTCATGATCTACACAATCAAAGTCTCCGCTATAACCTATAAAACACAGGCTGATTTTCTTCTCAAAATCTCCAACTGACGCTCCGCTGTGGGCTGTTCTCCCCCTCGACCTCTGCTTTTGTGCCACAAGGGAGCCCCTCCCAGGGCAACGGACCGGCTCAGCCCATGTTGACAGATCAAAGGTCTCCGCGTTCTGCCCTTGAAGGGGGGGGTGCCCCACATCCTCCCCCTTCCCTCTACGCCCGGTGCGTCCCCACATACAGAAAATGGCTCTGACAGGCCCGCAGGGGCTGGCGTGCTCCCGGGAGTTGGATGGGAGCCGCCTCCTGGCCTTTTCCCCGGCCCGCCCGGCCCGGCCCCACTGGCTCCCCCCTGGCAGGGCAGGGAGACCCTGGTACGGCCTTCTCGGGCCGGAAATGCCACTGCTGCTGCCACTGGCTAGCTACACACAAGCCGAGTCAATTATTACTAAGGTGCAGGAAGCCGAACCCCAGGGGATGGGAGGGGCTGCTCTCCCCTGAGGAGAGCCACCAAGGCATCCTCTTTCCTTGGGACTCCGGACAGTCAGTGGCCACATGGACAGTCAGGCACCTCTCTGGCTCTGGAGCATCAGCTGCTGAAGGCGGGAAGGAGCCCCTCCGGGGGGGGAACGCAAGGTACAAAAAGCACTCCCCTTTCCTCCTTGGTGCAGGCACTCTGGGTTTGCTTTTACCTGGGAAGGAAGGGATGAGAGGGATGTGAGGCCAGAGGCAGGGTGGGTGATCCATGAAGGGCACCTCCAAAGAGCTGAGGAAAAGAGGGGAGGCGTGCCGGCAGCCCAGCACCTCCGGGCGACACGGCTGCAGGACTGTTGCCAGCTGGGACAACTAAAGCGGACGTCCGTGTGCCAGGTGGTGAACCAAGGGGTGCACTGGAGAGGGACAGAGACAACTTTGTGGGGAGGGGGCCAAAGAGTTGCGTCAGTGGCTTATGTGGAAAAGGTTTCCATAGGTAATGACAAAATAACTCCAATTAATGCATTTTAATTAGAAGCTACGTTGTGAAGCTTGCAAGGAATGCTAGGGATCTGGAAACCGAAGGGAAACTGGAGTGGAGGATTCTTATGTGGGAGACCATGTTCTTATTTGCCCCCCCCCATCACTATACCTGAGTGTGCCTGAGGGCAGGAGGGGACAGAGAAGGTCTTCCGAGCTCTCTTCCCTGCCCTCCGCCTCCCCAGGAGTAGCTACTTTGCTTCTGTGGGGAAGTAGGACAGGCTCCACCCTGGAGGGAGCTTGGGTCTCCTCTAGGAAGAGAGCGCTGACCACTTCAGCCACATGGGCAGATTGTCTCTTTGGCCCACAAGTAGAACATGTGCCACGGAACCAAACAGGCAGTGTCGTCTTCCTCTGAATAGTCTATGGGATGTAAAAATTAGTTGTTTGTTGTTCTATATGTGCCTTCAAGTTCTTTCTGACTTGTGGCCACCCTATCCTGGGGTCTTCTGGGGGCCGAAAGCGTGTGACGCACCCAAGCTCACCCAGTGGGTTTCCATACATGCTTCTGTGGCGAGTGTGTCCGTCCATCTGTCCATGTTTGTGGTTGGCACACACACTGCATATGCAACAGACAAAGAATGCACTTTCTAAAGCCACAGTCCAAAAGCGAGTCCCTAGCACGGGGATTCACAGTTAAGAACATGTGTAGCTACAAGGAGGGAAGAGCTTCCTGTGAATTTCTACCTAATTCTACCTGGCAGGCGAGTTGCCGCGTGTGAGTGGCTGGCAATGGCTTCTTATGGAGTTGGCTTCTGTTTCTTCACAGGACGAGGTGCCTGAAAGCAGCTCTCGGTCCCCCGAAGGAGAAGCAGCAGAAGGGCGCGCGTCCCTTCTGGCGCGGACGCCATGGGCGAAGCAGAGGGAGCGGCACACCCTCCCCCAGGTCCCAGAGGAGCAGATGAAGGAGCGCTGGGGGTCCAGCTGCCCCCAGAGAGCGGGGCCCCTCCTGGGCTCCCAGGTTCAGAAGCCCAAGCCGGGCCCTCGCCACCAGCAGGGCTGCAGGAGGCACCCCTTCCTGCCAGCGGAGCGGCCAGCACCGCCCCTGACCAAGAGCCTCCGCCCTATTCTCCTCCGGACCCGAAAAGCATCCACCTGCTCTACCCAGCCTTCCAGGCCAACTTCCCCGTCTTCTACCAGCCGGGACCCCTCCAATGGGACCCCCATCTGCTGCCGAACACGCTGCCGGGGGCCTCCCCTTTCACCATTGTATGTAACTTCATTTTTTGAGATTTAAAGTTTCTTAGTTTTAGCAGAAGATACAAACAAAGCAATCCATAACTATGAGAGCCCTGGATAAGCTCCTCTGAAAGGCTGAAGGTGTGGCAGCCATAAGGGAACAGCAGTGTTGCCGTTTCTGAAGCCTCCAGGCTTCCAATGCGCTTGGCAAAGGGCTTTCGTTGCAGTGCTGGCGGACATTATATGGCATTGCTGTTCCTGGGCTGTCTCCTAACTGGGAAGGAGATCATTTTAGGGTCATACCCAAGGTCCTCATTCAACTCAGAGAATGATTTAGCAGCTGAAATCTAGCTTCACTTCAGACCAGCTAGATCCAGACTCAACTGATTCTGGTTCATACCCCACATCTCAAGCTGACAATCTGCATGGCCCGTGCTCTCCCACTTACGTGCAGTGCAAAACCAAACATGGCTATAGCTTTTATTTTTTCACATATCTATATAAAATTTGGAGATATTAGGAGTGGGGCTTAGTCTATCTAAAACAATTTCAGGCAGGCAAGTCCAGGGCTTCTGCACTAAGCTCCTGGAAAAACTTTACTGTTCTGCAAAAAAACCCTTTTAAAAAGTTGTTGACTGCTAGTCTCGGCAACTCCTTTTACACCGCTTTGGTCCGGGCATTGCCCCCACCCCCTGCTGCTGAGCCTTAGTCAGCTCAATCTGTTAAAGCCTAGCTAATATATACGATAATGATCATAATGGCAGTGCTTAGACATAATAAAATTTTTTCCTTGATTATACCAGTAAATCCACTGGTAAGGTTCAGGAAGGTGCAGGAAGAGGAAGTCAGAATGCTTTCTTAGCACCAGCTGTCCAGGGGGTCAGAGCTCCCTCATGGCCCCCTGCTCCCCAATGCATTTGGTGATCTGGGCTGGCACAGGAAACCTTTATCTCCTAGCCTCAGAAGGGGCCTGCCCCGCTTCCCCTTGAGGGGCCTGCCTAACCCTCTTGCCGGGGAGGTAAGAGGCCAAGATCTCCCCGCTTTGTTGCTGCCCTAAAGGTCTTGGCCCTGGTGCTGGGGAGCTCTCACGTCTCTTCTGTCTCTGCCTCGAACAGGACTGCTTAGTGCTGCCTTTTGAACTATTGCAGCAGGCTGCTGGCAGTGCCATATTCTTTTTCTACAGTGAAGGCAAACAGCAGTCCTGGGATCCCCCGCCTCAGAATTGTCCCAGACAGCCTTCAATCTTTGGCCATCTTTGACCGTCTGCCTGCCAGCTAAGTAAGGGCAAAAATAAAAATGGGCCAACTGGGGCAAGAGGAGGAAAATAAGTTTTTGCAGTTCGTAATTTTTTGTGGGGAAGGAAGAGTTTCTCACTCCATCGCCTCCAAAGGGCAGGAGCTCACCTGGCAGGCAGACGGCAGAACTAGTGCCTTCTCTCTTGCAGTACGATCAGGACCTGTTTGGCGAGATCTCCACAGAAACTGACAGGAGGAGATGCCCACCCAAAGACTACCTGGTGGAATCGGTGCTGGTGATGATCTTCTGCTGCTGCCTCACGGGAGTGATGGCTCTCGTCTATTCCCATGAGGTAGGTTCTCTGAGGACCAGCTGGACCAGAGTTCAGCTTTGCCCACAGACAATCTATGGGTTTTCTCAATTAGCTTCCTCCTTCCCTCCCTCCCCGCCGTGGCAGCAGGGCTGCCCCTCTGCTCTGCGTTGCGTCCGCCTCCTGGCTAGAAGCAAGCAGATCAGGCTAAATGTTCCTTCTCCGGTCTCCTTATATGAGTGAGAATAAATGCTGCTCACATTTTACCTTAATCTGAGAAGAGGCCATTAAGCTCACATTTCTGTCTTAATTTCTCAACAGGAAAGTAAATTTCCTCTTTCTCTGTTTGAGTGGAACCATGAAGCCCTATGAGGAGTGACTTAGGGAGCTGGAGAAGAGAAGAGTAGGAGGGGACATGAGAGCCAGGCTTAAATGTCTGGAAGGAAGTCACAAAGACGAGAGCCAGCATTGTGTGGTGGAGACAAGGGTTCAGTTCCCTGTTTGGCCATGGAAACCCACACTGGGTGCATCATACACTCTCAGCCCCTACTGAGTTAGGATAACTCTTCTTTGGAGGTTTTTAAGCAGAGGCTGGATGGCTTTGATGGGTGTTCCTGCACTGCGGGGGGTTGCACTTGATGGCCCCTGGAGTCTCTTCCAACTCTAGGATTCTATAAGACCAGGCATTACACCCCTCAAATGCCCCCTCCCCAATTCCCTTGGCTGTTTTACCATGCTTTGGGTCATGTTTTGACCTAGAAGTGAACTTTCAGGTCACTTCCTATTGGGAAAAAAGGGCAAATAACTGTATCTATCCCATGCCAAGTGGTATTTGTATTTGCAGAAAAACACACTCTTTTTTCTCTTTTTTTCTTTTAAATTTCTGGGAGGGCTTGATGCGAAACAGCAGCTTCCACTTATTAGCAGAGGCAGTTCAGAGTGTCTGCTGAAGTGTTTGAAAGACTGGAAACTGGGGGGTTTTTTTGGTTTTTTTGAGCAATAAGAAATCTAAGGATCCATGGTTATGATTATTATTAATTCTAGTAAGCTCAATGTATATAGACCTGTAATGGTAGAATATTAGATATGGGATATTAATTTGGCTTTTCCCTTTTTTATTACAGATTGTTGGGGGGCTTAGAGTCCTGTTGTGTTTTAGTTAGTGCAGGAAGAATGTGCTTCACTTAACTTAGTTTAGTTCTAGTTTTAGTTACACATGTGTATTGTTTATGTATAGTTTCTTTTTCATTTCCTTTTGCTTCTTCCTCTGTAGTTGCAAGTTTGTTTCATTGTACCTCTGAACTACAATTAATAAATATTAAACCGTAACAAAAAGGAAAAGAGATACAGGGAGATAGTTGAGTCTGCCTGCAAGCTCCTTGTGTCCTTTAGTGGATCAAGCATGATTTGGAGCTGGCTACGCTAACTCTGGATTCCCTCTCCATTTTGTATTTCCTCCCCAACTGCAGACGCGTGTTGCTCTGAACAGAGGGAACCTTGCCCAGGCCAAGGCCGCCTCCCAAAAAGCTCGATCGCTTGTTTTGACCAGCCTCATTGTCGGAGTCCTTTTTTCGGTCAGCTGGGTGGTCTACGTCCTCGTGACCCTCTACTTCTGACCAACTGGGCCACGAATAACCAGGACGCAACATCTTCCTGCCGAAGCAGGGCAACCTGAGCAAACCTGGACGCCTCCTCCTGGTTATGTTCGCTGCCCAAGTCTGCTTGCGGTCCTGCGAATCGGTGAGGAAGTGGGCTGGAATCTTTGACTTTTCAAAAATTCACAATTTCTTTCTTCACAAAGACAATGAAAAGCAGTTGTGATTTAAAGAAATCAAGTGGAAGAAAATGAACCTGGCAGATTTCCCCACTTGGGAGAGCTTTGGATATTTAGCTCTTCAAAGTTTAGACCCAGCTCCTTATGCATTCAACTACATCTGTGGTTGTGAATTTGAGTTGCCACTTCTATTTTTTTCCAAGGCTCCTCATTTCTAAGACATGCAAGGCAAGCAACTATCTGGGCCTGTCAATGCTGGGTACGGCTGTTCTTCTTGGACCTGAGCTGGTGCGGATGGCTTGGAGAATCTTTTTGGATTTTGATAAGACCTTACCAAGATACACACATCTCTTGAAACATGGGATAGAAAGTACATGAAAAACCTCACACGTTAGCTTCAGCTGTCTTGTCATGTTAATTGTACCAGCAGAAAGCAGCACTGAAAGCAGAGGTGGAGATGCCAAATATAGGTATGCCTCAGTTAGCAAGACAGATGTGTTCCTGGGCGTGACATCTTTAACAGAAAATTTGGTACCAGGTACAGAAACAACATGGATGGGGATTTAATTTGCCACTATACTGGGCCAAGGTAGTGGGCCAGGACTCTCTTCCTGTTGGCAGATCTTAGTAGAGGAATCCTTCCACTCAGAATTCGCTGCTTAGAAAGTTGCTGGCTGCCAAAAAAGCATAGCTACAACAGTCACTTGAAAAGCTGGCAACTGTCCTTTCTGAAATTGTTATCTTCTGGAAAACTAACTGCTGACTACAAATGCAAGACCAGATGGATAGTTAACTCCTAGATTATTAGTTAAATTAATGTAGGCGTTATATTGGTGATAATAACATGGTTTTTGACAGTGGTGTGAATGTACAAATACACGGCTCCAGCCTTCCCACAAGCTTTAAGATTCAAGCAATGCCTGCTGAATTAGTTTGGATGCACTTCAGATGCTGGTCAGCAGGAGGCAGATTTACCCCGTATAAAAATAACATCCAGCCCTGGCACTTCCATGCTTTGATGGACGAGTCTGAGCACTTTGTTAACAATGAACCTCATTGTAAAAAGCAGGACTTTTGTCGCAAAACACTGCAAAACTTGAGCACAGGCTGCGAGGAGATTCCCAATTTTGGGTGTAGTAGTTAACAAAGCTGAGTCTGAGCAACTTCTTCTGTCTTCCCCTGAGGGTCTTTTCCTTCCTGCCTGCCTTTCTCTAGAGCAGCTAAAGAAACAGGTGGATGGAAGAGGAGAAGGGGTCTCCAGCTCAGATACACAACCTGAAATGTAACCTGTTATTTTTTCCTTTTCAGATGTACATAAAATAATTAAGTTTTTAAAAATTCTGAGTGCTATAAGGCCTGTGGTACAGCATGCACACAAACACAATCCCTGTCCAGTTTGCCATTGCCTCAACAAAACACAACAGGACATGGGGCAGCTCTTGAACCATTCCTCCTCCACTGGGTAAAGCAGCACCTTCAGGACTCTGAACTTTTTTGCTGACTTCTCAGTTTTTTTAAGTGTGTTTTAAATTGTTTTAATATTGTGAATATTGTGTTGAACCTTCTTTGTCCAGAAATCTGAAAACATCCAAAAATTGATGTATTTTGTTGCCAGCTGCCTTCTTCCGCCTTTGAGGTGGCACAGCCACCTGATGGTAAAAAAAGAAACTGAGGATCTGTGAAATGGCACGAGGCACGGATCCACACCAAACATTACACTTGGATTTCCCTCTATTTCACAGATCTTCCGTCTCTTTCCAGCCTCCCGTCTCATCTACAACACAAGCCACGAATGACTGAGAGATGAGGCTATTCCAAAAAAGGTACTGTATTCCAAAGTAAAATAAAATAAAAAATCCAAAATATGAACACTTCTGGTCCCAAGCATTTTGGATAAGGGCAGCCTAACCTGTAGTTTAATTCTAATTTAAGCTCAACTTTCCTCTTTTTAGATGTACTGTATCTGTTTTAGAGCCGTCCTGAGTCTCAACCGTGGGGAAAAAGCAGGATACAAAGAAAGAGGATGGTGGGGAGGATGATGGACACTTAAAATTTATAGTTACCCTTTCAGCAATTGTCCTTTGTTAAGTTACAGTTGTAATATAATGCGGTTATTATCCTGTTACTGGAAAAAGGAATGCATTTCAAGCACTGAGTTATCTGTGACTTGTTACTTCCAAGTTCTGTTGAGAAGAAAATCAAGAACTCGTAGCTCACAGAACGAGCATCTTTACTGCCTTGGGGAGATGGAAATTTGAACGGAGAGCGAAGCCCCCAGAGAGGGGACGGTGGCAGTGCAGCTCACAGACAGTGCTGCTTCCCCGGCCACCCGGCACACGAATTCCGTCTCGTCTCTGTTGCCGGACTCACTGGGTTTGTGTCCTAACAAGGGCAACCAATCGATCGGAACCAGCAAAATGAAGTCATGAGACACGAAGTCATGATATAGACCATGCGACACATGGAGGAATCGGGTACGATTGTCACTTTAATCTTGGCAACCAACGCATGCACCGTGAACAAGATGATCGTTAAAGGGCGGGTGTGTTAACCAACCCCTTTAATATAAAAAAGTAACAGGCTCTCATATTGTTGTTGTTCCTCTTGTCGCAGTGAACAGGTGCTGCTATGGGGATCACAGTAGCCACAACCCTACGGTGTCAGATGGGGGAGACTGCTGGGTGGCACAACAGCCAAGCCAAGAGAGGCCTGTTACACCTAGCCCACCGTTTCAGCCGCACACCGCCAGAACTGAACTTAATTCAGCCTTCTTCCTCACATCCCTCTGTATCTCCATCTCTGGTTCCTCAACTCCCAGCATATGCCCATTCCTCCCAGGGGACTCACCAAGACAACAGCACAATAAATAGCGAAGAAAATTCAGATGAAACAGAAGCTCAGATTTTGTCAAAATCAGGAATCAAGAATTTCTGCAAAATCTAAGTGCACGCAGTGTCTTCCCTGGCCTGGCACCCTCTGCATTTATTTGATGGGCTACAGCCCCCATCATCTCCAGTAGCTGTGCTGGTGGGGAATGATGGAAGCTGCAGCCCAACGCACCCAGAGGGTGTGAGATTGGAGGAGGCTGCTTTACCACCTTAAGAGGAGGGACGCAGGCAGGATCAAAAAGTTTGGCTGCATTTTGGATTAAGGTCTTAGAAATCCGATGGTAGTGGCCATCCCCAAGGATTCACAGATTGCGAAAACAAGCTCTTTGTTCCCCCAAAGTGAGGCAGCTCAAAATGGAATTCCATCTCAATGCTCCTTTGCTCCCATTCCCCAATTTGTCCCTGGGTTCATCCAAGGGGAAGGGAGGAAGGAGCTGATAAAAGATGAAGCCCAAAATATTTGGTCGCCTGAGGCAGACCTTTCTCTAGACTGCTGACCCCCAGAACACAACGCAGGCGTGTAATTTTGGCACTGAGGGAGAAATTCTCCTCTCCCAGGCTCTCTCTCTCAGAGGCTTTGCTTATTCACTGAGGTGGGAATTAAGATCGGGGTAGAAAACAGGCAGCAGTGAGGGTGAGGGTGTCATTCCCTAGCCCAGAACCTTCCAAATGTGCTTGACTATAGCCGCCATGTCCTCGAACCACTACCTGATGATGGAGTGGCCACAGAACGTGGAGTTGAGGAAACCTCCTCTATTGCCTAGGCAGTACGGCTGGGCTGGAAAGTAACCAACAGTTTTCAAGGCATTTCATGCAGAGAACAAAGGCGTAAGCCTCATGCACAGGAAGGAGTGGTGGCTCTCCCTAGAGCTGCTCACCAGAAGGGAACGGGTCCAGTGGATCACAGCGAACGAACCATGAACCAGGGAGCTGTGTGGGGATAGTTCTGGAAACACAGGGCCCTAGGAGTGTTTCTGACACTCCCAACTGCAGCCCTGCCTCCTGGTTTGAAAAAGACAAAGCTTCTGGGACTTTGGGCAGTTGGTTTCATGCCTGAGAGAATTCAAGCATGGCAGGGAAACATCAAGTATGGTGAAAAAATGTGGTCTCCTTCTTGGAGCTGGCTGTCAGAGGGCAGAAGAGAAAATGGGGGGAGTTTGAAGAAAACTATGAATTAGGAAGAAATTCAAGGAGTGGCCGCAGAGTGACATAAAATTTTGTAAGGAAGAGGGCACAGCAGACATGCCAACTGGGATCACAGAATCAGAGAACTGTAGAGTTGGAAGAGACCACAAGGGCCATGCCATGCAGGAATATATCATCAAAGTGTTCCTGGCAGATGGAGGTGTCCAACCCAACTTTCCACCAGCGCTTCTGTCTAGGCATTCAGCTTGGCAAGGCAGGAGAGTCAAACTCTGCTGCCTTATATTCAGGCTAGGAACTCTGGAGCAGCATGGTCAGTATTGCCCCTGGCCACACTTGCATCTCCACCTCTAATCTACAGGCAACTGTTCAAGAATTATGGCAGCCCATATTTCCAGCATGACGGCACACTGAGGGAAGAAAGCTGCCATCCTTTCAGCGATGTGAACAGGACATTTTTACGAAGCAAGAGCTTCCAACATGAGATGTAGTGGCACTGTTTATCTGCAGAGACATCCTGGAAAAAGGTTTTGATGGCATCTCTCAAACAGCGTGGAAGAGAAAGCCAGTGCATGGTTAGCAATAGCACCCCAGCCTTCCTTCTTCTCTTCTCTCTGCATTGAAAGTCCTAAACATTCCAGCGTGGAAGCATTTCTGTCAAAAGAGGCAGCTGGCCTCAGGGAGCGGATCTTGAGTGCCACAAATGACCGGGGAACGGGAGACAGACAGACCTGGTCTACTGGTGGGTGGGGAGGTGAAGGCGAGGCACAACCCGCAAGGACATTGTCCTGTGTAAGCCATGAGGGAACAAACAGGAGAGCTGACCGACCAACTTCTCTCTCCTTGCGGTAAGGCTTATGGGATTGCTCATGAGACATGGTGGGGGGAGGGTGGGATTTAGGTTCCAAATACAGCTGTCTGACATACAACTTACATCCTAACTCAAATCTGGCTTTTGATACCTCGTAAGCCTGCCCCAACCTGACACCACAGACAACCTCTTTGCAGGGTGGAGAAATTTTTTGTTTGTTTTTCCTATACAGATTGCTTTGCATTTTAAAGTTTCCTCTTAAAAACCCACTGGCAATTCAGACATGCATCAAAACAAAAAGAAACCGACAGCACCTAGAGCTTGGTATTTACAGGTAGTCTTGTTTTTCTACATATTTACTGGGTTACAGCTAGTACCATGACTAAATTATATGGCTCCTGCCCCATGGGCGAGGAGAAGGGGTGGCACAGAGCCTTCTGTGATTCCAGATTCCCAAGTCCATGAAGAGAGAGATTCCTAGCTGAGTCAGAGGAGGAGATCTGCATGGATTCAACAGGGGAGGGGCTATGGTGTTGGGGAGTCATTCTTTTTCTAACTTGGAGATGTGGAAATTAGATTATAAGCTCTGCAGGGGAAAAAGTAATTTCCTCCTCCTCCTCTCTCCCTTCCTCCAGTGTTCTCGTGCACAGAAATAATCTGAGATGGGTCTCCTAGGGGAACGTGACAGGGAGCACGCCTGACAACCACCCCACGCTCGCCTTGGTGCAGGCGCTTGCTGGGCTCTCTACACAGAAGCGCAATGTGGCCTGGTGATGTGAGATGCAGCGTCTTTGCTCTTCTCTCCTCCTCATGTGGTGTGCAGGAAAAGAAGCAAAGGATCTCTCACCCTTTCTCTCTTTTTCACGCATGTAAAAACTCAAATTTGGCAAAGTGGAAACATGCTGGCACCAATCCTGCCATTTCCAGCGCTCTCTCATTCTGGACTGAAAAGCTGATCTATGGCACTGAGTAGCAGCAGAAAGGAGAGCACAACGCCTCGGCAGCTCTCTCCCACAACCTGATGGGAAGGGCAGCGCATGCCAATGGTCGCAGCCTTGCTGCTGAGACAACCCACAATCTGGATCTTGCTGGGGAAGGGAAGGGGGCCTGGCCCAGTCACAGGTCCGAGTCTGGTAGCTGCCGACCGTGCGAGCGTCCAGCAATCCTTGCTATGCCCACAGCCCTCACGTGCCTCCCCCTAGGTTTTCTCCTCTCGGTCTGTCTTTCGCCTCGTTATGTTTCGAGGTTTGATTTTGAGCGAGAGTTCCCATAAAGCCTCCTCAGCCAGGTGGTCACTGAAATCGTTGAAGAAGGAGATGATGTCGTCGTTCCGTTTGATGTCGTAATGGCTGCAGTGGTCAGAGAGAGAGAGCAGACAGACAGAGAGAGAGAATGAGAGAGAGAGAGAGTGAACAGAGACAGGCAGCACTGTGTTACGACTCTGGAACTCCCTTCCTAGAGAAGTCAGCCTGGCACCCTTGTTCTGACAGGCATTCAGTGCGTGATTATGGCCTGTCTAATAAAAAGCACTGGCTATTTGTCACTCTGCAGAATATACGGATGACTGAGTTTTAATCATGTATTTTAACTTGGTTTCAATTCTTATTTGAGCATTAATTTGTGTTTTAACTTTTGTATCCCATGATTTTTGACTATTTTTTTTTAATTTATCGTACGCTGCTTTGAGCCCTTACCAGGAAAAAAGTGGAGTACAAATAAAGATGGTGATGATGTGTGTACAGCATACCAGGTACGTGCAGTGGGTTTGAGACACTGGGAACGGATGAAAAGGAGCAGAACAGCTTTTAAGAGGCTTGTGGGAGAGGTTTGGAGAACCATCTCTGCAGGACTCTGACGTGAAAGTGAATCTTAAAGTGACTCATGTGAATCTTAACAATTCCCAACTCCCAACTGCATGGACAGTTAAACCAAAAACATTCCCATTCCAAATGTGTATGCAGCTTATCTAGGCCCTACTTTGCAGCTCCACATGCATGCCCCTCGTCCTCCATGTTCACCCCACTGTGTTTAAAAGGCAAATGTCTCCTCTGAGAAGAACTAGACTCGGCTCTGGTGGCAATGGAAACAGCCCTCTAGTTTCACAGGGACTGTGGAGAACTCACATACTACCTGGCAGTATGAAGCCTCTCTAGGGTCCCTGTGGAACTAGGGGAATTGGCACTAGCTGTGGTTTCAGGTATCCCTCCCAGGTCAGGGGGGACTGCTGTAGTTGCATCTGCTGTGTGGCATCAGGAGTGGGACTAGACGGTTCTCAATTCTAGGATTCTTTGTTTTACGGCACAAGCAGCTGGTCCTACTTACACTTGCTGGAAACGCCTCATGCTATCCAGGATGTTGAACTGCTGCCAGCGCTTTGAAAAGTTGACTTTGCCATCAATGTAGTCTGGATTCCCCAGGTGGACAAAGGTCAGGTCTTGCAAGATAAGACCTCTGGAAGGAGAGGCGTGAACAAGACAAGAAAAACCTTTTGTTACGGCTTGAACTGGCAGTCAGGTGGGAAGCCAGCTGATCACAAGGCTGGATGCAAGTGAGCCACATGATGCAAAAAAAGGCAAATATCATTTCAGGCTGTGTGAGAAGCAGAAGCTTGGCTACCTTCAACCCTAATCAGACCTCACCTGGAATACTTTGCCCAGTTCTGAGCCTTGTACTTTACTTATCAATTTAGGGTTAAAATTGACGGAATGAGCTCAGAAACAAGGAAGAGCCAAGGTATGCAAACACTATGAGTTAGGTCTGCAACAAAATGTTGCAGCCTGGAATATTTCTGTATTCTGGAACAAGTCAACAGGCCCTCACAGTACTTTCCATCTTTAATCCCACAGAGCTTCCTATCTCTTCCCACAACCATCAGCAAGTGCTTCCTGGCCACTCCACAAACTCACTTTCCACTAATTTGATGATTCTGTGCTCTGCCCAGCAGAAAGTGCATTTTCCTCCAAACTCTGTGACAGAAGTCACCAAAGTCTCGTTTTCTGTTGCCTTTAAGAGAGCAGGACTAATTCTAGAAACTTACAAGAGGGTAAGTTTGAGAAATGTCTTAACAGGCAGAGCAGCTGGACAATAAAGTCAATTACCACTCTGTGTGTGTGTGTGTGTGTGTGTGTGTGTGAGGGGGGAAGCTTTCCTGACTGAGAACTCCCAGTGAGCTTGGTCTGGTCGTGATGCTCTGCCACTGATGTCCAGCCCTGAGCAGGTGGCTTGGACCAGATGGCTGAGACAAGTGTACCTCTGTGATTCTAAAGCATCCTGTGAAATCCCAGAAAGTGGGAAGCTACTCACAAGTAAGGTATACAAGGCGGATCCACGTCAGCAAGAGCGGCTCGGTAGGCCCGGAAGGAGGACGAGCTGTCAATGAGAGTGCAGTACTCGGCCAGGCCCTGGAAGGACAAAGGAAGGAGCACACAAGAAGGCGTGAGGTCTCTGGGATCCTCCTCACATCTAGCAGCTTCTCAAGGATCCCACAGTCTAAGAAGAGGAGAGATGGGGATCTAACTGGTATCTCTACTACTTAACATAGAATCTGCCCACTGAAAATTTTACTTCCACTTAATCACAACAATGGAGAGAATGTGAGGGCACTGCAAGTTGGGCTTCCTTGTAAGATGTGACACCCCACCAGTGGAAAAGTCAGGAAGCAGCTCTTTGGAAAAGTGAAATGGTCAAATATATGGTCAAAGAAGATGAGAACAGCTTTCTTTACTCCTATGGTGACACCCTGACTAAGCTCATTCCTTACTGTGGCTAAGTTTGTTCTTTGCACTGTGGCTGAATGTCAGGAAAGACATAGTGAAAATGTCTGAAGACAACTCAATTCAGAAAGCTCACCTCCGAGGTTTGCTTCTGCCACTCGAGGCGACGGATGGGTGCCGAGTCCAGTGCAGAGAGAATGGCCAAGTAGGAGTTGAAGTTGTTGAGCTTCCGTAAGTGCTGTGGAGAAAAGGAGAGGAGAGGTTACCTGGAGGCTCCCTAGAGCCACCCCAGGGAGGAGAGGAATGCCTGGACTCCAGCAGGCCACCTCTGTTGCAGGGACCCTGTCTCCAGTTGCCAGGAGCCCACAGGTGGGAGACAGAAAAGGCCCTGCTGTACAGGGCAGGAAAGCCATTGACACAGAACCCACTAAATCGAGAGGTGTCACTGTGGCATCCAACTGTGCTCACATTCTTATGTGCCTTTCTCTGCTTGATCAGGGAGGGCTCCAGGGAATTCAGCAAAGGCAGTCCCTGGTACCTTACCTGGACAAGCCCAGCGTCAGGGTCCCCGGCCCCCCCTTGCCAACTCCCACAAGCTCTCCCGGCAATCACCAGCGTCTGCAGCACTTACCTTCATGATCTTGATAAACTTGAGCAGCAACCTTTCTCGGTCTTGTGCCTTCTCCTGCTGCATGATGATGGAGCGGACCCTGCCAGTTGGTAGGGAAAACAAAGCCCCGAAGTCAGGCTCAAGCATCCCAAAGGGTTCTCCACGTAGAGTGGACAACAACAATAACAATGATAATAACAATAATTTCTTACATGCCTCACCTTGTGGATTGAGGCAGGGAACAGCAGGTTAAAATACAGTAATAATTAGACATGTAACACAGTTAAAAACATGAACACCAGATAAAAATATGACATCAATTAAAAGAACGTAACACCAGTTTAAAAAGCATACATACATACTAAATTTGTACTTTAAAAACTTGCAATTTAAATACAATCTGGATACGTGTGCTGGAAGAGACTGGTCTTTAGTGGCATTTTAAACACAGACAATGTACCTAGTTGTCAGCTCTCTTTCAGCAAGTCATTCCACAATTTGGGGGGGCCAATGGAAAAGTCCTCTGGTTGCCAGTTGCCAGCCTGGTCCTGGCTGACTGAAGTAAATGCCCCCAGAAGACATGAGTGTCTGGGGTGAATTATATGGGAGAAAGGGATCCTGTAGGTAATCTCAACCCAAGCCATGTAGGGCCTTAAAGGTAACAACCAGCACTTTGTACCCTGCCCAGAAACTAACTGGCAGCCAGTTGAATGGTTTTTAACAGAGGTGTAACATGTTCACTCTTAGATGCTTCAGTAACCAGTCTGGCTGCCATGTTTTTTACTGATCAAACTTTCTGAACTTGGCAGAAAGGTAGCTCAATCTACAGTGCATCGCACCATCTATAGGTTCTCCAGCTTTAGGAAGGGACTGACAGTTGGCATTATCAGCCAAAGCCGATAGCATCCCAGGGCTCTGCTGGAATAGGATCTCTTGCTCTCTCTTACCAGTAGGACATATTATTAAAGTGCTCAGTGAACTGGGTTAAGTTTGGACTTTTCTCCTCATTCTGCTCCTTTGCCCACAGTAAGACTTCAGGGATCTGAAAGGGAGAAAAGGAAAGGTAAAGAGACATGTAGGTGTCGGAAGCCCCTTTGGTCACTAAAAGGCAGCCGTGAAGATGCACCTGTTTAAATTCAGGGCTGTCCCAGCCCTACTGTGAACATCTGACCAAAAGATCTGGGTCTCAGTACAATGCAGATCTTGCAGAAGTTAAACTGTTATTTTTAAGGTTCACTGGAGGCAGAGAACAGAAGATGCAAGGAGAGCCTTCCCCAATCCACAAAGTCATCATCTGTCACCTTGTCACGGCGTGGAGGTTAACATGGGCGCAAGGGCTGGGCCACAGGAGCCCAAGAACTCTAGCTGGTTCTGCCAGGCTCTACCAGGATTTGGGCGCTGCCCAAAACATGGGCTGTACATTTGCCATCCTGAGACCAGCTAAGCAGGTCCAAAGAGGCCTGGCACCAGAGCAACCAACACAAAGACCATCAGAAATTGCTGCTAAAGCTTCAGTTGGTTAAATGTGAAAGCGGCCAGTTTTAATTGGTGAGGCTTGATTACACTTGTCCACTTCTGTGGCTGTTTTGACAGTAGAAATTAATGTAGAAAATTACTGCTCTTTATTGTAGGAACTTTTGTGTAGTAAATTGCCTATCACCTCACATTTCCTTGAAAATTTCATAAAGAAACCCCTATTAAACTTTAGGCAGCACATACATTTTTCCAAATCAACTAATTAAACTGGTGCGGCAGTTAAGAGACAGTGCTATGAATCATAGGGCCCCCAGTGTGGATTTCATTTCTGCTTTGAATTTATTAGGTAGCCTCACACAAAAAATAACCCTTGGTTCCCCATGTGCACGCAAACCGTTCCCCTGTGGCATAGGCTTCAGGAATTCCTGGCCCTGGGACTTTGGGCAAAGACAGACACATCTTTGCCGTGCGTACCTCAATCTTATAAAACAATTCAGCATCCAGGAGGGTCAGCTGCTCAGCTATCTCGTGGCTATGAAAATCGTGGAGGGTACCTGGCCTGGAAAAGGGGGGGGGAGAGAGAGAAAAGGATAAACAATAGTGCATGTGCCTATTAACGGTCCGTATTTTATTCCTTAAAAAGCCTTGACGAATATTCTCTTCTGTAAAAAGCCCAACCCACTTCAGAATGGAATGGCCTTTTTCAGGGGCTACAACGGAAACAAACACAACGGACAATAATAAATTAGATAAATCGCATTAGTTGCCTGTAGTACTAGGGTATTTACCAGGCGTTGCCTGGGATTTTATTTTCTCATTGGTAACACTTGTTAGAAACACCTGCGGAACAATCTTACTTTACCTTAGGAGTTAGACGTGGTTAAAATACACAGATTTGAGCTCCTGTGTCTCTAATTCCCCAAACTATGTTGTTCAGTACCTGCAACTTTTGCCCATATTCCCCAACCCAGCCTGTATTCTGAGTTGTTAACATACAGACACTGGGTTTGCGAGGGGACTTACTGCTAGGCCTCGTTTCCATGGCAACCGGCCTATTCAGAGCTCCTGGCGTTGTCCGGGATTTTATTTTCTTATTTACTATAGTTCCCCAACCTGTCTTTTCCAGTACCTGTAACTTTCCCCCCATATTCCCCAACCCGGTCTGTATTCAGAGTTGTTAGCACAGAGAGTTTGGGCTCCTGAGGTAAACAGGAACAGGCTGCCCTGTCCTTACAGCTGGGCCTCGTCTCCATAGCAACCAGCCTACTCAGCGCTCCCGGCTGAGAGTTCCACAGGCCCCTCCCTGAACTGCCACCCCCAGGGTTCCGCAGACTCTTCCCAGCCAGCCAATCATCGGAGGCCTTCTTACCTCGCTCAGCCAATCATAGGAGTCCCTCCCCTGACTGACGCAGACAGACAGGCAGACTCACTCACAAACCTTGGCTTTTACACAGTAGATCTAAATATTATTGTATATTAATTATTATTAACAGTCCAGTTTGTGGAGATCTTTTTCAGCAACTGCAGAAATTTCTGCTGTTGATATACTGAATGGTATCTGTATCCTTTTTTTTTTTTAGTTCTGTGTAATGCAAATCATCAGGGCATTTTACATGAATTTACATAAATTTGCGTAAAATGCATGATCTGCATTTGGCAGGTTTTGGAGCCAAAATTATGGATTCTGAAACGACTCCCGGGTGGGCTGAGGGTCATTCTGGGAAGAGGGGACGGGGCCAGTGCCGCCTCGCGGGAGCAGCCGCCTGGGGCAAGAAGGCCTTCCCCCGCTCCGTCCAGGGAAGGGGATGGCTCCTTTCTTGATAAAAAGGTGCGCCACTAACTCTCATTAAAAAAGAAAGGAAAAAGGAAACAGCCCCTCCTCTGAGTCCAGGGGTGACAGGCAAGAGCTCACTCCGTTCCAGGAGAAGCTAAAAGCAGCACCAGCCTCTTCCACCCTCTCGGCGCTCCTTTGGGGAGAAGCGCCATTTTCCCACCCAGGAACCCAAAGAGGGGCAGACGTGGCCCTGCGGCAGGGAGAGCGCAGCGGGGACGGCTCCTTCGCGGTCCTCCCGGGATGGCCTCAGCTCCTGTCCTTTGCCACCCCCTCGCAGAAGGGGAAGGGCCCTTTCTGGCTAAGAGTGAAGCGACAGCACTCACGCTGACCTGTGGACAAGTCTGTCCACGTTTTTGGGGGTCAATTTTTTGACTAAAATTTTTAGACATGTACACAAGCACGTGTTCTCCTCTTCTAAGTTTTCCATCTCAATTATTGCATAAAGCACAAAATCCAGGATCTTGAATACGTTGGTTTACTTCTTCCGTAAACTTCCCCTACAATTTTCTAGTGCTTTTTGCCACCAGGACAAGGAAGCCCCCACACACTCTATCCTACAGGAACCGCGAAAGCTCCTAATGTATGAGGCACAGAGACCACGAAGAAGAACTGCAATTTCTGCACCCAGACGTGGCCCTCGGGTCAAAGGCTATGTTGCAATATTCCCATTTCCCATTAACTCTGTGATGAAGTTCTCCAAACAAAAATGTGTATTTCATTGCATATGTGTAAAAATACAGGCATATTTGTGCAAATAATAAAAAAAATGGATGATATTAAGAGAACTGCTTAAAAACATGTATGCAAAACTGTGTAAAATGTACATACGACCAGGAGACATAAGTACAGATGTTTGCCATATTTTCATATAAAGCTTTCTTTTTTAAAAAAGATGGCAAACTGATGCAGAAATGAGACAAAACAAATTCAATATTCTGAAAAAAATGAGCAAAACCCAAAATGGCAGATTCATCCATTCTTGCTAGCAGTTGCTCACTGACTTGTTCTCATCAATCTCTCTAAATCTATAAATAGGGACATCTTCCCCAAATATCCACTGCAATCTCTCCTATAAGCAACGCATTGCTATCGCTGAATTCCAATCTGCCTCTTGCACATGTGCCATTCCCCCTCCCGTTCTCCAGCCATGCTTAGAAAGTCTGGTTCTCCCAGCAAGAGTCATACATTTTGCAAAGGCTGTCTGTGCAAATATAGTTAGCCAAGGCCTTGAGGAACCCTTGCTCCAAGGCTGGGATTCCCCCCCCCGTTCTCCTCACCTGGCAGCTACCCAGCGGGCTGCAAGAGGTTTGATGGAGTTGGTATACCGCAGCATCCTCTTCTGGTCCACCTTGTCGAGGATGTTTTTGCGCAGGACTCGGGCGAGGCTGAGCTCCCCGCTGCAAACTAAACGGAACACGAGGTCCATGAGGAGCCGGAGAATCTCCTCGGTCAATTCCACCAAACTGAGAAGGAAAGGTGGGAGAAATCCAGGTGAAACCACCACCCATCAGCCAGACACTCCATCTCACAATTATCTGAGTCAGTAACTACAACACCACTGCACGCCATGACTTCCCAGCTGGAGCAAGCTGGTTAACCGCTCCGACTCACAGCAGGAGCTGCTCAAGAAATGGAAGACCTTTGCCCCCGGTTGGTTTAGCAGGCCAGCAGAACCAAAGACAGCTTGCTGGCTGACCTCTACCAACAACCTGGAGACATTTGTCTCCTTGGGACAAATCATGAGGTCAGCTCACACTCCTCTGGCTATGCTGAACTCAACAATGACAATTCTTTATCACGGTCTACAGATCCAACAAGTGGAAATTAACAACACATATGATAAATTAAAAGCACAGGGAGCAACTGGGTCAAATCCTACCAGCAGAACTTATTTCAGATGTCTTCCCTTAAAGCAGAAACTAACTGTTGTCTAATCCTCACCACCTCAGACAAAAACTTGGCAATAACCAAGGTCACACTAGGATTCTTATTTGCAAGAAGAATTTGACATAAAATTGGTTTGATCATGCTGGCAGATTTGCTGAGGAGCTGAACTCTGAAAGCACCAACATTTCCCAGCTCTGGTGACTGTTACAGAGCTGGCTTATTAAAGGGTGCTTTTTTTGATCACATTTATGTACCATTCATTTAAAAGCAGCACGGCTTAGTAGTTTAGGCATTGAACTAGGTCTCTGGAGACCATGGAAACTCACTGGGTACCCTTGGGCACATCACACTCTCTCAGCCTCAGAGGAAGACAAGGGCAAACCCCCTCCAAAAAAATTCTGTCAAGAAAACCTCATGATACATTTCCCCTTGTGTCGCCATGATCTGGAATTGAACTGAAGCAACATAACAATATAGGAGTAAGATTTTAAAGCAATTTTACATTTCCTTTTAGAACTGTTAGCATAATGGTATTTTCCTGTTACCACAGATTATTGCCATTTTAGATGCCAAATTAAGACCATGCTATTTCTAGAGTCTTTAATTAACAGAATGATTTTATGTCTTTCTGTGGCTTCCATGTTTTGTTCTTGTTGTCAGTTGTACTGCTATACTGTTTATTTTTATAAACTTTCCATCAGCTGCCGTGCAGACTTTTTTTTTCCAAAACAGAAAAAGTGGGTACAGATTTTTAAAAATAAATAAGGAGAGACCAATTGCATAAATTCTTTTTGCACTTCCTCCCCATCTGGCCACAATTTGTATGCACGAGAGCGTAATAGGCAATAGTTTTTCTCCCCTGCCTGGCTGGTGAGTGGCCCTCGTTCCAGGGCAATCATGGCCATTTTGTAATAATACCTGTGTTTCCTCTTGCAGAGGGCAGCCAACTAAGCCAAGCAAAGCCAAGTCAGAAAGGAAAGTCCACTCACCAAAGTTCGTCCACCACTCTCACCAGGACGAAGAAGGTATTCTTGCTGACCCGCTTCTTGAAGGTGTCTGGGCAGTGGCAGAACTTCTCATACGTTGAAGGTGAGTTAAAGAAAACACGTGATGGGGCTGCGCTGCAAAGACCAAACCAAAGCAGAGACCTCTCCCCCAGCTGTGAGCTGCCAGTTCTGAACCCAGAGGTACAGACACATAAAGGAATTCTGAAAGACGCCCCACGATGGGCTGAGAGACTGTGGACGAGGTCTCGCTCTCTTCTCAACACCCACTTCCTGCATTTCTGAAAACCCTATGTGGGGGCAACTGACACAGCATGCATGGGGCTGCCAAAGGCCTTGGGTGAGTGGGGCTTGCTCCCTTGGGCCCAGCTCAAATCAGGCTGGGGTCTGGAGCAAATCTTACAGCAACCAGCTTACCCTCCATGTTATCCTTAAAACCCTAAACTGTTCAAGGGCTATCGTGGCCCCAGATGAACTTGCCCGGTGCTTCAGGTTCACAATTCCCCTGCTGGCCACAAATGAGTGGCAACTGGGGGGGTCCCTGGTGGCACCCTCTTTTCTGAACCCGCACCCTAGGGACGTTTGCTGATTACCATGACTTACTGCCATCTGATGTGCCAAAATAAAACTGCCTGTTCATGACGCTTTTTATTAACCACTCGGACACTCCGAGATCCCTCTGCGCTCAGGCTTTGTGAGCTGGGTGACCATTCTGTCAGGCAATGCAAAAGGAAAAGCAATCTGGGCCCATCCTCCTTTCTTTTCTGGGTATCTCCCTTCCCACCTTCTGCATGAGAGGAGGAGCAGAATGAGGCTGCCTTGGCGTTTCTGTCTGGGCAGATGGAGGAAGGATTTACCGCCTCTAACCAAAAGTAAAATCTGTCTGCCAGCTGGGAGGGCAGTGCAGAGACCCCGCGCCCCATTAATCATCCTCAGCAAGAGCCCCATCCTGGCAGCAGGGGGCAACGATGAGGCAGCCGCAGGGCTGCGTGCCTCCAGAGCGTGCCAGCACAGGAGTGGCAAACCACAAGGCATTTATCCACACGGAGAGCGTGGGCGGTTAGAAAATATCCCGCCTTGGGGCATCAGCAGCTGGGGTGGCATTCTGCAATACCTTTCTTGTCTGTTTCCAAAGAAGGGCTGGCCTCATTCAGATGTCACAGAGGTTTTGAAGCCAGGGGCGGTGGAAGAATGGTGAGATACAAGAGAGCCCACTCCCCTTGTGCAGACAGTCCCTGCCACTCCTCCAGAGCTGCGCAGAGAAAGGACAGTGAGTGATGCGCACCAGCCCGGGACAACGTATGGGTCCCAGCCCACACTCAGGGGAGGCCACCTCAGCTGAAAAGGCCAAGCAGCCACAGGATGCTGGGGGGGTCTCCTGATCTGGGCAGTGGGACCAGTGGTGGGCACTGACCACATGCTGCCACCACTTCTCCCAGCATTTTGCAAGCCCACCCTGGCTACAGGATTCTGAGGGCAGCCATGCCCCTGAAGCATATCCAGAGACAGTTCACCTGTTCCCTCCTTGCTGCAAGCCCAAAAGAAACCTCAGGGATGAGATGCCTTCCTCTAAGACAGGGAGACGGGGCAGGCAACTGTGCAGGGGCAGAGGCCACTTTTCCTTTCTGCACACCCCAAGTGGACCACACCAGTGCATTTTGTTGTGATGGAAGTGATGTGATTTTGCTTCCAGCCACTATTTGGGCTGATTTTCAGCCAATTCTCCCATTTTTTCATGTTTCTGTTGGGTCTGAGGGGCTCTGGAAGGGTCAGGGCAGCAAAACACTTTTAGGTGGTTTGGGGAGATTTTAGATGGTTTTGGGAAATTCTAGTGTTTTCGGGACAAAACTCTGCCTGAAAATCAGCCTGAAAAATGTTTTTAATCTTTTTTGCAGGGGTCTAGAGGCACTGAAGGCTTCTGGAGGTCCCAAAGGCCACAGGCATCCCATGGGGTGCACTCTGCCCTCTTCTGTTCCAAGGAAAGAAGCTGTTGCAACCTGGAATCTGGAGTGTATCAAGAACAAATATTTATAACGTATGGGGACAATGTAGGAAAATGAACCTTACTGCAGTGGGCAAAGGCAGGTCACCGTCTCCAGTCCAAAGTGAAAATATGGTGGTTTATTAAACGCAGAGGAACAGCTTCAGCCCCACACCGTCTGGGGAGCCAACACAACAGCTCCCCGTCCAACTCACAGGAGCTCTAAAATTGGCTGAAGAACACCGACAAGCTAAAACCAAATTCTGCCCTTTACCAGAACGAGGGCTGCCTGAGGAATTCAGGAAGGAAATGACCTGACCCACACCTTCTCAGAACAACGTGCAGATAGACCTTAATCATCCACTGGGCTTCCCTAAAGGATGTGATACAGTTTCTACAGGTGATCAAGGAAACAATGCATGTAACTATTAAAATATGAATTTTTGAGATGACTTTGCTAAAATGCCAATTCACTGGCAAAACGGGATGGAGTTCTGGAGGAAAGACAGGCAAGTGACACAGGCTGTCTGGGAGAGAGAGACCCTCTCAGCACTGCACAGCGTGCCAGAGGCACCCCCAGGTCCTCCTTCTGACTGAGCTGAAGCCCACCCTGGCAGGAAGGCTGCTGGGCCGGCTGCTCTCCTCCTGACGCCTCCCTGCACTCTGTGGGCTAGCAAATCTACCCGCCTGCATCTAAGGAATTCCTGCCTGGGAGCCAAGAAGCTGTGACTCATCTGCCGGGCGTGAAGCATGGCCGATGCTGTTCAGAGGCATCCTGAGGCCCACGCCTCCCTCCCTCCCGGGAATGGGTGTACAGTGGGCGGCAGGGGAGGTTGGCCAGACATTCCAAAGGATATCTGTATTGCAGCTTTTTGATGAGCTCTTCGGGGGTGATGAAAGTTCGGTAGGTTGTCAAGAAGGCTTCACAGTACAGAACCAAATCTAGGAAGGAGAGAGAGGAAGAAAACCAGATACTTAATGTTCCTCTTCCTGCAAAAGGGCGAGGATATGTGTTATTAATACTATGTGTAGTTAATTTGCCAGTATTTGCCTTCATGTTATTTGCCTCCTCCTCCTCATTTATAACCTCCTTTTCCCCTAAAACCGGGACTCATTTCCTTTTTCATGAGCTGAATCCTTTTTGAAGAGATTTAAAAGGACACTCATGGAAGAACAAGGACAAAAGGGGTAGGACCCCAAATACCAGGCCTGCGTTACAGTAAGGGCTTTATCACAAGAGGCAAGCAAGGGAGAACGGCACCTTTGGCAAGGACTTCTCACATGACATTGTTCCTCTTCCGTTGTTCTTCCAGTGGTAACCCATTTGGAAAGTGTTTCTTTTGCAAAGGAGGTCATTAATGGGTATTTTGTGTGTGTGTTTGTAAAAAAACCCACTTTCCAACCAAACAGTTTCCCCAGTGATAAAAGCCCTAACGCTCTTGTTGCCGGTCACTAAGCCCTAGGAGAGGGATCGCCATCTCCCTACAATGGCAATCCTGTATGGAAGCGGGGAAACCTTCACACAATTGTACTGCAGGAAGGAGGTGGTGGGGCTCTTGCCTGAGGCTCCTCATCCCGGGCTTTGAAGATTGAAGAAAGCCCAGGAGAGGCCTTGGAAAGGACAAACCAGTGGGAGAGAGAAAGCAAAGACAAGGGGCAGGGAGTCTGAAACTCCCACTTGGATTTGAAATGATCAGCCAAAGCACAGGTAGAAAGGCCAGCAGGGACTTTCTCTTGGCTCAGCCTACCTTTGGAAACCTTGCTTTTGAGGATTAAAGGGAGGCTTATCTGAACCAAAACCATTTTGCCCACTCTAAGCTGACTCCAGCCAGACTTCATTGACCAAAAAGCTTTCCTCTTCTGGCATTTATGACCTGTTGCTGAGCCACCTGTATGAAAGCACGGGCATTTTCCCCCTCTGCTTGCTTTCGTGCCACGCAAGTTTTTAAAAAAAATTTTTTTTTGAAGAGAACAGAGTAAAATTCTTACTAACCCATCAAAGCTCATGATGGAAGTGACAAACAATTTGCAAAAAAGCAGAGTGCCGCTTGTGAATAATGATGGCAGAGTAAACCCCTCCCTCCCAAATGTAACTGCAGTAGTGAATGTCACAAGGAGCTTATCCGGCTTATCTCTTGTTTGAATGAAGCTAAGCAGAATCTTCCTTTGCCTGGATCCCACCTCCAAATCCTTTAATCCCACCTGCCT